>CM055119.1:115381646-115751101 GCA_029206835.1 Rana muscosa | reverse complement strand
GGGGGGGGGAGAGAGATATGGAGGAGGGGGGGGGAGAGAGAGATATGGAGGAGGGGGGGGGAGAGAGAGATATGGAGGAGGGGGGGGAGAGAGAGATATGGAGGAGGGGGGGGAGAGAGAGATATGGAGGAGGGGGGGAGAGAGATATGGAGGAGGGGGGGGGGGGGGAGAGAGATATGGAGGAGGGGGGGGAGAGAGATATGGAGGAGGGGGGGGGGAGAGAGATATGGAGGAGGGGGGGGGGAAGAGAGATATGGAGGGGGGGGAAGAGAGATATGGAGGGGGGGGAAGAGAGATATGGAGGGGGGGGGAAGAGAGATATGGAGGGGGGGGAAGAGAGATATGGAGGGGGGGGAAGAGAGATATGGAGGAGGGGGGGGGGGAAGAGAGATATGGAGGAGGGGGGGGGGAAGAGAGATATGGAGGAGGGGGGGGAGAGATATGGAGGGGGGGGAGAGATATGGAGGAGGGGGGGGGGAGATATGGAGGGGGGAGATATGGAGGAGGAGGGGGGGAGATATGGAGGAGGGGGGGAGATATGGAGGAGGGGGGGGAGAGATATGGAGGAGGGGGGGGGAGAGATATGGAGGAGGGGGGGGGGGAGAGATATGGAGGAGGGGGGGGGGGAGAGATATGGAGGAGGGGGGGGGGGGAGAGATATGGAGGAGGGGGGGGGAGAGATATGGAGGAGAGGGGGGGAGAGATATGGAGGAGAGGGGGGGAGAGATATGGAGGGGGGGGGAGAGAGATATGGAGGAGGGGGGGGGGAAGAGAGATATGGAGGAGGGGGGGGGGAAGAGAGATATGGAGGAGGGGGGGGAAGAGAGATATGGAGGAGGGGGGGGAAGAGAGATATGGAGGAGGGGGGGGGGGGAAGAGAGATATGGAGGAGGGGGGGGGGAGAGAGATATGAAGGAAGGGGGGGGGAGAGAGATATGAAGGAAGGGGGGGAGAGAGATATGAAGGAAGGGGTGGGGGAGGAGAGAGATATGAAGGAAGGGGGGGGAGAGAGAGATATGAAGGAAGGGGGGGGGAGAGAGAGATATGAAGGAAGGGGGGGGAGAGATATGAAGGAAGGGGGGGAGAGATATGAAGGAAGGGGGGGGGGGAGAAAGATGTGAGGAAGAGAATGAGGAAAAGAGGGGGTAGAGGTGAGGCTGTGTGAGGAGTAGAACGGGAAGGTCTGTGGTTAGTTGTTCCCCCCCTTGTACTTACAGTCACTGGAAAACATCTTCTTCCTCCCTCCAATCATGTGACAAGGGGATAGAGGAGAAAGAGAACGGACAGCCTTCCCTCACTGCACAGCGGCGCTCTCTATTGCCACCTGCAGGATGGAGGAAGATGAAAGCCGAATCCTCCCACCACCTCTCTGTCTTCTCCTGTCATCGTACACTGGGACTGAGCGGCATTACAGCCAAGGCGCGTGCGACGGGGGGCGTGCGGCGGGGGAGGGGGGCGCGCTTCCTCTGATTGGCGGAGGTCGGGCGGCGGATGAGTCATACCAAGCACGCGACGGCCGATCGGCGCCATTTTTCCGTCTGCCAGGAGAAGGAGTGTCTTATCGCGGCTCGTCACAGATCAGTCACAGCGCCCTTCAGTGGATTCTTTGGAGACTACACCCACAGCTTTTTCATCGTAGAGGTAGTAAGTGTCAGCAGTGATGTCACCTTACCAGTGAGATCGGGTCCAGTGCCCGGATGTGGGCGGGGGGAGACAATAGAGATCTGGACTGCCTTGTGTAATGATCTGTCAGTGTTTTCTCTCCTCTCCTCCTTTCTGGTTTGAGGGAAGAAAAATCACTTTTCACACTCAGGATTAGAGCTGTCATTAGAGATCACAGGGCCCCGAACACCCTCCCTGACAGGGGCCCCCAAACACCCTCCCTGACAGGGGCCCCCAAACACCCTCCCTGACAGGGGCCCCCCAAACACCCTCCCTGACAGGGGCCCCCCAAACACACTCCCTGGACAGGTGCCCCCCAAACAGTCTCCCTGACAGGGGCCCCCAAACAGTCTCCCTGACAGGGGCCCCCAAACACACTTCCTGACAGAGGCCCCCCCAGCACCCTTCCTGACAGGGGCCCCCCAAACACCCTCCCTGACAGGGCCTCCCAAACACCCTCCCTGACAGGTGCCCCCGAACACCTTCTCCTCCTCTCCCCAGTTCTAATCTGTACCCTCATTTCCTATAGAAAAGGGACGGCAGCATAGGGGTGCCCACCGGGTGTGCGGAGTGAGCCTGGGCACACCCTAATCACCCATGCAGTGTTTGTGTAGCCCCATGGCGGCTGTCTCCTGAGATCTGCCTGGGCTGCTGTGAAAGTCTTTATCCCAGCAATGTGTACCCCGCGCTGATATTGGGGCTTGTAAGACCAGTTCAGTGTCGGGGGTGGGCGGGGACTGAGCAGCTATCGAACACCAGCCAAGGATATGGGGTCTGGGCGGGCCCCTATGTGTATGTGGCTCCTCCCCCTTTCCTAAGCAGCCCAATAATTGGCTGGTGTTAGCTGCTCAGTCCCGCCCCCCACCTCTGACATCACCGCTGAATTATGACAGCGCCTCTCTCTCTCTCTGTGCAGCTACCTTACAATACATGACAGTGTCACACTCTGAGAGGATCTTACAAGCCCCAATATCTGCTCAATGTGATAACCCCCTCTCCTCTGTCAGTGCTTCCAACCAGTGCCACCTGTCAGTGCTTCCAATCAGTGTCAGTGCCACCTGTCAGTACCAATCAGTGTCAGTGCTGCCTGTCAGTGCCACCTGTCAGTACCAATCAGTGCTTCCAATCAGTGTCATTGCCAGTCAGTGAAAATCAGTGCCACCTATCAGTGCCCATCAATGCTGCCTATCAATGCCAATCAGTGCCACCTATCAGTGCCAATCAGTACTGCCAATCAGTGTCGCCTATCAGTGCCCATCAGTGCTGGCTATCAGTGCAGCCTATCATTGCCCATCAGTGCTTCCAATCAGTGCCACTAAATGCTGCCAATCAGTGCTGCCTATCAGTGCCATTAGTGCTACCAGTACCACCTATCAGTGCCAATCAGGGCCCATCAGTTCTGCCAATTAGTGCTGCCCATCAGTGCAGCCTATTAGTGCTGCTAGTGCCACTATCAGTGCCAATCTGGACCCATTAGTGCTGCCAATCAGTGCTTTCTATTAGTGCCAATCAGTGCCACCTATCAGTGCCAATCATTTCTGGCCTATCAATGCCAATCAGTGGCCTGCCTATCAGTGGCCATCAGTGCTGTCAATCAGTGGTGCCAATCAGTGGCACCAATCAGTGCTGTCAATCAGTGCACTGAGTAGAGATGGGGAGATGAACTCAGCAGCCAGGCACATTTTTCCATGGGGGGCCGGCCCGGTGGGGCACAACTGAAATCTGTTGATGTTTATTAAAACGGTTGTATACCCAAAAAAAAAAACAACCTGCAAGGCAAAGGCATAATGAGCTAATATGACTAGCATACTAGCTCATTATCAATTACTTACCTTAGTTCGAAGAACCCACACGACCATCGTTCCTCTCCTCCTGCGCTGTGACTGGCAGGAGCGGCGATGACGTCAGTCCCGCGCATGCGCGCGTTTCCGACACTTTCCGGCAGGCTCCTATTCATGACCCGGCGCGCTCAGTGCCGTAGACATCGCCGTAGACATCGGTGCCCAATTTTCTGCAAATATCTCCTTAACCATGTAGGTTAAGGAGATATTGCAAGCACCTACAGGTAAACCTTAATGTAGGCTTACCTGTAGGTGCAAGTAGCATCAGAGGGTATACAACCGCTTTAATGCCACATGCCGATCTTTAATATATTAGGTAATCACCACACTACTATTTACAATAAACTACTGGAGGTGAAATAAAAAAGTGTCAGTGAAAGGCCTGCCGCTAAGCACTGTTATGTGTTCCCACACAAAGAAAGAAAAGAAAAGTGCAGCATAACTTACTAATCAATAACTTAATAATGGTAGAACCCTCCAATGTATGGAAATATCAATAAACTTCAATATTACCACAATACCGGTCTCTATGATAAGTAACTTCACATATAATACACATCAGTGGCGGTGCGTCCATAGAGGGCGCCAGAGCGCCGCCCCCTCTCGCTCCCGCACCGCCACTGAAAGACAATACATCGAAGAAGAAGACATCGAGGACGGCGCGGACCGAGGAAGGTAAGTGCAGGGCTGGGGGACAGGCTGTATTTGGGAACAAACTGGCTGTATATGGGGGAACAGGCTGCATTTGGGGGACAAACTGGCTGTATATGGGGACACACTGGCTGTATTTGGGAACAAACTGGCTGTATATGGGGACACACTGGCTGCATTTGGGGGACACACTGGCTGTATATGAGCACACACTGGCTGCATTTGGGGGACACACTGGCTGTATATGGGGGACACACTGCTGTATATGGGGGACACACTGGCTGTATATGGGGGACACACTGGCTGTATATGGGGGACACACTGGCTGTATTTGGGGGACACACTGCTGCATTTGGGGACACACTGGCTGTATATGGGGACACACTGGCTGTATATGGGGGACACACTGGCTGTATATGGGGGACACACTGGTTGTATATGGGGGACACACTGGCTGTATATGGGGACACTGGCTGCATTTGGGGGGCACACTGGCTGCATTTGGGGGATACACTGGCTGCATTTGGGGGATACACTGGCTGCAATTTGGGGGATACACTGGCTGTATATGGGGGACACACTGGCTGTATATGGGGGACACACTGGCTGTATATGGGGACACTGGCTGCATTTGGGGGGCACACTGGCTGCATTTGGGGGACACACTGGCTGCATTTGGGGGATACACTGGCTGTATATGGGGGACACACTGGCTGTATATGGGGACACTGGCTGCATTTGGGGGGCACACTGGCTGCATTTGGGGGACACACTGGCTGCATTTGGGGGATACACTGGCTGTATATGGGGGACACACTGGCTGTATATGGGGGACACACTGGCTGTATATGAGGACACACTGGCTGTATACAGGGACACACTGGCTGTATATGGGGACACACTGGCTGTATATGGGAACAAACTGGCTGTATATGGGGACACACTGGCTGTATATTTGGGGACAAACTGGCTGTATTCGGGGACAAACTGCCTGTATATGGGGGACACACTGGCTGTATATGGGGACACACTGGCTGTATATGGGAACAAACTGGCTGTATATGGGGACAAACTGCCTGTATATGGGGGACACACTGGCTGTATATGGGGACACACTGGCTGTATATGGGGACACACTGGCTGTATATGAGGGACACACTGGCTGTATATGGGGACACACTGGCTGTATATGGGAACAAACTGGCTGTATATGGGGACAAACTGCCTGTATATGGGGGACAAACTGGCTGTATATGGGGACACACTGGCTGTATATGGGGGACACACTGGCTGTATATGGGGGACACACTGGCTGTATATGGGGACACACTGGCTGTATATGGGGTCACACTGGCTGTATATGGGTACACACTGGCTGTATATGGGAACAAACTGGCTGTATATGAGGACACACTGGCTGTATATGCGGACACACTGGCTGTATATGAGGACACACTGGCTGTATATGGGGACACACTGGCTGTATATGGGGACACACTGGCTGTATATGGAGGACACACTGGCTGTATATGGGAACAAACTGCCTGTATATGGGGACAAACTGGCTGTATATGGGGACAAACTGGCTGCATTTGGGGACAAACTGGCTGCATTTGAGGGGACAAACTGGCTGCATTTGAGGGGACAAACTGGTGGCGTTTGGGCACAGTGGCTGCGTTTAATGGGCACAGTGGTGGCAATTGATGCTTTTTTTTTTCAGTTTGTTCGCGGCCCCCCAAAAATTTTGAGCACCAGCCGCCACTGATACACATCAAACTGAAAATAAGACATAACAAATTAAACGTAGCAGGGATGGTGGAAACCCTCCTACAGATATTTGCCAAACAGATTAACTTCAAGTGCAACAACTTTTTAGTTGGGAGGTCCCCACCATTATAGCACTTTGGAAATTTAATTTTTTAGATTGTTACACTTAATTTTATATGTTTTAGTTACTATTATAATATGAATTTTTCCACTTGAAGTAAATTTTTTACCACCCTTGCTAAGTCCATGTGTTTATGGGTCTTGCTTTGTGCACTGGTGTGCAGTCATGTTGGAACAGGAAGGGGCCATCCCCAAATTGGTAACACAAAGTTGCGAGCTTGAAATTGTCCAAAATATCTTGGTATGCTAACACCTTAAGAGTTCCCTTCACTGGAACTAAGGGGCCAAGCCCAACCCCCGGAAAAACAACCCGACACCATAACCCCCCTCCACCAAATGATTTGGACCAGTGCACAAAGTAAGGTCCATAAAGACATGGATGAGCGAGTTTGGGGTGGAGGAACTTGACTGGCCTGCACAGAGTCCTGACCTAAACCTGATAGAACAGCTTTGGGATGAATTAGAGCGGAGACTGCAAGCCAGGCCTTCTCAACCACATCAGTGCCTGACCTCACAAATGCGCTTCTGGAAGAATGGTCAAACATTCCCATAGACACACTCCTAAACCTTGTGGACAGCCTTCCCAGAAGAGTTGAATCTGTTGTAGCTGCAAAGGGTGGGCCAACTGAATATTGAACCCTACAGACTAAGACTGGGGTGACATTAAAGTTCATGTGTGTGTAAAGGCAGATGTCCCAATACATTTGACAATATAGTGTGTGTGTACAGATATATATATATATATATATATATATATATATATATTGTGACGGTGGGATCCTGTGCGTTCTTAAAGTGTGTTGGTTTACACCAGATTTGGTAGAGAAAGACATGCTGATTGAACAGCTGTGTGTTCGGCTATTTAGTTCTGACATGACTATGGATCAGGGCTCCACCCAACAGACAGGAAGTCTGTGTATGGGAGTCAGGTGGACTCCGATCCCTTGGAGGGGAGTCAGGCGCTGCATGTCTGCAGCCAGAGTATGCATGTCTGCAGGAGGCAGATGTCATTGGTGAAGTAAGCAACCAGGTGCTGACCGGGAGTAAGCGAGGAGTGAGCTTATCTCTTGGAAACTGTTTGTTCTGAGGAGCAGACCTAAGGCCTAGGCTAAAGGCCTGAACAGCCAGATCGCAAGAGGGGAAGCCAGGAGGTAAACTGTTGAGTATACAAGACATAGTAATGGTGGAACCCCCCTGCGAGGGCAACTGATGTACAAAATGTACTTTATCATACATCAAATGATAACAGTAATGTAACCAGGGTCAGACTGGCCATGCCCGAGGGCCTGGGACCAGTAGGGGCCCCATGAGAGTCTCCTGGACTGGTATCTTTATTGGGTCACCACTTGCCTGCTGTAAGTCTCCCCTCCCATGTGACAGCTCCTGTGTTTGTATCCGGCTCGGACCGGACGGGCGTCCTTAGATCACCGATTTCCACGTAGTGGGCAGCCCGCCAGCCAGCGTTTACCGTTGCTAGGATACAGGGGCCGCATAGAGCATGCGCGGTCACAGTCATCCTTTCTGGTTGGACCAAAAGCAGCTTGCCTGCTGACATAGATGCCACCCCCTGCCGCCTCTCCCTCACCCCTTTTGCTTTGAAGAGGTATCTACAATATGTATTTACCCCACATTGGGCACACACTACCCAATGGGGGCACAGGGATCCCTGCCTGGGGGCACACACTACCCAGTGGGGGCACAGATCCCTGCCTGGGGGCACATACTACCCAGTGGGGACACAGAGATCCCTGCTGGGGGCCACACACTACCCCGTGGGGGCACAGAGATTCCCGCCAGGGGGCACACACTACCCATTGGGGGGCACAGAGATCCTTGCCAGGGGGACATGCATTCCTCATAGTAGGTAGTATAGTGTGTGTGTGTGGGGGGAGGGGTATAGTGATTCTGGTGTTTTCCAAGAGTGGGGGGTATAGGGGGGTCTGTAGTTACCTTATTGTGGGAGGTATAATGGTTCTGTTGTTATCTAGGAGTAGGGGGTATAGTGGGGTCTGGTGTTAGCTAAGAGTGGGGGGCATGGAAATCGCGGGGGCCTACCTAGCACAGCCCCCCTCCTCCCAGCTTAAATCTTTTCTCCCCAATCCCGCCTCCCAACTCACATCCCACCCATATTCCCCCTCCTAACAAAAATCTACTCCCCCCAAATTCCCCATTCCAGCACAAATCCCCCCCAATCCCTCCTCCTAGCACAAATACTCCCAATCACTTCTTCTAACACAGATCCCCCTCAATCCCCCTCCTAGCACAAATCCCCCCCCAATCCCTCCTAGTACAAATCCCCCCCCCCAAATTCCCCCTCCTAGCACAAATCCCCCCCATCCCTCCTCCCAGCTCGAGCCCCCTTAGCAGAAATTTTCACCCCCTCTCTCCTAGCTCATACATTCACCCAATGCCCCCTCCTGGCTCAAATCCCCCCAAACTCTCCTCCTAGCACATATACTTCCCCATTCCTCCTTCTAGTTAATCGCCCCCCCCCCCCCATCCTGATTACACTTCTCAGCACAGATAGCTGCCCATCCCCCCTTCTCCACAAACATCCAAAGCACATACAGTTATTCCCCCCCCCCCCCTCATTGTGTACAATTTCCCTGTAGCCTCCCCCCCTTCACCCTCTCCTGTTACTACAGTTCTCCTCCTGCACATGAGACAGGATCACTCTTAGATGGCATCCGACTTTACACAATACAGTGTGATTACCGCCCCCTATCCACATTTCCTGCTGCTGGGAGATGAGCAGCCCTTGGAGGAGATAGAGGGCGGTAATCAAACTGTGTGTGTACAGTCTGATGCCATCTCTCCACTCTGCCACTTCTCCTCTCACTGCTCCAGGATGCTATTCCCTTTTCTTGGTTCTGGGAGCGGGCGATGGTGGGGGAGATCAACGGCCACTCAGGCATCAAATCAAAGGGAGGCTGGCCTGGGGAGGGGGGACACAACTGGGTGGAAATCAGCACCCCCTGGATCTGGCCATGTCTGTGTCTCTCCCTCCAGCAGCTGAAAGCCAATGGGTAGGAGAGGGGAGAAATCGGCTTTAACCACTTCCCTACCGTAGGACGTCATATGACGTCCTGGACTTTAGGGGGGGGATATCTGAATGATGCCTGCAGCTACAGGCATCATTCAGATATCCTTCTTTTCAGGGGGCCATTCTGCGCACCATAAGTGTAGCGCACCCACCTTTCCCCCAGCCTGCATTTAACTTGGCTCCTCGCAGGGGGGAGAAAGGCACACCGCACTACCAGCCCGTACCCTCTTGTGTAAAAAGGTTGAGCGGTGTTGTTGTTGGGTCTTGTCTGCAGCCAGGGCCAAAATCCTCCTGAGAATGATTCTCACCTCTTCCGTGAGTAGAGACAAGTCCTTGACTTCCCCAGTAACATGAATGTCCACACCAACTGAAACTCCAACTCAAGATTTATTCTCACTTTGCAATAAACAGTCTTTTGGATAGGAAAAAATTTGGAGCAAGGGAACAGGACAGCCCAAGGTGTGGAGGAGGTCCAGGCACAAATGTAGCTCTTTACTGTACTACTCAGATTCTCAAGCAGTATACTAGGCACAGAGTCTCTGTCACAGACTGTGAGTTTGGTCTCTGCCACAGACCTGGTGAATAAGGCCACTGCCACTGACCTGGTGAACGTGAATTTCCTTCTTAGAACATGGCCCCTATCAAGGAGAAGACGTCCCCCTAGAGAGTCAACAGACCCTTCCTTCACCGTGACTCCTGCATCGGTCCTTCGGAATGATCCTCCCTTCTCTGAGAGTGCGGGTCCCCTCGCAAGGCGGCACCCTGGTCTCCTCAATCCTTAGCGGACCCCAGCCGAAGGTGCTGGGCCCCGGGCCTTTTCCGCAATCCCTGGGTCTTCATACCCAGGCAAACAGGACGGCAGGGTAGTACCTCACCCCAGGCCAAAGGTGCCTGAGATGGAACAGGAACACAGCCTCCGGGCCTAGGGCACCCGGAGATGAACCTCACTCACTCCCAGGCTGAAGGTGCCTGGGCATGGACCCCGATCAGGAGATGTCTGCCCCTTTTATATCCTCTCCCGGCATGCACAGCAGGTTCCCCGCCCCACTGTACAGCTGCCGAGAGGGGACACAAAAGGCACAGCACTACGCTCGCGGTTCAACCCTGGCCCAGAATGGCAGCGCCACCCGCAGGCCACAGGGAACTCATCACCAGCATTATCCCCTGAGGACAAAAATGGTCCATAACCCCTAACAAACTAAGGTGTCTGAGCCTAATTACCACTCAGACTCCCCCTATATTGACCACCCCGCTACATAAGAATGATCATAGCGGCGGTTCCACCGCTTGATCGTTCTTATTGGCGGTGGGAGGGGACATCCCCCCTCCGGTGCTTCTCCGGGCTCTCCCGTGCCAGCCCGAAGAACGAATCGCCGCCGCCGGATGAGGAGGATAGAGATGACCGGTGACCAGATGATCACCAGTCATCTCTATGACCGTCGGAGGCCCGGGCGAGACATTATGACGCATGAGATCAGTAAAAAAAAAATTCACAATCTCATGCTTTCCAGCCTGGAGGAGAGATGTGGGGCCTTTTGACCCCGCATCGCTCCATAAAGAGGACCTGTCATGATTCCTATTACAAGGGATGTTTACATTCCTTGTAATAGGAATAAAAGTGAGCAAAAAAAAAAAAAAAAAGTAAAAAGAAAAAAGTGTAAAAAAAAAAAAAAAAAAAAAAAGTAAAATAAAAAATAAATCAAAAAATAAATTTAAAACGCCCCTGTCCCCAATAGCTCGCGCTCAGAAGCGAACACGCACGTAAGTCCAGCCCACATGTGTAAATGCCGTTCAAACCACACATGTGAGGTATCACCGCGTGCGTAAGAGCGAGAGCAATAATTCTAGCACTAGACCTCCTCTGTAACTCTATACTGGTAACCTGTAAAAAAAAATTAAAGCGTCGCCTATGGAGATTTTTAAATGCCGAAGTTTGGCGCCATTCCATGAGTGTGCGCAATTTTAAAGCGTAACAAGTTAGGTATCTATTTACTCGGCGTAACATCATCTTTCACATTATACAAACAAATTGGGCTAACTTTACTTTTTTGTTATTTTTCAATTCATGAAACCGTTTTTTTTTCCAAACCAAAAGGCGTTTGAAAAATTATTGCGCAAATATCGTGCGAGATAAAAAGTTGCAATGACCGCCAATTTATTCCCTAGGGTGTCTGCTTAAAAAATATCTATAATGTTTGGGGGTTCTGAGTAATTTTCTAGCAAAAAAAATTATGATTTTTACATGAAGGATAGGAGTGCCAGAATAGGCTCGGTATGGAAGTGGTTAAAGGAGAAATCCGGCCTAAGCTCGTTTTGCACTCCTGTGACCCGTTTTCAGCGGAGAGCGGGCCGAAGTCCACTTTCTACTGACATCACAGAAGGCAGTCCAGGGTCCGCGTCATTACGACAATAGAAGCCGGGATCTGCCAGGTCCCTGGACCAACACCCGGATCAGTCTCTCAGTGAGCCGCTGAGAGCCTGAGCCGGCCGCTCCACCCCCTCCACAGCCCAGAGCTCCAGTGAGCGAGGAGGGGGCAGAGTAGAGAGCTGTGATTGACAGTCTGCAGCTCTCTGCTCACAGAGCTGTCAGAACGGAGCAATCAACGGTGTTCCATCACTCGGTTCTCCGTGTAGAGGTGCTGGGGGACAGATGCTGCATCCACCTAGGTAAGTATGATACTGGAAAAAACACCCAGCATACAGGACAAGAGAAGTGGTACTGTGGAGAGTCCATACATACAGAATAAGAACAGATACTGAGAATGATACACAGCCATTAAAATTACCATAGTACAGTTTAATTATATGTAAAATCTATGAAATGATATCAAATTTGGCTACCTTGTTACATGACCGAGGTATTCCCAGTCAAAGTTTCCAGGCCTGAAATGCGGCAGCTGGTATGAGGTGTGTGATGTCACAGTGGGCTGCAAACCGGTTCAAACCGGACTGCAATTGTTTCAAAACTTTCCTGCACTGGGAGCTGACCGAGTCACATTGTGTCGTTTTTAATTTAAATATATTGCTATCATATTATTGTATATATTGTTGTTATTATTATAAATATTAAACATTTTTTTTTAGTCTTTTTCTAGGTCACCACCATGCCACGAGCTTCAAGACGTGGATCCCGGGGAAGGCAATCTCGTCAGGCTTATAACCGGAGACGAGGAGAGCTTCGGAGGAGACGGGAGGAGGCAGCAACACACAGACCACCGGCAATGGAGCAGCCTACCTGCTCCATCTGCCTCTGTGAGTATAATGCAGAGGACTCGAGAGCACTACCATGTTCTCATACGTTTCATTCTCATTGTATCCACAGATGGCTGCAGGAAGCCCCTACTTGTCCCATATGCCGGGAATTTACTCCACCAAATTAAGAACCTGTGACCATACGTGAAGAAGCTGTGAACATACGTGTTATCGGTTATAATGTATACCAAAATGTATATTTTTTCATATTTTCTGTTTATAGCAGATAACGCCTGGAAAAATATATACTTCAAACCATTATGCTGAAAGGGAGTCCCTTCACCCTGATGTAGCCTCTAGCGCTCGGGTGAAGGCTCCCAGACCATTACCGCTGAAGGGGAGTCCCTTCACCCTGACACTCGGGTGAAGGCTCCCAGACCAATGCCGCTGAAGGGGAGTCCCTTCACCCTGACACTCGGGTGAAGGCTCCCAGACCAATGCCGCTGAAGGGGAGTCCCTTCACCCTGATGCAGCACCTGGCGCTCGGGTGAAGGCTCACAGACCAATTCCGGCGAGGGGGAGTCCCTTAACCCTGACGCAGCCATTGGCGCTCGGGTGAAGGCTCCCAGACCAATGCCGCTGAAGGGGAGTCCCTTCACCCTGACACTCGGGTGAAGGCTCCCAGACCAATGCCGCCGAAGGGGAGTCCCTTCACCCTGATGCAGCACCTGGCGCTCGGGTGAAGGCTCTCAGACCAATTCCGCCGAGGGGGAGTCCCTTCACCCTGACACAGCCATTGGCGCTTGGGTGAAGGCTCCCAGACCACTGCCGCTGAAGGGGAGTCCCTTCACCCTGATGCAGCCTCTGATACTCGGGTGAAGGCTCCCAGACCATTGCCGCCGATGGGGAGTCCCATCACCCTGACGCAGCCATTGGCGCTCGGGTGAAGGCTCCCAGACCATTGCCGCCGATGGGGAGTCCCTTCACCCTGACGCAGCCATTGATGCTCTGGTGAAGGCTCCCAGACCATTGCCGTCGAACGGGAGTCCCTTCACCCTGATGCCGCCTCTAGCGCTCGGGTGAAGGTTTCCAGACCATTGCCGTCGAAGGGGAGTCCCTTCACCCTGATGCAGCACCTGGCGCTCGGGTGAAGGCTCTCAGACCAATACCACCGAAGGGGAGTCCCTTCACCCTGATGCAACCCCTGGCACTCGGGTGAAGGCTCCTAGACCAATTCCGCCGAGGGGGAGTCCCTTCACCCTGACGCAGCCATTGGCACTCGGGTGAAGGCTCCCAGACCATTGCCGCTGAAGGGGAGTCCCTTCACCCTGATGCAGCCTCTGATACTCGGGTGAAGGCTCCCAGACCATTGCCGCCGATGGGGAGTCCCTTCACCCTGACGTAGCCATTGATGCTCGGGTGAAGGCTCCCAGACCATTGCCGCCGAACGGGAGTCCCTTTACCCTGATGCAGCCTCTAGCGCTCCGGTGAAGGCTCCCAGACCATTGCCGCCGAAGGGGAGTCCCTTCACCCTGATGCAGCACCTGGCGCTCGGGTGAAGGCTCTCAGACCAATACCACCGAAGGGGAGTCCCTTTACCCTGACGCAGCCATTGGCGCTCGGGTGAAGGCTCCCAGACCATTGCCGCCGATGGGGAGTCCCTTCACCCTGACGCAGCCATTGATGCTCGGGTGAAGGCTCCCAGACCATTGCTGCCGAACGGGAGTCCCTTCACCCTGATGCAGCCTCTAGCGCTCGGGTGAAGGCTCCCAGACCATCTATCAAAAAAGGAGAGTGATTGGTCGGCTATTAGGGGATGGAGGAGGTCAGATTTCTTTTTTTTTTTCATGACGCTAAATATATAATATTTAAAATAATCCATACAGATCCACTACTCCATGTCTCTGTAATTTATTTATGATGAAATAATTTCCTTGTGACATCCTCTGTTAACTCCTGAACCTCTCCCTTTCTTCTCACTTGTGCTTGTTTAACCACTTAACGACCGCTCACTGTACATATACATCGGCAGAATGGCACCTGGAGGCAGAATCACGTACCTGTACATGCCTGCCTTCGTATGGGTGGGGGGTCTGATCGGACCCCCCTCCGGTACAGTGAGCGGTGGTTTTCCGTTCAGGAGCGATCCGTGATGAGGGGGCGGCCATTGGTTTCTGGCCACCCCCTCGCGATCGCTCCCGGTGAATTATATGCTTCCTCTGCTGTGTAAATGTAAACACAGGCAGAGGAAGTGATGTCATCTCTCCTCGTGGCGGTCTTTTCGATCCGGCGCGAGGAGAGAAGACATCTCACAGTAAGTGCACCAACAGCCCATTGACACCAGCACACGTAGGCACACTTTTCACCCCCCAGTCACCCCCAGATCACCCCCCAGGTCACCCCCCAGTCACAGTGTCACTGATTGCAGTGATCATTTATTTACTGATCACTGCATTTAGTGTCATCTGTGACAGTAAAAAGTTGCAGGGCAGTTAGACTCTGGACCTAAAGGGGCCTAAACCTATCTGATCTGATCAGATCTATAATAGCGTCCCCAGCGGTTTAGGGTTTCCAAAAACGCAGTGTTAGCGAGATCAGCACCTGCGTTTAGCCCCTCCGCCCAGCCCACCCAAGTGCAGTATCGATCGATCACTGTCACTTACCAAACACAACACACATAACTGCAGCGTTCGCAGAGTCAGGCCTGATCCCTGCGATCGCTAACAGTTTTATTTGTAGCGTTTGATATATTTGCTGACGATAGTCAGGTGCTTTTTTTACCTGTGAATCTTACTAGTGTACCCCTAAATTTAGAGCCCAAAATGGCAAATCGAAGGTACACTAGTAAAGAGGCCTACGAGATTCTGAGCATGACAGATAGTGAAGAGGAGGTCACGTATCTGTCAGATTCAGGCTCAGAATACCTTCCCGTAGAAGACAGCGACTCCATGTCAGAAAGCTCTGACGACAAAGGTGAGGTCCCTGCTAAGGTCAGGCGCACCCGATCCCGATCTTCTAAGGTTGTTGAGGAGCAAGAACCGCAGGGCTCTCGTATCATGGAGCAGAGTAGTACTTGCGCCACTATTCCTTCTGGTGAACTGGCAAGCACCAGCGGCCTAGTACAGCGTGGGCGTACATCCAGCACTGCAGTATCACTTGGTGACGTGGCGAGTCCCATAAGTGCAGTTCAAGCTGGCGAGGTGGCAAACACAAGTAGTGTCCCGCTGCCACCAAGAAGAAGACAAAGGCAGGCCCGTCGTGCCCATAGTGCCCTTCCTGCAGAATTCGCCTATCCTGATTGGGTCCCCACCACTTCTGCAGAACCCGTACTTCCCCCATTCACTGGCAAACCCGGTATTCAGGTGGAAACAGCTGGTTTTATGCCACTTGATTTTTATTCGCTGTTTTTCACGGAAGATCTCTATAGATCTATTGTGGACCAGAGTAATTTATATGCTGGTCAATTCATCGCCGCTAATCCCCAGTTGCCTTCCCTTGCCAGAGATTGGAAACCAATTACGGTTTCCGAATTTAAGACCTTTCTGGGCCTTTCCCTCAACATGGGCACACATAAATTTTCGTCAATGCGTGCTTATTGGTCCACGCACCCAATTGACCACATGCCCGTGTTCTCTGCCTCCATGCCCAGGAAACGATACGAGCAGATCTTGCGGTTCATGCACTTCAACGACAATGAACTTTGTCGTCCACGTGGAGACCCTGAATACGACCGGCTCTACAAAATTCGGCCCCTCATAAACCACTTCAACAAACGTTTTGCAGCCTTGTTTATTCCCGATCAAGTTGTCTGCGTTGATGAGTCCCTGATTAAATTTTCTGGCCGCTTGTCTTTCAAGTAGTACCTTCCCAGCAAGCGTGCCAGATACGGGGTCAAGCTCTATAAGTTCTGTGACAGGGCAACAGGCTATGTATGGAGCTTTACGGTTTATGAGGGAAAAGATAGTCAGCTAGAGCCGGAGAACTGCCCAGATTACATAGGGAGCGCTGGCAAGATGGTGTGGAACTTGGTGTCACCCTTATTCGGAAAGGGGTACCACTTGTATGTGGACAATTATTACACGAGTGTGCCACTGTTTAGTCACTTGTTTGATCATCAGATTGGAGCATGTGGCACCGTGCGACCTAATCGCCGGGGGTTTCCCCAGGGGCTTGTAGATTCCTGTCTTAGGCTGGGGGAGAGAACCTGCTTGAAGTGTAATAATTTGCTCGCTGTGAAGTGGAGGGATAATAAGAATGTTTTCCTCCTTACCTCCCTTCATGCAGACACGACAGTCCAAATTCGTATGGCAACTGGTGTTGTGGAGAAGCCCCTGTGTCCACGAATATAACCAAAATATGGGAGGGGTGGACCTCAACGACCAGAAGTTGGCGCTGTATCATATTGCCCGTAAGGCAAGACGCTGGTACAAAAAAGTGTCTCTATCCTTATTCCAATTGGCTTTGCTGAACGCTCGTGCTATACAGAGCTTCAGGCGGGACTTTATCTCTCCTAAAGTTCCAGGATGAGATAGTCACAGAACTCCTGTATTCAGGCGGTTCTGCACCTCACCATCCCCTACCAAATGCAGTAAGCCGGCTGCATGAGAGGCATTTTCCTTATGTCCTCGAGGAGTACCCCTACCCAACGAGCCCCCCAAAAAAGATGTCGTGTCTGTAACAAGCGCGGATTTAGGCGTGACACCCGTTATTTTTGTCCACTCTGTCCTGACAATCCTGGTCTGTGCATTGGTAAATGTTTTGAACGCTACCACACAAAAGTGACATTTAAGCTTAGGGTACAGCATTTCACAGACTAGGACACACTTACACAGGGTCTCCCAAGATGCCATCGCATTTTGAGAGACCTGAACCGTTAGTTGTGTAAAAAAAAAAAAGTGTAAAAAAAAAAAAAACACAAAAAAATATAAAATAAAAAAAACAAAAATAGTTGTTTTATTGTGCTCTCTCTCTCTCTCTCTCTCTCTCTTTTCTCTCTCTCTCTCTTTTCTCTCTCTCTCTCTCTTTTCTCTCTCTCTCTATCTCTTCTCTCTCTCTCTCTCTCTATATATATATATATATATATATATTTTCTCTCTCTCTATATATATATATTTTCTCTCTATATATATTTTCTCTCTCTCTCTCTCTCTCTCTCTCTCTCTCTCTCTCTCTCTCTCTCTCTCTCTATATTTTCTCTCTCTCTCTATATATGTATATATTCTCTCTCTCTCTCTCTCTATATATATATATATATATATATATATATATACTGTATTTTCTCTCTATTGTTCTGCTCTTTTTTTACTGTATTCTATTCTGCAATGTTTTATCATGCTTGCTTTTCAGGTATGTAACTTTTTGTTTTCAGGTGCACCATTCAGCTGCACCGCGGATTTATTTATCTTGACAGCAACCGCGTTTGCTCCCACGATACATAAAGCCATGACTCCAGTGATGTAGGAGGTGATTTCACCACCACAGTAAAAAAAAAAGAGCATATATGCCGAAGCATGGGGGCAGCAGGGGCGGAGGAGCGATTTTGCTCCTAATGCCGCGTACATACGGTCAAAATTCCGACGGAGGCTTGCCCGTGGAAAAGTCTGACCGTATGTACGCGGCATAACCTTTTATGCCGCGTACATACGGTCGAAATTCCGACGGAGGCTTGCCCGTGGAAAAGTCCGACCGTGTGTACGCGGCATAACTTTTTTGCAGGAGGATGCCCCCATGCTTCGGCATATATATATTTTAGGCACAGGTTGCGTTAAAAAAATGTTTTATTTTTTACAAGTTTTTTTTTTTTTGGTATTTGCTTTGCAGGTATGGTATGGTAAGGTCTTACTGTTATACTGTAATGTTACTTTGTTTTAATGTTAACCATCATTTGCTTAGCAGGTACGCCATTCAGTTGCAGAGCGGATTTATTTATCTTGACAGCAACAGCGTTTGCTCCCACGATACATAAAGCCGTGACTCCAACGCTGTAGGAGGTGATTTCACCACCACAGTAAAAAAAGAGCATATATGCCGAAGCATGGGGGCAGCAGGGGCGGAGGAGCGATTTTGCTCCTAATGCCGCGTACATACGGTCGAAATTCCGACGGAGGCTTGCCCGTGGAAAAGTCCGGCCGTATGTACGTGGCATAACTTTTTTGCGGGAGGATGCCCCCATGCTTCGGCATATATAAATGGTGCATGTATGCCCATCATTAGAAGTGGGTGGATGAAGGGAGGTATTCTAATGGTGGGCATACCCACCGATCAATCTCTTTTTTCGTTCAGCCAACAGTCTGCATGAAAAAAAAGATTACAATACATGTTCAACAAGGACCAGCAGCGTACTGGTATGTTGCTGGACTTTGAATGGTTATACCAGAATGATGCCTGTGGGTTTTAGGTATCATCTTGGTATCATTATTTTCAGCCAGCGGTCGGCTTTCATGTAAAAGCAATCCTAGCAGATAATTAGCCTCTAGACTGCTTTTACAAGCAGTGGGAGGGAATGTCCCCCCCCCCCCCGGATATAAACAGGGAAATTGGGAAAGCATTTTATCACACCGATCTTGGTGTGGTCAGATGCTTTGAGGGCAGAGGAAAGATCTAGGGTCTAACCCCCCCCATTTTTTTTCAAAAAAAGAGTACCTGTCACTACCTATTACTATCATAGGGGCTATTTACATTCCCTGAGATAACAATAAAAATGGTTAAAAAATAAATAAATGGAAGGAACAGTTTAAAAATAAAAAAAGCAAAATAAATAATAAAAAAAAATAAAATAAAAAAATAGCACCCCTGTCCCCCCTGCTCTTGCACAAAGGCGAACACAAGCGTCGGTCTAGCGTTATATATGTAAACAGCAATTGCACCATGCATGTGAGGTATCATCGCAAAGGTCAGATCGAGGGAAGTCATTTTAGCAGATCTATTGTGGACCAGAGTAATTTATATGCTGGTCAATTCATCGCCGCTAATCCCCAGTTGCCTTCCCTTGCCAGAGATTGGAAACCAATTACGGTTTCCGAATTTAAGACCTTTCTGGGCCTTTCCCTCAACATGGGCACACATAAATTTTCGTCAATGCGTGCTTATTGGTCCACGCACCCAATTGACCACATGCCCGTGTTCTCTGCCTCCATGCCCAGGAAACGATACGAGCAGATCTTGCGGTTCATGCACTTCAACGACAATGAACTTTGTCGTCCACGTGGAGACCCTGAATACGACCGGCTCTACAAAATTCGGCCCCTCATAAACCACTTCAACAAACGTTTTGCAGCCTTGTTTATTCCCGATCAAGTTGTCTGCGTTGATGAGTCCCTGATTAAATTTTCTGGCCGCTTGTCTTTCAAGCAGTACCTTCCCAGCAAGCGTGCCAGATACGGGGTCAAGCTCTATAAGTTCTGTGACAGGGCAACAGGCTATGTATGGAGCTTTACGGTTTATGAGGGAAAAGATAGTCAGCTAGAGCCGGAGAACTGCCCGGATTACATAGGGAGCGCTGGCAAGATGGTGTGGAACTTGGTGTCACCCTTATTCGGAAAGGGGTACCACTTGTATGTGGACAATTATTACACGAGTGTGCCACTGTTTAGTCACTTGTTTGATCATCAGATTGGAGCATGTGGCACCGTGCGACCTAATCGCCGGGGGTTTCCCCAGGGGCTTGTAGATTCCTGTCTTAGGCTGGGGAGAGAACCTGCTTGAAGTGTAATAATTTGCTCGCTGTGAAGTGGAGGGATAATAAGAATGTTTTCCTCCTTACCTCCCTTCATGCAGACACGACAGTCCAAATTCGTACGGCAACTGGTGTTGTGGAGAAGCCCCTGTGTCCACGAATATAACCAAAATATGGGAGGGGTGGACCTCAACGACCAGAAGTTGGCGCTGTATCATATTGCCCGTAAGGCAAGACGCTGGTACAAAAAAGTGTCTCTATCCTTATTCCAATTGGCTTTGCTGAACGCTCGTGCTATACAGAGCTTCAGGCGGGACTTTATCTCTCCTAAAGTTCCAGGATGAGATAGTCACAGAACTCCTGTATCCAGGCGGTTCTGCACCTCACCATCCCCTACCAAATGCAGTAAGCCGGCTGCATGAGAGGCATTTTCCTTATGTCCTCGAGGAGTACCCCTACCCAACGAGCCCCCCAAAAAAGATGTCGTGTCTGTAGCAAGCGCGGATTTAGGCGTGACACCCATTATTTTTGTCCACTCTGTCCTGACAATCCTGGTCTGTGCATTGGTAAATGTTTTGAACGCTACCACACAAAAGTGACGTTTTAGCGTAGGGTACAGCATTTCACAGACTAGGACACACTTACACAGGGTCTCCCAAGATGCCATCGCATTTTGAGAGACCTGAACCGTTAGTTGTGTAAAAAAAAAAAGTGTAAAAAAACATAAAAAAAACAAAAATAGTTGTTTTATTGTGCTCTCTCTCTCTCTCTCTCTCTCTCTTCTCTTCTCTCTCTCTCTCTCTCTCTCTCCCTCTCTATATATATCTATATATATCTATATATATATATATTCTCTCTCTCTCTCTATATCTATATTTTCTCTCTCTATATATTTTCTCTCTCTCTCTCTCTCTATATATGTATATATTCTCTCTCTCTCTCTATATATATATATATATATATATATATATATACACTGTATTTTCTCTCTATTGTTCTGCTCTTTTTTTACTGTATTCTATTCTGCAATGTTTTATCATGCTTGCTTTTCAGGTATGTAACTTTTTGTTTTCAGGTGCACCATTCAGCTGCACCGCGGATTTATTTATCTTGACAGCAACCGCGTTTGCTCCCACGATACATAAAGCCATGACTCCAGTGATGTAGGAGGTGATTTCACCACCACAGTAAAAAAAAAAGAGCATATATGCCGAAGCATGGGGGCAGCAGGGGCGGAGGAGCGATTTTGCTCCTAATGCCGCGTACATACGGTCAAAATTCCGACGGAGGCTTGCCCGTGGAAAAGTCTGACCGTATGTACGCGGCATAACCTTTTATGCCGCGTACATACGGTCGAAATTCCGACGGAGGCTTGCCCGTGGAAAAGTCCGACCGTGTGTACGCGGCATAACTTTTTTGCGGGAGGATGCCCCCATGCTTCGGCATATATATATTTTAGGCTCAGGTTGCGTTAAAAAAATGTTTTATTTTTTACAAGTTTTTTTTTTTTTGGTATTTGCTTTGCAGGTATGGTATGGTAAGGTCTTACTGTTATACTGTAATGTTACTTTGTTTTAATGTTAACCATCATTTGCTTAGCAGGTACGCCATTCAGTTGCAGAGCGGATTTATTTATCTTGACAGCAACAGCGTTTGCTCCCACGATACATAAAGCCGTGACTCCAACGCTGTAGGAGGTGATTTCACCACCACAGTAAAAAAAGAGCATATATGCCGAAGCATGGGGGCAGCAGGGGCGGAGGAGCGATTTTGCTCCTAATGCCGCGTACATACGGTCGAAATTCCGACGGAGGCTTGCCCGTGGAAAAGTCCGGCCGTATGTACGTGGCATAACTTTTTTGCGGGAGGATGCCCCCATGCTTCGGCATATATAAATGGTGCATGTATGCCCATCATTAGAAGTGGGTGGATGAAGGGAGGTATTCTAATGGTGGGCATACCCACCGATCAATCTCTTTTTTTCGTTCAGCCAACAGGCTGCATGAAAAAAAAGATTACAATACATGTTCAACAAGGACCAGCAGCGTACTGGTATGTTGCTGGACTTTGAATGGTTATACCAGAATGATGCCTGTGGGTTTTAGGTATCATCTTGGTATCATTATTTTCAGCCAGCGGTCGGCTTTCATGTAAAAGCAATCCTAGCAGATAATTAGCCTCTAGACTGCTTTTACAAGCAGTGGGAGGGAATGTCCCCCCCCCCGGATATAAACAGGGAAATTGAGAAAGCATTTTATCACACCGATCTTGGTGTGGTCAGATGCTTTGAGGGCAGAGGAAAGATCTAGAGTCTAACCCCCCCATTTAAAAAAAAAAAAAAAGAGTACCTGTCACTACCTATTACTATCATAGGGGCTATTTACATTCCCTGAGATAACAATAAAAATGGTTAAAAAAAAATAAATGGAAGGAACAGTTTAAAAATAAAAAAAGCAAAATAAATAATAAAAAAAAAAAAAATAGCACCCCTGTCCCCCCTGCTCTTGCACAAAGGCGAACACAAGCGTCGGTCTAGCGTTATATATGTAAACAGCAATTGCACCATGCATGTGAGGTATCATCGCAAAGGTCAGATCGAGGGAAGTCATTTTAGCAGTGGACCTCCTCTGTAAATCTAATGTGGTAACCTGTAAAGGCTTTTAAAAATGTATGTAGTTTGTCGCCGCTGCGCGTTTGTGCGCAATTTTAAAGCATGTCGTGTTTGGTATCCATGTACTCGGCCTAAGATCATCTTTTTTATTTCATCAAACATTTGGGCAATCTAGTGTGTTTTAGTGCATTAAAAATAAAAAGTGTGTTTTTTTCCCCAAAAAATGTGTTTGAAAAATCGCTGCGCAAATACTGTGTGGAAAAAAAAATGCAACACCCACTATTTTAATCTATAGGGCCTTTGTTTTAAAAAAATATATAATGTTTGGGGGTTTAACGTAATTTTCTTGCAAAAAATTTTTTTTTCATGTAAACAAAAAGTGTCAGAAAGGGCTTTGTCTTAAAGTGGTTAGAAGAGTGGATGATGTGTGTGACATAAGCTTCCTAATGTTGTGCATAAAATGCCAGGACTGTTCAAACCCCCCCCCCACCAAATGACCCCATTTTGGAAAGTAGACACCCCAAGCTATTTGCTGAGAGGTATGGTGAGTATTTTGCAGATCTCGCTTTTTGTCACAAAGTTTTGAAAATTAAAAAAAAAAAAAAAAAATTTACTTTCTTCTTTTTCAAAAACAAATGAGAGCTGTAAAATACTCACCATGCCTCTCAGCAAATAGCTTGGGGTGTCTACTTTCCAAAATAGGGTCATTTGGGGGGTTTTGTGCCATCTTGGCATTTTATGGCCTTCAAAACTGTGATAGGTAGTGAGGAGTGAAATCAAAAATTTACGCCCTTAGAAATCCTGAAGGCGGTGCTTGGTTTTCGGGGTCCCGTACACGGCTAGGCTCCCAAAAAGTCCCACACATGTGGTATCCTCGTACTCAGGAGAAGCAGCAAAATGTAATTTGGGCTGCAATTCCACATATAACCATGGCATATTTGAGCAATATATCATTTAGTGACAACTTTTTGTACATTTTTTTTATTTTATTTTTTTGTCATTATTCAATAACTTGGGACAAAAAAAAATATTCAATGGGCTCAACATGCCTCTCAGCAATTTCCTTGGGGTGTCTACTTTCCAAAATGGGGTCATTTGGGGGGGGGGGGGTTACTGCCCTGCCATTTTAGCACCTCAAGAAATGAGATAGGCAGTCATAAATTAAAATCTGTGTAAATTCCAGAAAATGTACCCTAGTTTGTAAACTTTTGCGCAAACCAATAAATATCCGCTTGACTTTTTTTTTACTAAAGACATGTGGCTGAATACATTTTGGCCTAAATGAATGACTAAAATTGAGTTTATTCGATTTTTCTTATAACAAAAAGTAGAAAATATAATTTTTTTTCTAAATTTTTTTTCCCTTTTTTATATCGCAAAAAATCGCAGAGGCAATCAAATACCATTAAAATAAAGCTCTATTTGTGGAAAGAAAAGGACGCAAATTTCGTTTGGGTACAACATTGCATGTCCGCACAATTTCCAGTTAAAACAGCGCAGTGCCAAATTGTGAAATCACCTCTGGTCATTATGGTCCATATTGGTCCGGTCCTTAAGTGGTTAAAAAAAACAAAATCCCCCCAAAAATTTGTAAACGTAGATAAGATAGTGATGTGATAAGATAATATGTATGTTTTTTGTTCTTGTATAGATCTTATAGATATTATAGTCAATGTACTTGTAAATTAATTGTTATGAAATTGTTTCTTAGCCTAGGTTCACACTGTAGCGCGATGCGGGATTCCAGCGCCGGTTCCCGCATCGCATCTCTCCCTCAGATAGTTCACACTGCCTTCTGCGAACCACTGCTGGTGTCAAAACAATGTTAATGACACCCCCAGACCGGCTCACAGTGCAGTGCGAAATGTGGATTCGGACAGGAATTGGATCGCATGGGTGTGAACACCAATTGTGATCCGATTCCAGTGCGGGGAAAAAAAAGTCCCTGCAGCTATTCTGTGTGAATCCAATGCGAGTTCAGCCATACAAACTGTATGGCTGAACTGGCAATGCACAGAAGTGGGCGATGGTGGGGGAAGATCAATACACAGGAGTCCTTTCATCCTGACGCAGCCTCTAGCTCTCAGGTGAAGGGTCCCAGACCATTACCACCGAAAAAGTGTCCCTTCATCCTGATGGAACCACTACATCTCAGGTGAACACTCCAGACCACGCTACAAAATGTAGCATCAAACTCAAAATATAAACAGCAAAACACTTTTTTTTTTTAAACCAGAGTTTAGTGTCACTTCATAAACATCTTGCGAAAAAGGAGCACGATTTGCCGGCTATATGGGGAGGAGGATGCCGGGGAGGTTTTTTCTTTTTGCAACACTAAACAATGACCTTAAAGCGGAGCTCCACCCTAAAGTGGAACTTCCGCTCATCGGATTCCTCCCCCCCCTCCGGTGCCACAATTGGCACCTTTCAGGGGGGAGGGGGGTGCAGATACCTGTCTAAGACAGGTATTTGCACCCACTTCCGGGAATACACACTGCGGGTAGACTGCGGGCAGTGCGTCACTTCCCAGTCCCCCCCCCCCCCCCCCGTTGTGTTCTGGGAAACACACGGTTCCCAGAACACAGCGGGGACCAGTGAAAGACGCGCAGCGCTGCTTACGCATGCGCAGTAGGGAACCGGGAAGTGAAGCCACAATGCTTCACTTCCTGATTGCCTCACCCATGATGGCGGTGGGGGCAGCCGAGAGACGAGCGATTTCTCGTCTTCTGCTGTCGACGTCACTGGACTCCAGGACAGGTAAGTGTCCTAATAATAAAAGTCAGCAGCTGCAGTATTTGTAGCTGCTGGCTTTTAATATTTTTTTTACGGCGGAGCTCCGCTTTAATTTGCAGTAAAAGTCAATACACATCCACTTGGTAATGGACCTGTTGTCTATTTTCATTAATTTATTTTTTACTTTGTTTTTCTGCTTCCTTGTACTGCAACATCCCCCATGAGCTCCCTCCCCTCTCATTTTCCCCTTCTCTTCTGTTTTGGGAGAGAGGGAGAGATTCTAGTTAAAGTGGTTGTAAACCCACTTTTGCAACTTGCACCTACAGGTAAGCCTAGATTAAGGCTTACCTGTAGGTGCAAGAAATATCTCCTAAACCTACACGGTTTAGGAGATATTTACTAAAATCACAGGCTAAGTCCCATCATTTGACGACTTAGCCGGATTCGACGGCTCATGCGCGCAGTCACGTCTTCGCCGCTCTGGCCAATCACAGCGCCGGAGCGGCGCTGTGATTGGCTGGAGCGGCGATACCCGGAAGTAACCTTCCGGCTATCACCGCAGCGATGGCTGGAGAGGGAGACCAGGACGGCTTCGGGGGCCCCGATCTAAGGTAAGTGATGCATAATGAGCTATTATGCTAGTCATATTAGTTCATTATGCCTTTCTCTTACAGGTTGTTTTAAAAAAAAAAAAAGTTTTTTTTAGGGGGTTTACAACCACTTTAATGTCCTTGTAAAGTATTTTTCATGAAATTGTCTCTGTATGGTTTTGCCTCCTTCTGTCATCCTCCATTAACTCCCAATTCCTCCAGTTTTCTCCCACACTCCAAAGACATGCTGGTAGGTTAATCGGATCCTGTCTAAATTGGCCCTAATATGTGTATGTATAAATGTGAGTTAGGGACCTTAGATTGTTAAGCCTCGTACACACTCTTAGATTTTTGGACAACCAAACGTCCTTTTTTTGTGGCATGCTAGTCTCATGTCGAAAGTCAAGTGGTTACTCACAATATGAAAATTTTCGTACGACAGAATACAACGTCAGAAGTGCTGTAATGTGTTAAATAGTTTTGTATGTATGCTTTTGTTTCTGAGCATGCCTATTCCTGCTCTTACAATTTTTTTTCGTACTAATAAAACGAAAATCGGACGTTGAGTTCACATCCGACATAAATTTTGTAGTCTGCACATCCAGCTTTTGTCTGATGAAAAAGCAAAAATTGGCTGCTGAAAGCACCGTACTAACGATCCGAAAATTGGCAGACAGCTCATCGTATGAATTTTTCTATCCGATTTTAGTATTGTGTACACGGGCCTTAAAGTGGTTGTAAACCTACTTTAAAAAAAATAAAAAAAAATAACACCTGCAAGAAAAAGGCATAATGAGCTAGTATGCTATGCATACTAGCTCATTATGTGGCACTTACCTCAGTTCGAAGCGCTCCTTGTCCCCCTCCGCCATGTCCCCTCCGACCGTCTTCCGGGTATCGCCGCTCCGGCGCTGTGATTGGCCGGAGCGGCGATAACGTCACACGCATGCGCGCGGAGCCGGCATGCTCCCATTCAGAAAACCGGCATGATCCCATTCATGAAGCCGGCCCGCTAGTGCACCTGCGCCGTTGTCTACGGCGCATCGGTGCAGTGTTTTCAGCTAATATATCCTTAACTGTGTAGGTTAAGGAGATATTTCTTGCACCTACAGGTAAGCCTTAATCTAGGCTTACCTGTAGGTGCAAGTTGTGTGGTTGGGTTTACAACCACTTTAAGCGCCTTGAGTGTAGAGACTGATGTGAATGTATAATATATGTAAAGCACTGTGTAAATTGACAGGGCTATATAAGTACCTGAAATAAATAAAAATAGATTGCAATAAGCTTCCAGGGAGCCGTACAGTGGATAGGGTCCAGGCACACCACCCACTCTTGGCTCAGAGCAAAAGCTGGAGTTGGGCTTTAAAGCTGAACTCCAGGCAAGCAGCTAAATACTGTACACAGATGAAATGCAAATATAGAAGTAATCTTAACTCCCAGATTTGTATTTCTTTCCATCCAGTCCTGAGATTTATAATGCGCTGCCTCACAGCACAGTCCTGTCCAGCAGGGAAGGGAACGAGATCTTGTCTCTGCTGCAGTTTAATTTTCATTTACATAATTGTTAAGGTTAAAGTGGTTGTTAACCTAGTTTCACCACTTTTACCTACAGGTAAGCCTAGAATAAGGCTTACCTGTAGGTACTGGACATATCTCCTAAACCTGCACGTTTTAGGATATATTTGCCATATACGCCTGTGCAGTCATCGGCTATACGCACTGGAGAAAGGTCACGGTCGTGTCGTCTCTAAAGGGCTCGTGTCGTGACCGGCGGCTCCCATACACATGCGGGGGAGTGACGTCACGCGACTCCGACCAGTCACAGAGCCCGGAGTCCACGACCCCAGAAGGAAGAGGGGTGAAGATGGATGCGGCCACCAGCGGGGACATTGCAGGCTTAGTTTGCAGGTAAGTGTAACATATTGGGCTAGTTTGCGATGCATACGAGCCCATTATGCTTTTACTTTGTAGGGAACAAAAGAGGAAGTAAAACCCATCAGGGTTTACTTCCTCTTTAAATAGACATTAGTCCATCAATTTCAACCTGTGTGGGTGTGTGTTTAAGTATTATGTCCATCCCCTATCCCTGAATATTGTGTTCAATAGGATGTCCATCTAAGGGTTTATTTTAAATTAGCTACATTTTCCCACTATAACCACTGATTGTGAAAGGGAGTTCCACATCCTTACGCTCTAACACTAAAAACCCTTACGCAGTTTAAGGTTGAACCTTTTTTCATCCAACTTCACTGAGTGGCCATGTGACTTCCTGAGTGACTGGAGACTGAATAGTTTCCTCCCAATGCTAGAAACACTATTAAAATATTTGTACATTGCGGTTAGATCACCTTTTCGGCGTCCCTTCTCCTGGGAGAATACGTTTAATACTTCTTGTCGTTCCTCGTAAATGAGATCCTCCAGCCCTCTTGTTGGCTTTAATGCCCTTTTCTGGAATCTTCCCCGTTCAAGTACATCCTTCCTGAAGACTGGTGACCAGAACTGGACGGCATACTCAAGATGTGGCCCAGCCAGAGTTTTGTAAAGTTGTAGAATTATAGTTTTTATCTCTGGAGTAAATACCCTTTTTAATGCATGCTAATATTCTGCTGGCCTTTCTTGCTGCAGCTTGTCATCAACTAGGACCTCCAGATCTTTTTCCTTCCTTGATTCCCCCAGAGGTTCTCCCACTAGCAAGAAACTTGCATTCATACTTTTAAAGTGGTTGTAAACCCACTTTTTTTTTTTTTTTGCCAACCTGTAAAAGAAAGGCATAATGAGCTATTATGACTAGCATAATAGCTCATTATGTACCACTTACCTTAGATCGGGGCCCCCGAGGCAGTCTGCGTCCCTCTGTCCAGCCGCAGACATCACTGCAGCGATAGCCGGAATGTTACTTCCAGGTATCGCCGCACCAGCCAATCACAGCGCCGCTCCGGCGCTGTGATTGGCCGGAGCGGCGGAGACATCACTCTGCGCATGCGCGCGGGAGGCGTCCCATTCGGCTACGCCCAGCGATTGCTGGGAAGTAGCCAAGTTTGTGAATGGGATTAACCCCATGAATGCGCCATAGACAGCGGCGCCTGTCATTTTAGTAAATATCTCCTAAACCGTGTAGGTTTAGGAGATATTTCTTGCACCTACAGGTAAGCCTTAATCTAGGCTTACCTGTAGGTGCAAGTTGAAAAAGTGGGTTTACAACCACTTTAACTCCAAATGCACGTCCTCATAGAATGTTAATAGGTTGGTCTGGCAAGAACGATCTTTCATAAATTCATGCTGGTTACTACTAATGATACTATTCTTATCCGCAAGTTCCTGGATATGGTCCCCTATTATCCACTTCAAAAATTTACAAACTATTGATGTAAGGCTGACTGGCCTGTAGTTTCCAAATATGTGTATCTCGCCCCCCTTTCTTGAATATTGGTACCATGTTAGCTTTACACCAATCAGCTAGTACCATTCCAGTCAAAATGCTTTCCTTAAAGATTAGGAGTAAAGGTCTGGCAATGTCATGGTTCTTTGAAGACTCTCGGGTGCAAGCCAGCTGTTCCTGGTGATTTGTTCATATTACGTTTTTCTAGTAATTTTTGAACACTGGCTTCCGTTAACCACAAGGGCGCATTCCTCACTGTGTTGTTAACCCCTATCATCTTGTCTATCATACCCCTCCTTTTCCAGAGTAAAATCCGAGGAAAAGAAAGTATTTCATATAGTTGCATTCTCCTTGTCACTTGTAACCAACAGCCCTTGATCATCCTTTAAGGGGCCAATATGCTCCAACGTAACTTTTTTACTATTAATATATTATATTATTACTATTAATATGTTTTAAAAAATGTTTGGGATTCTTTTTACTCTCCTCTGCTGTCTATCTCATGGTCTATTTTTTGCTGCCCTGTTTGCGCTCTTACATTTCTTATTGCATGCTTTGTAGTGCTGGAATGTTGATGGTATCCTCTCAGCCTTGTATTTTGTAGTCTGGGGCGCACGCTGGCGGCGGCCTGCTCCCGCTGTGATTAGACACAGCAGGAGCTGATCGGCGGGTACGCGGACTCAATGTGTGCCGGCACCTGCTGATACTTAGGCAGACTTACATTCTGCATGTGTACCAATGTAAACAAGGCAGATTGCCGTTCTGTCAGTACAGATGGCATAGATCCTCTGTCTCGGCTAAGCAGGGGCACCGATTAATGCCTTTCCCAAGTACAAGCACCTTCCCCACAGTAGTAAAGCACTGGTCATGCACACATTTAACCCTTTCCCAGACAGTGTCATTAGTACAGTGACAGTGCTTATTTTTAGCACTGATCACTGTATTAGCGGCACTGGTCCCCAAAAAGTGTCAGTTAGTGTCCCGACTGTCCGCTGCAATATCGCAGTCCTGCTATTAATCACTGATCGCTGCCATTACTAGTAAAAAACATTTTTTATATATATATATAAATAAACGCTAGAACTTTTGTCCAAAGCAATCAATATACGCTTATAGGGATTTTATTTTATTACCATAAATATGTAGAAGCATACGTATCGGCCTAAACTGTGGAAAAAATGTTTTTATATTTTTTGGGGGGGGGGATATTTATTATAGCAAAAAGTAAAAAATATTGAATTTTTTCCAAAATTGTCGCTCTATTTTTGTTTATAGGGAAAAAATAAAAACCGCAGAGGTGATCAAATACCACCAAAAGAAAGCTCTATTTGTGGGGGGGGGAGGATGTCAATTTTGTTTGGGAGCCACGTCGCACGACCGCGCAATTGTCAGTTAAAGCGACGCATCGCCGAATTGCAAAAAGTGGCCTAGTCTTTGACCAGCAAAATGGTACGGGCTTAAGAGGTAAAAAAAAAAAAAAAAAGTCGGTCTTTTTTTGTTTATAGCGCAAAAATAAAAACCACAGGAGGTGATCAAATACCACCAAAAGAAAACTCTATTTGTGGGAAAAGAAAAAAAAAAGACATACATTTTGTTTAGGTACAGCATTACACGACCGCGCAATTGTCAGTTAAAGTAACGCAGTGCCGTAAAAATGGCCTGGTCATGAAGGGGGGTAAATCTTCCGAAGGTTAAGTGGTTAATGTGCCTTTTCACAGTTGAATTGCAGGTCTACCCACCCCCTCACCCACCTTGTAAAAGAAGAGGTAGCATCACACTGGTGAGCTCATCTCTCCATCATTCAGCTCTCACTTCCTGTCAGCATTCATTTCAAAATAAGTAATCATCTCAGATGGATGTAAACTGCCGTTGATGCGATTCGTAGGTTAAAGAAACAACTCGGATCAAATCAGAATATTTTTTTATAGACTGAACTTACAATAATACTCTAAACAATATTATGTTTCATTATTGCTCTTAAGGTCACTCCACAACAAATTAGATTATATTTTGACATTCCCCACCCCCAGCACTCCTTATGAAGAGTCCTCTTCCTCTTTTTCACGTTTTTTTGGTCTGATATTTTTCCGGCTCCGTTTCTTAGATCCGTGAAACCCCAAAGCTTCAGACGTTGCCTTTTCTCCAGTACCCTCAGCATCTTCCAGGCCATCATCACCCCATGACTTGGCCATGTGCTGTTGTCCTGACTGTGCCCCACTTTTCTCACCATCTTTCTGGCTCTTTTTCTGTGGCTTTGTGAACATGATTCTTCCCTCCCCAGCACTGGAGGAATCTTGGTTGAAGGAGAGTGGGTTGGTGGTATTCTTGGAGGCCTCCTTAGCTTCTTTTTTATGTTTTAACTCTGCCATGAAATTAAGAGCCGTATTTCGGTTGCCGCGGTCACTGGCATCTTGAACATCCTCCAGACTGTACTTTGTCCAGCGCTCGGGGTGGGCTAGATAATCAGGAAGGTGTGTAGCGGGCGCTGAGCGTTTTTTAGTGGTAACGCTTGAGCTTCCAGTATTTGAAGACATGGTGGTTTTCTCCCTTTGTTCGGATGGGTTAGAATCAGAAGCTGGAACTTCAGGAATCAAACTAGCACTAACCCCTTGCTTCCCTTTTGTGTTATGCTTGGAAAGAGGTGGCAACTTCTGTACACCTAACAAGCCTCCAAAAATGCCATGACTGCGCTGGGAGAAGCCTACATCTGCTCCTTTCAAGATGAAAGGCTGCAAAGGAGATTCATGCCCACCTTCCTTTCTATTGTCTTCTTCATCATCATTCTCTTCTTCCTCTGCACTCACAGATTCCACCTCTGCATCATCTGATAACTCAGGGTCTGAGTCACTAAGTGACAGTGTGCCAGGATCATGAGGACGTTCAAAGGATAATGCACTAAAGGGTTTATGGCCATCATCCTTTTCTGTTGGGTCAGACATGGCTCAGGGACTGGAAGCTGGTGATTGCGCAGCTGCAGAAAACAGTGTTTTCCACACAGATAGAGATTCAGATACCTGCTTGAAAAAAAATCGTAAACAGGTTAATAAAGCAAAAGTGAAGCAGTTCTGGATCAGGGTCTATCAAATGCTCTGTACAGTTAAAGACAAATCATTCTGCAAAGATCCCTATGTAACCCCTTTTGAACAGGCAGCCTGAGGATTGTTGAATCCACAGAAAGATCTGGCACAATCCTACATAGCAGTAAGATGTCAGCTTTTATTAGATGCAACAGTGAGATACAGCCAGCAATCGTTAATACGTTTCAGCCATAACAGCCTTACTCATGACTCAGACTCATGAAACGCATTGACGTTTGCTGGCTGCATCTCAACGTTGCAGCCAATAAAAGCTGACATTTTACTGCAATGTACCATTGTCAGGGATGTCTTTAATAGGCCCTGACAATTAAAGCCCCCATTGCATGGTAGGAGGGAATTCTGCAGACTCTGAGGTAAAGGGGAACTCTGAGGACACTGATTTAGGGGGAACACTGGCAATGCTAATGTGTGGGGTGGGGGGGGGGGGGGGGGGGATGACCACAGACCACCTTCCCTAAAGTGAATACACTGCAGTAAGGGGGGCTGCTGATATAAGGGGGAACCTTTATATCAGTAACCCCCCTTACCTTACTGTATTCTCTCCCACCTTACATCAGTAACCCCCCCCCATGGTCTGGCGGAACGGTCACTGACCTCCTCCCAGGTACACCGTGCATAGCTCAGTCAGAAAGTTCTTTCCGGGCTCTGGCTTGGCGGATCTGGTTCATCCTATTCTCCTCTCCACAGTCCACACAAGTCTAACTCCTCCCGTGACCCCCCCCCCCCGTCCCGGTGGCATTCCCGCTCTTGACTTCCCCTTCAGTCCTCCTTTCTGATGTGCATGGCCTGCCCTCCCTGTCCTAGCAGAGCTGGCCCAAGGCCAAAATTTTATATGGGCGGCCGCTGTCCATTATGGACATTTAAGGACAGTTTGTAAATCGACCGCAATGTACAAACTGTCTGTAAATTTACAGACGGTTGGCAACCCTGGTGGCAAAATGGGATTATTACTTGTAGCACGCTGCAACTCATTGTCACCCTCTGCACGCTGCTCCAGTTATGCCCCTGCTTTATTAATCTACCCCTCCCGCTGTTGAAAGGAAAAAGGTGAGGGAGAAGGATCCATACACATTGACCGCTTTGTATGTTTAATCTCCATGCTGTTGACCAGAGAAGGGCAGGGGGAGGGGTGAACACAGAGCCATTCTGCCTCACTCCCTGTCACAGCCATTCCAGTCCTGCCGCTCCTGAGAGAGGGAGCTGTGCCTTTCCCGTCACAGTGTGGCCGCTTGTATTAACCCGACCAGGAGAGCAAGTTGGGGGGGGGGGGGGGGAGGAAATCGGCTGCACCCACTACACCTGGAAAACTATTTGCAGGCAGCATGGGCTCAAGGGGCAGCTGCTTTGGGTCCCACAACAATGATTGGGCCTGGGGCAGCCTTGAATTAAAGGGCACTTTCTGTGGATTCAGCATTTTTGAGGCTTCAGCAACCTATGCCTGAGCACTGATACCTTGGCCGTGAAGGAATTTTGGGAGGTAGTATCACTGCACCATTTACCTGTTAGCCTGGAGGAGTGTATCACCCAGTTTAAGCTAGTTATGCAGCAACAAGAGTAATCAGCTAGAGTGTGGAGAAATCTAGACTGCCTCTTTTGCGGAGGTCAGACACCAAGTCTCCCAAGTTATATTTGAAAAAAATGACTGCTAGCCAAAACAAAATAATGGCCAAATTTAGCAAAATATGGGAGCCATGGATCAAATCCTACGTGCCATCTACCTTTGACCCCAATTCTTTCCTGTTCTAAAGTTATTGGAGTTGTGAGGTGTGTGGGGAAGATGACCACAACCTCTGTTTATCTCCTTTTGCAACTAAATGCCATTCTTTTCTCTCCCTTTCTTCTCCCCCCGCCTTGTAGTTCTTTTCCTCTTTTCTTTTCTCCATTCCTATTTATCTTTATTATTGTTCATTCTAATTGGTTCTTGGCGAAGCCTCTGGGGGTAACGGAGACCCAGAACCTATTTTAGCTACCGGATCTTCTTTCCCTTTCCATTATTCCTTGTCCCCATTTCAGTTTATGCCTATGGCTCATGGCATAAGTTGACTACATAAGATAATCTTTTTCTGTGATGCCATATGTACCGTTGCTTGCATTTATGGATAATGTACCATTGATATGAATACATTCTGTAAACTTATTTTGAATGATATATTATAAAGTGAACAGATAAGCTATGGGGGTACCTCATCCTATATAGAATTTATAAACAAAGAACCAACATGATGGATTATCACGGTACCATAGAGCAGGGCTCAAAATTTCGAATTCTGAGCTACTAGCCAGACCTCAAGGGTTACTCGCCACCATTTGCCGGGCCCAACCCCTACCATGCCCTGCTCCTAAACACACCCTCAAATTATCTCATGAAATGACACTTAAATTGTTTATGCAGAATTAAGTTCTAAAAATAAATATTAACAACAACAACTTAATCCATGTCCAAAACTGCAGCCTGCCTGTGTCCGCCAATGCAGCCTGTCCGTGTCCACCAATACAGCCTGCGTCCCCAAATGCAGCCTTGCGTCCCCAAATGCAGCCTTGCGTCCCCAGTGGCCTACCTGTGTAGGGAAAGAAAGAGCCCCCCCCCCTGCCACCGCCGCCTCGTTGATCAGCGTGCGGGGAACATAACATCTTTCATTTCAATAGCTGTGTGTTCCCCGCCGCGCGCCGTCATATATAGCTCCTCCCCCTTGTCCGGACACTTTGATAGACAGATCACCTGTCCAATCCTGGGGCGGGTGATCTGTCTATCAAAGTTCCCGGACAAGAGGGAGGGGCTATATATGAAGACGCGTGGCGGGGAACACACAGCTATTTAAATGAAAGCTGTTATGTTCCCCGCGCGCTGGACGAGGCGGCAGCAGCTCTCCACTTCTTCCCCAATGATTGCCCCCCCCCCGCTCCCAGCCCTCAAAATCCACTTGCAAAATGCGAGCAGGCGAGTGGAATTTTTGGAGGGCTCCCATAGAGGGATCATACACTTAATCATTTTCAATCAATTTTATTTTACAAAAAATTACATAGAAAAAGCAATAAAAACTGTGGAGCTAGTCTCCTAGGGTTCAACAGTATAAGTTATAATACATATCAAAAAAATGGTTGAGGCGTTTCACATTTCTGCTTCTTCAGAACCAAATATTTTTGGACTTGTAACAGAAGAACCTTGAGTGAAAAGATAGGAAGAGATGGATATTATTTATAATGGTTACATCATACATATAAGAGTAAGAAAAAAGAACATAGTAGTCTCAGTTGTTAAATATAATATAACTCTCATCAGAGATATATTATATTTAACAACTGAGACTACTATGTTCTTTTTTCTTACTCTTATATGTATGATGTAACCATTATAAATAATATCCATCTCTTCCTATCTTTCAACTAAAGGTTCTTCTGTTACAAGTCAAAAATATTTAGTTCTGAAGAAGCAGAAATGTGAAACGCGTCAACCATTTTTTTGATATGTATTGTAACCTATACTGTTAAACCCTAGGAGACTAGTTCCACTGTTTTTATTGCCTTTTCTATGTAATTTTTTGTAAAATAAATTGATTGTAAGTGTATGATCCCTCTATGGTACCATGATAATCCATCATGTTGGTTCTTTGTTTATAAAATTATTATGAATGACATGTGAATATATACCTTTTAATGGAAATGTGTTCCACTTTGGAAACAAATCAAAATTTATTGAAAAAGAAAATGCATGTACATTTGTTCTGTGCAATAAAGGGGCAAAATCGAATGCTAGTAGGCTTTTTCTCTCCTCGATGAATGTGTGAATCAGAAAATAACTGCATTATTGCCACTAGATGGAGCCGATCATTAATGCAGAACTAAACCCTCCTATCCTTATCAGCCAATGAAGCTGCCACCTAAGCCTGTTTGGTCTGCAACTGCCATGGTGCTACACATGTAATCAGGTATGACTCCAGCCATGTGATAGTTTGAAATTTTGGTTGGAAGCATAAGCAAATGTGACAGTTGGCATTCCTAGCATGCAGGGAATGTAACTGTTAAATCAATGTGTTTTAGTTCCGCTTTAAATAAATACTTTTTTTACTATGATTATCTGCTTCATCTGATGGCCATAGTTCAGTATTTTCCCGATTCTCACCTTGGATATAAATGAGTACACCCCTCACATTATATATATATATTGTGACAGCAGGAAGGTAAAGTCACCTGGTTGCATCCAGGGGGGTAGATATATTTCGCCCAGATTCAGGCTTTACGCCGATTTATACAGCTAGGTGGAGAGTTGTATAAGCCCAGCTGAGACTAGTGGGCTCATTGATGACTCATACCTCTAGGGAGAGGGCTGGGCGTCGTGCAGGCAGGGAGTTGATGAGGCCAGCTGAAGCCTGTCAGTTCGTTTAAGGCCTCTATAAAAACTCCCAGATTCATTAGATGTTAGCTCATGCCTGGAAGCAGACCTGTGTGGACTGTCTAGGGAGAGTGAACCCCTGTGCGGTGAGAGAAAGCCTGTGTGGCTATATTTTGCTTGGACATTTAAAACCAGGGACTAGGACAGCACTAGGCTGATCCCAGTTGTTAGTTAGGAAACCTGTATGTTTAGTCAGAGGTCAAGTTGACCAGGATTTATTTTGTTTGTTTCTTTTGCTTTGCTGTGTTTTTGTCACTGTAAATAGAAAATAAACGGCACCTTTTTGATTTTGAAAACCACAACCTCCGTCTGCTGGGCCTGTTTTTGTGTGGGGAGCCCATCCCGGGGGTCACACACACCCGCTGCCGAGCTAACCCCCTCACAGTTGGTGGAGAACCAGTGGCAGTTTTTTTTTAAGCCAGCATGGAGGAGATACTGAAACAGCTGGCTCTAGCAAATGCCAATCAACAGCAGACAAATGCAGGTTTGCAAAAGAGCCTTGCAGCTCAACAACAGAACTTCGCAGCCCAGCAGCAAGCTCATCAACAGAGCCTTGCAGCCCAGCAGCAAGCTCACCAACAGAGTCTGGAAGCTCAGCAACAAGCCCAGCAACGATCTGAGGCCCGCTTCATAGACCTATTACAGAAGCAAGAGCAGAGACTACAACAAATGGAAGCAGTAATGCAGCAACGTCCGCAGACCAGTGAGGAAAGCCGTCCCACTAATACCGCGTCCTTTGGGGTGAGTCGTTTATTGACAAAAATGACTGGAGAGGATGATCCAGAGGTATTTTTGACCACGTTTGAAAGGACTGCTGAAAGAGAAAAGTGGCCTGAGGAGCAGTGGGCTGGACTGGTGGCTCCTCTGTTAACGGGTGAATCGCAGAAAGCTTACTATGACCTAGAGCCTGACCAAGCAAAAGACTATGTGATGCTAAAAGCTGAAATATTGGCAAGGCTGGGTGTCACCCTGGCTGTCCGGGCTCAGCGTGTGCATAACTGGACTTTCCAGCTTGGAAAACCCCCCAGGTCTCAAATGTATGATCTCATTCACCTGAGCAGAAAGTGGCTACAGCCAGAGACTTTGTCCGCACCAAAGATTGTGGAACGTGTTGTAATGGATCGGTTTTTGAGAGCTCTTCCTACTGCCATCCAAAAGTGGGTAAGCCATGGAGACCCAGAGACGGCCGATGGTCTTGTGGATCGTGTGGAGAAATACTTGGCTACAGAGAACCTGACGGCCTCTTCCAGAGACACTCGGACTTTCCACCCTAAGACCAGACCATCCCCAGGGGCGGATAAGATGATTCCAAGGGGTAAGGGTGGAGAGAGTGAGAGGGTGGGAGCTCTACCCCAAGTTTGGCGAGAACAGCCTGGGAAATCAGCGGCTCAAGAGGCGGCAAGAAGGATCATTTGCTACCGCTGCCGGCAAGCGGGACATATTGCAGCAAATTGCCCGGTTTTGGAGGAACCCATGCAGTGTGACTTTCTGACGGGCAGACGTCAGTCGCTGTGTGCGACAGTCGCATGCACTGCCATTCGGGGAACTGAGAAACATTTATGCAAAATGTGTATTAATGGTAGAAATGTTGTGGTATTGCTGGATTCAGGTAGCCTTGTGACCCTGATAAAGGCTGAATTAGTTAAAACAGAGGTCTCTGGGAATAGCAAGGTAGCTGTTATTTGTGTGCATGGGGACACCCGAGAGTATCCAGTGACTACAGTGTGTTTCGAGACCCCCAAAGGTACCCTTTCTCATCCAGTGGGCTTAGTGTCTCAGTTACCGCATGACGCCATTGTGGGAAGGGATTTTCCGAAGTTCTGGGAACTGTGGGATGATCCTGAGCCCCCCACTGGTGCCCCTATGTACCAGGAATATGATAGCCAGAACTCCTCTGAGAGTGGTGAGGACTCTCCCGAATTTCCCTTGTCAGTATTGGCAGGGGAGACTCAAGAAACTGGAGAGGAGCCCACCTCCTCAGACGAAAACCTACCGTCTGTGGAGTTTTCTGATCTTGAGGTTCACAGGGAAAACTTTGCCACAGAACAGTTGAAAGACCCCGCCCTAATAAAGGCACGGGAAAACGTAGTGAAAATAGATGGCGAGTTAGTGAACCCAGATAATACCTGCACTTACCCATACTTCAGCGTAGAGAAGGACCTACTGTATCGGGTGGCAAAAAGGGCAGAAGAAACCGTTGAGCAGCTTGTGGTGCCCAAACCTTACAGGAAGTTGGTGTTGGAGTTGGCCCATGGGCACATTCTTGGAGGTCATCTGGGGACAGAGAAAACCCGAGAGAGGGTATTACAGAGATTCTATTGGCCTGGGGTGATGAAGGACATAGAAAATTATTGTTCCTCCTGCCCTGTGTGTCAGAGGTCGGCCCCGATGCCACACTTCCGTAGCCCGCTGGTCCCTCTACCCATCATTGAGGTCCCGTTTGAGAGAATCGCAATGGATTTGGTAGGTCCTATAATCAAGTCCGCTAGGGGGCACCAGTACATATTGGTTATAATGGACTATGCCACCCGTTATCCAGAAGCGATCCCTCTCAGAAATACCTCGGCCAAAACCATAGCCAAAGAGCTATCTCTTGTTTTTAGCCGGGTGGGTATTTGTAAAGAACTGCTTACGGACCAAGGTACACCCTTTATGTCCCGGGTTATGAAGGAGCTGTGTAAATTGTTCAAAGTGACGCAATTACGTACATCTGTGTATCACCCCCAAACCGATGGGCTGGTTGAAAGATTCAACAAAACCCTAAAACAAATGTTGAAGAAAGTGGTGGATAGGGATGGAAAGGATTGGGACTGTCTACTTCCTTATTTGATGTTTGCTATTAGGGAGGTGCCCCAATCCTCTACGGGATTCTCCCCCTTTGAGTTACTGTATGGGAGACACCCAAGAGGGCTGTTGGATATTGCCAAGGAAACTTGGGAAAGTGAGAGTTCTCCCCACAGGAGTGTGATTGAGCATGTCGCCCTGATGCAAGATCGAATTGCACAGGTAATGCCCATCGTGAAGGAACATTTGGCCCAAGCGCAGTTGGCACAGCAGAGAGTGTACAACCGTGGAGCCAAGACCCGTACCTTTTCCCCGGGGGATAGGATATTGGTACTTGTCCCTACGGTTGAAAGTAAATTCCTTGCCAAATGGCAAGGCCCCTACGAGATAATGGAAAAAGTGAGCGAAGTGAATTACAAGGTCAGACAACCAGGAAGGCGAAAGCCCGAACAGATCTATCACGTTAATCTGTTGAAAGCCTGGAGGGATAGAGAGTCCCTAGTCGCAGACACTTGGTCACCAGCTCAAACTGGTTGCGTGATTCCTGAGGTTGGAATCGCAGCCACCTTGTCACAACCCCAACAACAGGAGGTTAAGGAGTTTGTGCTTCGCAACAAGGAGGTATTCTCTGAGCTGCCGGGACAAACATCTGGGGTAGAGCATGACATTATTACCCCGCCCGGTGAAAGGGTGAAGTTAAAACCCTATCGGATCCCAGAGGCCCGACGGGAGGCAATACGGGAGGAAGTACAGAAAATGCTGAACTTAGGGGTGATAGAGGAGTCCCAAAGTGATTGGTCTAGTCCCATTGTGTTGGTGCCTAAACCGGATGGGAGCTGGCGATTTTGTAACGATTTTCGTCAGTTGAACAAAGTTACAAAATTTGACACCTACCCCATGCCACGTATAGATGAGTTGATCGACCGGCTGGGAACAGCCCGATACATGACGACTCTTGACCTCACAAAAGGGTATTGGCAAATCCCCCTGGCCAAGTCAGCCAAAGAGAAAACCGCATTTGTAACCCCAGACGGGGCGTTCCAATATAAAAGAATGCCGTTCGGGTTACAGAATGCGCCGGCCACATTCCAGCGGAAAATGGACCAGATGCTGAGGCCCCATCGGAAGTATGCTGCGGCTTACCTGGATGACGTAATTGTCCATAGCACAGATTGGGCCTCACATCTGCCAAAAGTGCAAGCAGTCCTGGACTCTGTTCGGGAAGCAGGGTTTACGGCTAACCCCAAGAAGTGTACCATTGGGCAGGAGGAGGCCAAATATCTTGGGTACACCATTGGGAGGGGAGTAATAAAACCCCAACTCAACAAAGTCGAGGCCATCCAGAGTTGGCCACGTCCCAACAGCAAGAAGCAGGTACGAGCCTTTCTGGGAATCGCTGGGTATTATCGGCGATTCATTCCCCACTTTGCTTCTAAGGCTGTGCCCCTAACCAACCTGACGAAGGGGAAAGGGTCGGTCATGATTAAATGGACCCCCGAGGCTGAGGCAGCATTCCAATTCTTGAAACAAGCCTTATGTAGCCAGCCAGTGTTGTACTCACCCGACTTCTCTAAAGACTTTGTCGTACAAAGTGATGCGTCAGATGTGGGGTTAGGAGCAGTATTGTCCCAGGTCTGGAACGGGGAAGAGCACCCAGTCATTTACCTCAGCAGGAAGTTGAAGTCCCATGAGGTAAATTACGCCACCGTTGAAAAGGAGTGTTTAGCGGTGAAGTGGGCTCTAGATTCCCTTCGGTACTACCTGCTAGGTAGGCACTTTGACATGGTTACGGATCACGCTCCGTTAAAGTGGATGGCTCAAAACAAGGAAACAAATAGAAGAGTGAATAGGTGGTTCCTGGCCCTCCAGGAATTCAACTTCACAGTAAAGCATCGCCCTGGCGTTCAAATGGGGAATGTGGATGCTTTGTCTCGAGTACATGAATGCCTGATTGCTGGTGTTCCAACCCCGAGGTTAAAACAAGAGGGGGGGGTATGTGACAGCAGGAAGGTAAAGTCACCTGGTTGCATCCAGGGGGGTAGATATATTTCGCCCAGATTCAGGCTTTACGCCGATTTATACAGCTAGGTGGAGAGTTGTATAAGCCCAGCTGAGACTAGTGGGCTCATTGATGACTCATACCTCTAGGGAGAGGGCTGGGCGTCGTGCAGGCAGGGAGTTGATGAGGCCAGCTGAAGCCTGTCAGTTCGTTTAAGGCCTCTATAAAAACTCCCAGATTCATTAGATGTTAGCTCATGCCTGGAAGCAGACCTGTGTGGACTGTCTAGGGAGAGTGAACCCCTGTGCGGTGAGAGAAAGCCTGTGTGGCTATATTTTGCTTGGACATTTAAAACCAGGGACTAGGACAGCACTAGGCTGATCCCAGTTGTTAGTTAGGAAACCTGTATGTTTAGTCAGAGGTCAAGTTGACCAGGATTTATTTTGTTTGTTTCTTTTGCTTTGCTGTGTTTTTGTCACTGTAAATAGAAAATAAACGGCACCTTTTTGATTTTGAAAACCACAACCTCCGTCTGCTGGGCCTGTTTTTGTGTGGGGAGCCCATCCCGGGGGTCACACACACCCGCTGCCGAGCTAACCCCCTCACAATATATATATATATATATATATATATATATATATATATATATAATAAACCTTTTCATGTGACAACACTGAAGAAATGACACTTTGCTACAATGTAAAGTAGTGAGTGTATAGCTTGTATAACAGTGTAAATTTATTGTCCCCTCAAAATCAACACACAGCCATTAATGTCTAAACCGCTGGCAACAAAAGTTAGTACACCCCTAAGTGAAAACATCCAAATTGGGCCAATAAGAGATTTTTCCCTCCCTGGTGTCATGTGAGTCGTTAGTGTTACAAGGCCTCAGGTGTGAAAGGGGAGAGCAGGGGTGTTAAATTTGGGTTATCACTCTCACTATCTCATATTGGTCACTGGAAGTTTAACATGGCACCTCCGCTCTACATAAAGATGGCCTAGGCTATAAGAAGATTGCCAGGACCCTGAAACTGAGCTGTAGCACGGTGGCCAAGACCATACAGTGGTTTAGCAGGACAGGTTCCACTCAGAACAGGCCTTGCCATGGTCGGCCAAAGAGGTTAAGTGCACGTGCTCAGCGTCATATCCAGAGGTTGTCTTTGAGAAATAGGCGAACGAGTGCTGCCAGCATTGCTGCACAGGTTGAAGGGGTGGGGGGTCAGCCTGTCAGTGCTCAGACCATACGCCGCACACAGCATTAAATTGGTCTGCATGGCTGTCATCCCAGAAAGAAGCCTCTGCTAAAAGTGAAGCACAAGAAAGCCTGCAAACAGTTTTCTGAAGACAAGCAGACTAAGGACATGGATTACTAGAACCATTTCCTGTGATCTGATGAGACCAAGATAAACTTATTTGGTTCAGATGGTGTGAAGCGTGTGTGGCGGCAACCAGGTGAGGAGTACAAAGACAAGTGTGTCTTGCCTACAGTCAAGCATGGTGGTGGGAGTGTCATGGTCTGGGGCTGCATGAGTGCTGCTGGCACTGGGAAGTTACAGTTCATTGAGGGAACCATGAATGCCAACATGTACTGTGACATACTGAAGCAGAGCATGATCCCCTCCCTTCGGAAAATGGGCTGCAGGGAAGTATTCCAACATGATAATGACCCAAAACACACCTCCAAGACGACCACTGCCTTGCTAAAGAAGCTGAGGGTAAAGGTGATGGACTGGCCAAGCATGTCTCCAGACCTAAACCCTATTGAGCATCTGTGAGGCATCCTCAAATGGTAGGTGGAGGAGCGCAAGGTCTCTAACATCCACCAGCTCTGTGATGTCGTCATGGAGGAGTGGAAGAGGACTCCAGTGACAACCTGTGAAGGGTTAAGGCAGTGCAGGAAAATAATAGTGGCCACACAATATATTGACACTTTGGGCCCAATTTGGACATTTTCACTTAGGGGTGTACTCACTTTTGTTGCCAGCGGTTTAGACATTAATGGCTGTGTTGAGTTATTTTGAGGGGACAGCAAATTTACACTGTTATGAAAAGATATAATAAAATATTTACAAAAATGTGAGGGGTGTACTTACTTTTGTCAGATACTGTATATGCATGTTCACAGAATAAATTATATTTAACTTAGGACTGGAAAAAGTTGTCATTTTACAACCTATTAAGAAATTTTATATTGAGTGGTGTTCCATATACAACTTTGACCAGGTGGCCCCATGCATGCATAGCCAAAAGTTTTTTTGTTTGTTTTGGCTACAGTAAGGACAGGTTTAAATTGCTGTCAATTTAGAACCTGTCAGGTTTTTATTATTGGACCCCTGATGGAGAGTTTCTCCTCACTTCCTCTCACAGTGACCACACAAAATATGAAGGGAGATCTCACCAATGGAGTTCCCGACAACCACAAAACCCTTGACACTTCTTATCAAAGTTCTGGTCCGTGACAACAAACAAGCTCCTTTTGTTTTACATATATTTTTACTAAAATTAGATTCCAACATAAGTGATATACAAAAAGTCAAAAGACTTCTACCTTGTCCTGTGCTTGTGTAAGCTCCCCTTTCTCAGGGTCCGTAAATTCCACCAACAGTCTTAATGACTTCACCCTGCAACAAAAAGTGTTACAACAGTTCAGTATGGAATATGATATCAGTTACTAATAAAGTGATTAGAATGCTAGATTTTTTTATTAATATAATAAACATTGCATACTTCCCTGCTCTGAGCAATGGTATTACATCAAGTTGCCCTGAAACTCCTTTTCTGGGGTTCCCCACCGACATTATTCGCGTCTCCATGTGCCCCCAAAGCAAGCCGCTTGCTATGGGGGCCCTCATGCGGGCTGTGTGTGTCCATAGACACAAACAGCAACGCTTGGCCACGCCCCTCACTCCTATCTTCACAGGTTTTGACTGAAAGCACCAGCCAATGAATCCCTCTACTCTCAGTAAACCCTGCGAATGCAGGAAAAGAGGAGAGCGGGGCTGCTGGCAGGTACAGAGCTTGATCGAGAGTGGTGTCCAGCAATGCCTTGTACACACAATCGGATTTCCGATGGAATTTTCCGTCAGAATTCCGATGAAGCTGACTTCCATCAGTCTTGCATACACACTGTCAGACTAAATTCTGACCGTCCAAAACACTGTGACGTAAAACACTACGACGAGCCGAGAAAAAAGTTCAATGCTTCTGAGCATGCGTCGACTTGATTCTGAGCATGCGTGGATTTTTCTTCGATGGAATTCCACACAGACGATCAGAATTTCCCATCGGAAAAATTTAAAACATGTTGTATTTTTTTACTCCGATGGAAATCCGATCGTGTGTACAAGGCATTAGTGTTTAGTGAGAGTGGGAGGAGAGGCACATACACTCACCGACCACTTTATTATTAGGTACACCTTGCCAGTACTGTGTTGGACCCCCTTTTGCCTTCAGAACTGCCTTAATTATTCGTGGCAAAGATTCTACAAGGTGTTGGAAACATTACTCAGAGATTTTGGTCCATATTGACACGATAGCATCACACAGTTGTTGCAGATTTGTCGGCTGCACATCCATGATACAAATCTCTCGTTCCACCACATTCCAAAGGTGCTCTATAGGATTGAGATCTGGTGAGTGTGGAGGCCATTGTAGTACAGTGACCTCATTGTCATGTTCAAGAAACCAGTGGTGAGATGATTTAAGCTTTGTGACTTGGTGCATTATCCTGCTGGAAGGAGCCATCAGAAGATGGGTACTGTAGTCATAAAGGGATGGACATGGTCGGCAACAATACTGAGGTAGGCCGTGGCATTTAAACAATGCTAAATTGGTACTAAGGGGCCCAAAGTGTGCCAAGAAAATATCCCCGCCACACCATTACACTAACAGCCTGAACCGGTGATACAAGGCAGGATGGATCCATCCTTTCATGTTGTTTACGCCAAATTCTGACCCTACTATCTAAATGTCGCAGATGAAATTGAGACTCATCAGACCAGGCAACGTTTTTCCAATCTTCTATTGTACAATTTTGGTGAGCCTGTGTGAATTGTAGCCTCAGTTTCTTGTTCTTAGCTGACAGGAGTGGTCTTCTGCTGCTGTAGCCCATCTTCTTAAAGGTTCAATGTGTTGTGCATTCAGAGATGGTATTCTGCATACCTTGGTTGTAACGAGTGGTTATTTGAGTTACTGTTGCCTTTCTATCATCTCAAACCAGTCTGCCAATTCTCCTCTGACAACTGCCGCTCACTGGATATTTTCTCTTTTTCAGGCCATTCTCTGTAAACCCTAGAGAAGGTTGTGCGTGAAAATCCCAGTAGATCAGCAGTGAAATATTAAGACCAGCCCGTCTGGCACCAACAACCATGCCACGTTCAAAGTCACTTAAATCACCTTTCTTCCCCATTCTGATACTCGATTTGAACTTCAGCAAGTTATCTTAACCACGTCAAGATGCCTAAATTTATTGAGTTGCTGCCATGTGATTGGCCGATTAGCAATTTGTGTATCCAAGCAACTAAATAAAGTGGCTGGTGAGTGTACATTGGAAGAGTTTTTTTACTTTAATGCAGAGAATGCATTAGGGTAAAAGAGAAAAAAATAAAAAGAACCCTTTTCCTTTAGAACCCCCTTTAAAGCGTTTGTTAACCCAAAAAAAAAAAAAAAAAAGTGAATCCTGCTCCTTTAAAGCATGTCATATGACACAGTGCCTGTCCTGTGTCATTTGGCCCCCTCTAACACCTAAAAAACCCGGCTTAAGACAGTTTCTCCCCACCCCTCTATAAACTGACCACGGTGTATCATGGCTGCTAAGACCAGACACTGTGTCAGTTTACGTGCCTCTTTCATTAGCAGCCTGCTATCTGCTCTCCTCCTGTGTCCTCCTCCCCGTCTGTGTGAGCCACCCCTCCCCCTCCTGCTGCTCTCATAACACTAACCTGTAAACACCATCAGCACTGCCTCCTATTGCAGTGCCCCCTCTGTGAATGATTTATAAATATAAATGCTGTAAATACCTAATTTAAGAGCTGAGATTGTGATCACATGACCAGCCAGCTCTCTCCTCCTCCCCTCCAGACTGACATCAGCAGGGGAATCTCAGCCCCGCCCACTGCATCTCAGAGGAGAAAAGAAAAAAGCTGGCTGGTCATGTGATCGCAATCTCGGCTCTTAAATGAGGTATTTGCAGCATTTATTTATTATAAATCACACACAGAGGGGGATACTACAATAGGAGGCAGTGCTGATGGTGTATACAGGTTAGAGTGGCTTAACAACCACTTTAAGTCTACACAGTTTTGACTCCCAATCATTCTTTATTAGATTATATGTATAATGCACATTGTTATTCATTTCAGGCAACATATTGCACACAAACATGCTTTACCTTGAAGTGCGGTTTAAAAAAAAAAAAAAAAAAAAAAAAAAAGGGGTTTGCTTTTTGATTCGTGGATGCTCAAAAATGAATGGGCAGTGTGCACATTGATGTGAATGGGTCCATAACTAAAGCAATCTCTCCTAGGCATGATGCATGAGGCTTTATCCACATGACAGAACTCCATCTCCTGTGGCTACATGCTGTTAGTTTTGTCCTCCCAGCCTGTACAATGGCAGGCTGACAGTAGAAGCATACAAAAGAGGAGAGGAAGGAAATCCCAGTAAGGATCACTGGGAAATCATAGCGGTTACTAATGGTAATTATTAGCAAGCTTAAAAGGAAACAATGTTCTGCAATCAGCTTGGATTGCAGCTTCGCAGTATTATCTGAAATATATCAATACCTGGGAAGGTACTACATCAAAATGACAATAGCCAAGGACATACATATAAAAACTGTATAAAACAATGGACGTCCGGACGCCAATTCAAAAATGCACATACATGATGTCATGTAATTGCGTTATTGTGCCCTGGTATTGAACCAATAGGCAGACACAGGGCTTTTTTATTGTCTCAGAAAATAGGTGCAGGAACTCAACCACAACCCCCTAAAACACCCTCAAACCCCCCCCCCCCCCCCCCCCAACACACACACTCCCTCCAAACCACATCAAAGAGTGGGTGTGGTAAAATGTAACAGTGGGAGAAGGGGCACTAAATACTAAGTGCAGAGTTTGGGAGGGGGGTTACACACAGATGGCAGAGTTCAGGGGTGCGCTACATACAGACTGTAGCGTTCAGGAGTGCACTGCATACAGACTGCATGGTTCAGCCTTCTTCCACAGCTGCATCCCCTATTCACATCTCACTTTCACCCTTCTTTAGCTCTGACCTCTGCATGAAACCCCACCTCCACTACCCCATCTCTCCCCCCTCCCTCTTTAAAAGCTCCACCATCTTCCACATGTCTTACTTTTGTTGCTTTTTTAAAGCGGAGCTCTGCCGGAAAAAAAAAATATTAAAAGCCAGCAGCTACAGACTTTTAATATTAGGACACTTACCTGTCCTGGAGTCCAGCGACGTCCGCAGCAGAGGACGAGCAATCGCTCATCACTGCTGCCCCCACCGCCATCCTTGGTGAGGGAACCAGGAAAAGAAGCCTTGCGGCTTCACTACCCAATTCCCTATGGCGCATGCGCGAGTCACGCTGCGCCGTTCTGACTGGTCCCCGTGTTTTCTGGGAGCCGAGTGTCTCCCAGAACACAACGGGTATTCTGCGGGAAGTGACGTACTTCCCGCAGAGAGGACTCCCAGAAGTGGGTGCAAATACCTGTCTTAGACAGGTATCTGCACCCCCCTCCCCCTGAAAAGGTGTAAATTGTGACAACAGAGGGGGGGAGGGTTTCGATGAGCGGAAGATCCACTTTAGGGTGGAGCTCCGCTTTAAGAGCCAACCGCTTTAAGAGCCATGAACACTGTAGGTGGCTCTGCCTCTCTCACTTGCAGGGAGATAATCTAGTGGGGGTGTCGACAGCCGCACTGTACCCAGGGCACCTGTATCGCCCTTGTCCCCGGGGCGACTTCAATAGACATCTGTGTATGAAGCCACACAGCTGTCTATCAAGTAGCACCTGAAATCGCACTGACCTTGCTACTTTGAAATCACGCTACTTCAAGTGAAGTAGCGCGATTTCAAAGTAGCATCAATGTAAACTAGGGCTAAGGGAGGATTTTTTTTTTTTTTTTAAAGAAAACCGAGACAGCAGGGCACTATATAAGAGACAAAACGGATTATGTAAATATGTGAAAATAGATTAACAACCACTTTTATATAGGGACTATACTAGTCATCATAGCCACAGGAAGTTTCTGTGACCCCCGCTAATAATCTAGTGCGCTCCCCTACTCTCCAACCCAGCGCATATTTGCTAAGTCTCCATGCAGCATTCAATCTATGGCACGGATCATCACCTTCTCACACTTTGCATAGTATACCATCATTGATTGATGCAATTCCATTCATATGTATATTACTCTGATTCAAGACCCCCAAGTTTTCCACACCCCTGGGTTAATGCACTGGGCCTGATGTCTGCCTATACCACATTGGTTCAATACCAGGGCACAATAACGCAATTGTATGACATCATGTATGTGCATTTTTGAAAAGGCGTCCGGACGTCCATTGTTTTAAACAGTTTTTGTATTGTAGTTTTATGTATGTCCTTGTCTATACTCATTTTGATGTAGTACCTTCCCAGGTATTGATATATTGCAAACGATACTGCGAAGCTGCAATACAAGCTGATTGCAGAACATTGTTTCCTTTTAAGCTTGCTGATAAATTTATATTTTGTCTAAATACATCCCATTACCATTAGTAACCGCTATAATTTCCCAGTGATCCTTCCTCTCCTTTTTTGTATGCTGTTTAGGGTTAGTGGTGAGTGGTAGTTGGGTTTTCTATGATTTAGTGGACCTTGATATAGCCATAGCTTTTGCTTTGTTAGGTGACAGTAGAAGCAGCTGTTGGCAGCACAGAACAATTACGGTACCTGTGGTTAGGGACAGACGATTGCTCCTGGATGGAAACCGTTTCTGCCTAGAGGCGATCATCTGTCCCTAACTACAGCCAATCACCCCACTTGCGATTACATGTCAGCACACAGACACTTGTGACTGCTGTCAGCCTGACATTGCTTTGTACGGGCAGCAAGAATGAGACCTAAGCTAAAGCCAGGCAATAGGGGACATATCCAACCCCCGCCCCCTGCCCGCCACCTTCTGCCGCTCGCCCGGAGTCTCCCATCCCATCGGGAGAACCGAAAAAACAGCCGTCACGTCCGCCGGCTGGTGGAAGACCCGAACAAAGCCAATGCTTCATTGGGGTCTTGGATTTAGTAACCCGGAAGCAATGTCATGAAATCACTTCCCAGATTACTAGCATCTTAAAGGCGCCAGTTTAAAAAAAAAAAAAGTATTCAAAAAGGCCAATCTTGATGTTTTGAATACTTTCAAGTGCAGAGGAGGGGTTTGGAGTCTTATAGACCCCCGATCCCTCCATAAAGAGTACATCTCACTGCCTATGATACCGCTGCGGGTCCCTGGGTATTGATGGAAGGGTCATCCAGAACTGCGATAAGGGCTAACGGAAAGGCGCCAATCCAGAGCCAGTGGGCGGAAGCAGGAAGAACAAACCGGAAGCTCCAGGGTACCAGCGTAGACAGTTGCCCTGACGACGTGTTTCGCACACATGCGCTTTATCAAGTCTGTTGTGTCCATCCATGGTGAGACTTTCATCCTATATAGACATAGCTGGCATTTTTTATAGCTTTGCAGCCGATTCCCTATACAGTGACCACTGTGGGCACCGAGCACGGTCATATGTTTTTATGTATGTCTGGAACTTGCACCATCCAAGTGTATCTTGACAGCGACATAGGTTAGCCCTGGTTCTCCCACCTGTTTCAAATATCGTCTACAGCCCTCAGTGCTCTGTACACGTCTGTTTGGAATCTTCCTCGGGAGGGTGAAAGTCCGCTTGTTCACACTCGTAATTTTGTTAACACAATTCTCATGCGATCACTTTCGCTCCAAAGAAGCTGAGGGACCAAATTCTGGCCCTGTGCACAGGAGCGATTTGCCTCAACAATCGCAGAAAAATCACGCCACATTTGGGGTGCCATTCAAACTGAACGGCACCCAAAACGCTTGTTCTGCTGCGATCTGAAATCACAGATTCTGCCCGCCATTCCTATTCACCCATACATAAACGAGGCCCTAGGACAGTAATGGCGATCCTTGGCACCCCAGATGTTTTGGAACTACATTTCCCATGATGCTTATGCACTCTGCAGTGTAGTTGAGCATCATGGGATATGTAGTTCCAAAACATCTGGGGTGCCAAGGTTTGCCATCACTGCCCTAGAAAGTCCTATATTACACAGGGCTAGGAGTGTTTAGATTGCGTTTGGTCTGAAGTCAGCTGTCTTTGAGGGGCCAATGAGCTGCAGGCAGGTGATTTCCAGCCCCCACAGCTGATATAGATATCAGATTAACCACTTCCCGCCCGGCCTATAGCAAAATGACGGCCGGGCGGTGGTTCAGTTATCCTGACTGGGCGTCATATGGATGTCCAGCAGGATAAGCTGAGATTGCGCACCCATCAGTGGTGTGGTGTGCCAGTGTGACACACCACTACACCGATCTCGGTAAAGAGCAGTGCCCACAAATGGTGCCGGTCAGTGCCCACTATGAATGCCTGCCAGATGTCTCATCAGTGATGCCCAGCAGTGCCACCCATAAGTACCCATCAGTGCTGCCTATCAATGCCACCCATAAGTACTCATCAGTGTTGCCTATCAATGCATACCAGTGCCACCTCATTGGTGCCCATCAGTAAAAGGAAAGAAAAAAAAAGTACTTATTTACAACATTTTATAACAGAAACAAAGAAAACCTTTTTTCTTTCAAATCTTTGTCTTTTTTTATTTGTTGGGCAAAAAATAAAAACCCCAGCAGTGATCAAATACCACCAAGAGAAAGCTCTATTTGTGGGAACAAAATTCGTTTGAGTAGAGTGTAGCATGACCGCGCAATTGTCAAAGTGTGATAGCGCTGAAAATTGGCCCGGGCAGGACGGGGCGAAAGTGCCTGGCATTGAAGTGGTTAATGAGGTCACTGGAGTCCCCTTTGTGTAGGACAGCTGTGGGGGGGGGGGGCGGGGAAATCCTCCGCCTGCAGCTCATTGGCCCAGGAAAGCCAGCTGACTTCCAGGACACAGCCAATCCAATCCCAACATGCATCAATCAGCCGACTGATCTGTATTATATATAATAATGTGGATAATATTAGAGATCTTCTGATCAGACACCTTATATATTCAATAATAACAACCCGCTTCCCGTCTCCACACCTCCCGCCATGATTGCGGTCACAACATCCGGGCCGCTATTATAATCCCCCATCCCCCTCGCCATCTGTACATACTGAGCGGCCCGCTTCTCTACTGCGGCACAATACACTCCCCGCACTGTATACAGACACGGAACACTTACACAGGGAAGACTTACAGGCTGCTCGTACTGCAATGGATCCCCTTCAGCTCAGCTATGATCGTCTCTCTCTGCTCAGCTTCCATACTGCGATGTCAGAGGTCACCCTTCCCCCTATCCTTCCTTTCTTGTGACACAATAAACTACATCTCCCAGCAGGCAGTGCGCTCTCATCTCTGCACACCGCCATCTCCAGCCATGGGAGCGCCACCTGCTGGCCGCCCATACACGGCTTTGTCTTGTTACAAACAATACAAAACACCATAGGCCTGTGCAATCACTATGTATTCCAATGAGCCTGGAGTACCTCACTGCAGTGCTTTCATAAAAAATGGAAGGCCTCATGTACACAGGGCAGTTGGAAACTGAGGCTGGGTTCACACTGGCTGCAGCCGCAGGTCACAGCAAGAGGTCCGGTGTGCCCCTGTTCTCCTTTTCAGGGGTGAATCAGGTCCGAATGTTTGCCTGAATTTAGACCTGAAACGGAGACAAAGACACACAGGACCCTTTCTGCAGTGCGGACCGCGGCCGCCCCGGAGATATGTGGACCGACTCCATTGAGAGCCAGTCACAGTTTCCTGTCATGCGAATTATATGCAGGGAAAACCTGCAGCCAATTTGAATCAGTGTGAATCCAGCCTAACAGCTGGAAACCGTCCATTTTACAGCTTTTACATACTGAATTTATGTGAGTTTAGCAGCAGTTATGAGCATTTGAGGTTAGAAGCGTTTTTTTACCTGTTATGGACCGTCCAACGCAGTTATACTGCATCAGGGCCGCTGTCCTGCGTGAAATCACGTACCTGTTCGTGATTTCGTGCACTGAGTCTGAGGGGCTCCCCTCCCGCTGTGATTGGACACAGCAGGAGCCAATTGGCAGGTCTGGAGGTTGAGGCAGAACGGTGGTCTGCCTATGTAAACAAGCAAGCTAAGCAGGAACACCGATCTCTGTCTTCCCCCAGTCAAAACATCCCCCACACAGTTAGGAAGCACTCCCTAAGAGCCAATTTAACCTTTTGATTGCCCCTGATGTTAACCCCTTCCCTGCGAGTGTCATTAGTACAGCGACAATGCGTGTTTTAGCTCTGATCACTGTTTTAGTGTCACTGGTCCCCAAAAAGTGTCACTTAGCCCAGGTTCACATCAGGGCAATCACAGCCACCGCATGTGATTCGCACCCGCACCTGCCACATGTGATGTCTGTGAGATGCGAGTTCAGCCATTCGATTCGCACAGAAAAAAGTGCAGGGACTTGTTTTTTCCCGCACTAGAATCGGATCGCATGGGTGTCCTCACCTATGCCATCCGATTCCTGTGTGAGTTTACAGTTCGCACTGCGATCTGTGAACCAATCTGGGGGGTGTTTTAACAATGTGATGACACCCGCAGCGGTTCACGGAAGGCAGTGTGAACTTCCTGTGGGAGAGATGCAATGCGGGAACCAGCGCAATTACAGAACCGGTTCCCGCATCGCATCAATGTGAACCTAAGCTGGGTGTCAGATTTGTCTGCTGCAATGTCGCAGTCCTGCTAAAAAATCACTGATCACCACCATTACTAGTGTACCGGGTATGTACTATTTAGGGGCAGCATTTGGGTGGTAGTATAACCCAGATGCACTATTGGTGGAGCGGGGCTATGTTTTATTCGTGTGAGGACATCAGTGGTGTTAAGTTCCCTGCGGCTCGGTAGGTGGCGTTGTCATTCTGAGCTGGGGTTGAACCACTGCTGCAGTGCCGTACCCTTTGTGACCTCTCGCAGCAACTGTACTGCAGGGCGGGGAACCTGCTGTGCTTGCTGGGAGAGGGTATAAAGGGGGCGGACATCTTCACCACGAGGTCCGAGTCCCAGGCACCTTCAGCCTGAGGGCTGCTGTCCGTGATCGGTGTCCAGGCGCCCTTGGCCTGTACACCTTCAGTCTGGGGTGAGGTACTCAGCCGGAGGCCTGGGGCCCAGTACCTTCCACTGGGTCCCACGGGGGAGGGATTGTCCTAGGGTGCCCCAGGTGTTGGGCACCCGAATCCAGAGGCGTAAGGGACCAGAGGAGAGATTCAACCGAAGATCTGGTGCAACATATTGCCAGTGCCGGGTGAACCTCTGGAGACCGTCCGGATGGATATCTTTCCCGAACAAGGGCCGATTCATCAGGGAAGGTAATTCATGTTCTATGACCAGTGGCAGCGGTTCATCTAGTCAACTCAGGTCAGTGGCAGAGACCTGCTATTAGGTCTGTGGCAGGGTCCTCAACAGTTCACCCGGTCAGTGGCAGCGAGCAATTTCACGGTCGGTGGCAGACACCGTGCGCCAAGCCTATTTGCAAGCAAAAGGAATAGGAGTGTTCACTGTGCCTGGGCCTACTTGTATCCACACCTTGTCTGTTCATTTTAAAAGTTCAACTGATGCTGTTCATTTGTCAAGAAGAATAAAGGAGTGTTGGACTTTTTATGGTGTGGGGCTCCATTACTGACAGTCAAACTTCCCCTCTGCAGGAGGGCCAGAGGCTCCATCCAGAACACAGACCCAAAGGTAACAGAAGTGTTGGCTTTCACCTCTACATACTAGAGGACATGGGCCGTAGTGAACCTCATCCTCCTCCCGCATACCCCTAGACAAGCCAGCCATTTTATTTACAAAGGGGGACAGGGGGTGAGGCCGCTACACATGGGGTCTCGGTGCCGGGATTGTGTTATGGAGCCGAAGCTAGCGGAGTTTGAGTGTGTTTGCCCAATGGAGTTCCGAGTAGGTCGGCCATATTGGCCAAATCGCCACGAGGCACAACCTCCTTGCACAGTTCGTGGGCGTGACTTGGAGAAAGCCCGCAAGCTGAAGCGCCAAAGGGGAGGAGTCCAGCCATGTGAGGAGGATCACAAGGGGACTGTGGCGCGAACTACGCAGTGCGCGATGGAGCAACAAGCCGTGACCATGTTTGAAAATGCCTTGTGGTTTCCAGTTTCTACCACCACGAGGATGGCGTTGACTAATGCTCCGGTTACGGATACGGGGTTCCGGCTCAAGCCCCGGGGAAGATTCGCCCTGTATTCCTGCAGAGACGTTGAGGCCCTGGGTATGATTTGTCCCGGCTGTTCGGGACTAGTGGTGCAGTTAAAGCCATTCGGATGCTGCGAAGCCTGTGGAGAGTTTTCATTCGAGGTGGAACCGTCCTTTGAAAAGCCAAGAGCTATCTACCTCGACCGCACAGGCGCCACTACTCAAGGAGGAGGAATCACTGCTTGGACAGCCGTTCCCACGCGCACTGCCGGGACCATGGAGGAGGTCTCCATCAAAGAAGAGAAATCCGAGGATGCTGCTTTGGTCACCACAGGGCCCTTGCTCCCACCGTCGAAATGGAAGGTCGGCCTGGTCAAGGCTTCCTGTGGCCGTGGAGGAGCTTCGCCCCGCTGCTTGCCTGGCCTGGATGGATCCGGAGGGAAGAGCCCTGGCCATCGCGATACTACTGCAGGCCCAGGTGAGCCAGGGGTTGGGACTGTCGGTGTGGTTGGAGGTGTCGGGAGTCCGCAGTTGGTGGAGCCCGCTGGGGGGGGTGACTCTGAGTCTACAAGGGGTTACCTGCCTGCCGAAATGTATGACACCTCCAACCTGGAGTTGCTCTCCGACATTGGAGACGACGCAGAGATCGACAAGATTTTCTGCCAGAAGGGCTGGGACAAGATGCCTCTAGTTCAAAGGGACAGAGACCGCGCTATCGGGGTTCATTTGCCGGATCCTGACCTGAGGGCCCTCCTGGCCTCAGGGATGTGTGAGCCGTTTCTGGGGCCTACTAGTCCAGGGATGGTCCTACGCGGTCTTGCCTGCGGGAAGAAGCGGAACAATTGGGGATTCAATTGAAGGACGCATCCTGGCCAATTTACCTCACGGTGAGCTGTGTACTTTGAACTTTTGCAAAGTGTCAGTGTGGTTGCACGATCTTGTGGCGGAAGATTGTGAAACGACCCGACGGCACTCATCAAGTCTGTGGCAGAGACTTTGAACGAGCTTGGGTACTTTAAGATAGTCCCAGATGGCTTCCCCGTACCATTGCTCGCGGCGAGCTTCAATCTCTAGCATAAGTTCTTTGGGTACGTAGGGGAACTCCAAGCCGTACTCGGTAGCTACCTGCTTCATTAAGATCCACTGTAGACGGGCAAGCCTAGGCAAGGACCCAGGGTCTCCCGTCCCGGGCAGTACATACGAGTTCGGAGACCTCCGGACCAAAGACGTGGCAAATTGAGGCCAGGGCCCGTCATTGGGTATAGCCTCTCTCTTTACAACAGGGGTAGGGGTTTCCACCCAGGGTGTGGTGTCCCCAGAACTCATGGGTGAACCCTCTTGGAGGCTGCAGAGCGGGGCAACACACTTGCGACTGTCTCATCCCTTTTCCAAAAATACAGCCTCAATCAGCTCGTCATCCCCAACATCTGAGGAGGATTCCAATTCCGAAGAATCCAACTCCTCGGCAGGTAAATAGTTACGGGCAATAACAGTCAATTTGTCCCCAGCCTCCTTACCGGTCCCTGACGTGGACTTCCCGGGGACTTCACCACTCACGAGGTCCGGTTCCGGCAGGCGCTGGGGTAGGCTTCGACCGCGGCCGCGGGAAGCCTTAACGTAGCCCACCAATCGTTTTGGGGGCGGGATGGAGACACAGGTAGTGGCGGTGGCAGCATCCGCTGCGATGTCCACTTAAAGCTCCGTGGTGGTGGCGACATCCACTCCAGACTCCCTTGCTGTCGCATCTGCAGTGCGCGCGGGCTGAACCACAGTGGCGAAGGCCTCCTCAGGAGTGATGGTGCCTGTAATCCAGTCCACCCGATAAGCGCGGGGTGGTGCGGTGGGTTGTTCCACTTCGAAAATAAATTCCCCGCAGGACAAGCATCTACCAAAGGGGCGCAATTGTACGGCCAGTCCGTTACATCCAGGGCAGAGCATGCCCAGGGTCTCCACATCCCGACTTGTGTATAACGTGAAGCGGCCCCGGGGCCTGAGTCAGATCCCCGTATCCGCAAGCGGGGCCCCAATCTGAGCAATGTCCACAGTAGTAGGCATATGGAGCATGCTAGGTCCCGACATGGCTGGGGCCCATAAAACCAAAGACATGCTGCTCCTCTCGCTCGATCCAACAATCTCTGCCCTTGGCGCCAAATGTACCCACGTGTAGCACGCAGGTGGCGGGGACTCCTCCCAGTTTAGTTCTTTTTGCACGTAGCTCGCGGGCTTTCTTCTTTTCGGCCCCGCCCACGAACTATGTAGCTAACAATGTGATCTGTGCCCCTTAACCCCTTCTTCTCTCGTTAAACACACAGTCCAACACTTTCTCAATGGCAGACTTTCCAAAAAGCAAAAGAACAGTAATCCGGTTGTCAGAGGCAACGGCAAATATCCTGGACGAGCCCCCACGTGTAGCACTACCCCCGTAGGAGCTGCTGGTTAGTTTTGGGTTTTGCACGTTACCTCTTCAGCTTCGTTGTCCAGGTAGGAAAGTCTGTAGTAATGCAATGTCCACACAGATGTAAAACCTCAAACAGTTGGGCTTTATTCTCTTATGCGGAGAACGTTGAGAAGTAGAAGGTATAGAAGAGTAGGGGAAGGTTCAGGCACTCAGCGTTACGAGCCAAAAATATCAGCTCACATTCACTTACCACTCTCAGTGTTTAGAGTTGGTATTGGTCACCCGGATAGTCCCCTCTCACATGGCCTAGCAGCCGGGATGACACACGAATCAGCAATGGGGTAGTCTCTGCCACAGACTGCCCAAGATGAAATGGGTCTCTGCCACAGACCTTTTGAGATGAAATGGGTCTCTGCCACAGATCTTTTAAAGTTGAATGAAAGGATAGTCCAGGAATCCTCTGCCACAGGATTTCAAAGTCAGAAAATTACAGCCGTACAGTGAAAGGGCTTTTAAGCCAATCCGGCGAACTGTAGGGCTTGTAGTACAGTGGATCCCTCCTTGATAAAGTCACCAGGTCTCACCCGAGACAGCAGCACTTTGCCGGTCCCCTCCAGGACAGGTCCTCCCCTGGTCTCCTTCACCAAGATAGCTTCCTCCCCATTCGGATGGACAGCTTGGGATCCCCTCTCTGAATGTAGGCCCCAGCCAGACTAGCCGGGCCTACTAGATAGCGATGCAGCCTCGGGCCAACGTGGCTCCGAGACCAGAACCACACACACATACCTCGCGCCCGGAGGGCTGCGGGGCGGGAACGAGCCCCGATCAATGGCGTCTGTCCCTTAAGTATCCCCTCCCAGCAGGCACCACTCCCACCGTACCACTGCCGAGAAGGGCCACTCAATGAACCATGGTTTGCCCGTGTTCCAACAGGTGCCTGAGGTGGTAACGCCACCTACAGGCAAAAAGGGAAATTACTATCAGGCAATCCACAACTAGAACAGAGGCGAATTTCAATGTAATTCAACCACCTGAGCCCAACTACTGGCTCAGACATCCCTCTATATTTTAGATAGCGTCCCAACCTTTTGGGGAGGGCGGTACATACACATCCGCCCCTTGTTGTAGCCATCCTTACACCCGCCCCTTGCAGATTGTAGCGAGCAACGAGAGCGTGCGGCAACGTCTGTCACAATCAGCTGCTTCACATTCTGCAATTTCCGGCGGCTCCATTTGCTAGAGCACTGCGCCTGCGCAGTCCAGGGCGGACATTATCCGCCAGGGGGACACATCTCGGCAGAACACCGGCACCGGGGGGGGGGGGGTTGGTTCGGTAGTGGCGCAGGGTTTTTTGGCTGGGCGGTGGGGTAAGCTCACTTGCTGGGTGCTGTCTGGGTTACCAGTGCCCATCAATGCTGACCACTAAACTCACCTGCCTGACACACTGACCTACCTGACATACATACACTGACCTACCTGACATACATACACTGACCTACCTGACATGCATACACTGACCTACCTGACATGCATACACTGACCTACCTGAAATACATACACTGACCTACCTGACATGCATACACTGACCTACCTGACATACACGCACTGACCTACCTGACATGCATACACTGACGGTAGTGACATACATACACTGACGGTAGTGACATACATACACTGACCTACCTGACCAGGAGACAGACTTCATGTGTCCTGCAGCAGATCAGCTCAGCTCAGCTCAGCCATGGTGTGTGGTGTGCGATGTGCAGCACGCCCATCATCATCACAGCAGGAAGCCAGAGGAGGAGAGGAGAGCCGCCCGCCCGAGCGCTGAGCGGAGAGTGGGGATATCACAGTGATATGGCGTGTAATTCCCGCCTTCTGGAGCCGGCAGCGTCTATAATGGATGTCACACGTCCCGCGGTCCCGGCATTGGACCAGTGGGACGTCCATCATAGGCGCTGCAGGCTCCAGAAGGTGGGACCTGCTAAATCACTCGGCCGCACTCGGGATCAGATTGGTCCCCGCTCGGCGTCGGCGCTAGGTGCTAAACAATAGATGGGTGCATGCCTGAGACCCAGGGCTTTTCGGGGACCCATTCGGGGCTCCAGCCCCCCCCCCCACCTCCCGACGCCACTTGGCATCGGGCTGCATTCACGTAGTGGGAATTTGTATTTCTGCCTGCAGTTTTATTTTGCAAGTTTTTCGCAACTGTACGGCTGAACTAGCATTGCACAGACATTGCATGTGATTGGCACCTGCGATGCGGGTGTGAATCACATGCGATGTCTGAGATCGCAAATGTGTGAACCTGGGCTTAAGCTAATTGGTTTCTATGCAGAGCTGCACCCGATTTTGCACTCTCCAGTTTTAGTAAACAACCCCCTATGTGCACACGTGGTGTATTACAGTACTACAGTCAGTGGCGGCCGTCCATACTGGAGGCATGGATTTCAACTGTATTTTTTTTTTCCTTTGAAGCACGTAATTAGAGCCTGAGGCGCTAACTGGCTTCAAAAAAGGGTGCTATTGTCTTCCCGATTTTCCTCCCGGCCAATCAGAAAGCGGGTCCTGAGACCCGATTGGCTGGGAGGAGTCTGGGCAGACACAGAGGGGTAGGGGCGGGAGGAAGAGGTGCAGACCGAGCCCTCTCGCCTCTCCCATCTGTATGTGGGTTTGGGGGGGGGGGGTTGTTAGTGCTGGATTTGACCAGCATTAAAGAGAGTGTAACAGACACTCTCAGCTTAGACAATTGCAGCCAGCAATCCTGCTGGGAAGCCATAGTCCAAACATATCCCTGTTTTGACATGAGTACCATAGAAGTACAATACACACGGGTAAATGGGCATTGTGAAAAGAATAAAAGCAAAAATACAGCTGCGCTATAATGTGCCACAGTGCACAGATGTGAATATTATTTGTGTTGTGGTGTTCTCAAAAATAGCACAGGTGTGTTTTTTCAAAAAGTGTTGGCGATGCATTAAGAACCCATCATTCTCAATGCCTCTCAAAGCACTAAGGCCCCTTTCACACTGGTGCAACTTGGTCCTGCAACTTGAGACTGCACAGTCGCATAACAAGTCGTACCCCATGATTTCCAATGAGCACCATTCATATCTGTGTGACTTCAAACTAATCCCTGCACTACTTTGGTCCGACTTTGATGCCACTTGAGGTTCATAGACCTCAAGATTACACAGGCATTGCTTCAAGTCACGTCAAAGTCACGGCAAAGTCACACGACTCTTAGGTTGTACAAGTGTAAAAGGAGCCTAAACGCTGTGCATTAACGTACGAGGTGGTTTAAAAAGTTTTGCGTCTAGATTTGTAACACACCAACAGATGGCAGCACACACAGTCACAGGGAGCACCGACCTTCATAAGTCATTGAATGACATTTTTATGTGTACATTAGGAGCTGTGCAACTGGTGCTATTCTGACAACATGGGTTACCACGTCTGCAATTTTATCATGGACAGCAAGTTAGCAATGAGCAAACATCAAATTCTGTGCCGCAATGAGTCAATCAAGGTGTTTTGAGTGGCATGCCCGAGTGTTCTCCGACAATCATCATGCACAAGTTGCAGAATCGTTTTGACATTTTCGGGAGTTGAGCTTGTTGAATGTCATCCCGATCTCTCGCCAACTTCCAGTGATGTTCTTCTGCTCTTGAAGCGCACGTGCCACTCAAAATAACTCAAACGACTTGTAGCGGTACCCCCGTGAGGACTGCTAGTAGTAGACTCTATACCCCATTGGTTACTTTGACTCTGCAAATCCTCGCTTACCTCTGACACCTTGGGTTCCATCCCACCACAGCTGCGATAGTAATGAGAAACTCACACAGAATCACTGAACAACTCAGATTTGTTTACTGAGATGAAATTAACACAAAGAATGGCATGAATAAACATAGCTTTAGTTTAACAGTGAATAGGTCTCATAACTGATATACAAAGGTGCTTGACATAAATCTACTACAAGACCTATGTGAACAGGTAGACAGAGAAACAACTACCCAACACTGTAACACATATATTGGATATTTTCCCTCTGTGTCCTCAACACACAGACCAGCAAACAGTGATAAATATTAGGGCTGTTACTGATTAAAATTTTCGTGTTCGATTAATCGATTTTTTTTAAATCGATTAATCGACTAATTTTGATTAATTATAACGCACATAGATATCCAACTACTTTTAGCTGATCTCCTTGCAGACTGATTCCCAATGCAGCTACCAACCACTGGAAAAATCGATAGCAGGATACAAAAAACACACAAAGGCAGCGCTCGATGGGAATAGCATTAACCACTTAACGACCGCTCACTGTATATATACGTCGGCAGAATGGCACCGACAGGCACAATCACGTAGAGCATACGTGATTGCCTTTGTATAGTTGGGGGGTCCAATCGGACCCCCCTCCTATACAGTGAGCAGTGGCTAAGTGTCCGGGAGCGTTCCGGGATGAGGGGGCAGCCATTCGTTTCCGGCCACCCCCTCGCGATCGCTCCCGGCGAATGGAAATGCCCCCTCTGTCTGTGTCAGACAGAGGAAGCAGGAGGAAGTGATGTCATCTCTGGTGCGGCGCTCACATATACCGAGCGCCGTACAAGAGAAGACATCAGGTCAGTGCACACAACACTACACTGACACCAGGACACATAGGGACATAAGTCGCCCCCCCAGGCCCCCCCAGATCACCCCCCAGCCCCCAGTCACAGTGTCACTGATTGCAGTGACCATTTATTTAGTGATCACTACAATCAGTGACATTTGTGACTGTAAAAGTGTCACCAAAGTTTAGTCTTAGGTCCAGTGTACCCCCTAACCCCCCCTAATAAAGGTTTAACCCCCTGATCACCCCCCAGATAACCCTTTCACCCCCTATCACCACTGTTGCTAAGCGATCATTTTTCTGATCGCTGTCTTAGCGTCAGTGATGTCGATCGGCAGCCAGTAATTTTTTTTAGGTTCGCTGCATGTTTTTTAGCGTCAGGTACCCCAATATATTATCTAATAAAGGTTTAACCCCCTTGATCGCCCCCCAGGTAACCCTTTCACCCCCTATCACCACTGTCGCTAAGCGATCGTTTTTCTAAACGCTGTCTTAGTGTCGGTGATGCAGTTCGGTAGCCGGTAATTTTTTTTTAGGTTCGCCGCAGGTTTTTATAGCGTCAGGTACCCCAATATATTATCTAATAAAGGTTTAACCCCCTTGATCGCCCCCCAGGTAACCCTTTCACCCCCTATCACCACTGTCGCTAAGCGATCGTTTTTCTAAACGCTGTCTTAGTGTCGGTGATGCAGATCGGTAGCCAGTAATTTTTTTTAGGTTCGCCGCAGGTTTTTATAGCGTCAGGTACCCCAATATATTATCTAGTAAAGGTTTAACCCCCTTGATCGCCCCCCAGGTAACCCTTTCACCCCCTATCACCACTGTCGCTAAGCAATCGTTTTTCTGATCGCTGTCTTAGTGTCGGTGATGCAGATCGGTAGCCAGTAATTTTTTTTAGGTTCGCCGCAGGTTTTTATAGTGTCAGGTACCCCCATATATTATCTAATAAAGGTTTTAACCCCCTGATTGCCCCTAGCTAACCCTTTCACCAGTGATCATCATATAAGTGTTACGGGTGACGCTGGTTAGTTAGTTTGCTTTTTATAGTGTCAGGGCACCCGCCGTATATAACCCAATAAAGGTTTAACCCCCTGATCGCCCGGCGGGTGATATCAATTAGGTTTTAGCGTCAGAGAGGGTCTGCGTCACACCCCAGGCAGCGTCAGGTTAGTGCCAGTAACGCTAACACCCACGCGTGAAGCATACACCCCCCTTAGTGGTATAGTATCTGAACAGACCAATATCTGATCTGATCAGATCTATACTAGCGTCCCCAGCAGTTTAGGGTTCCCAAAAACGCAGTGTTAGCGGGATCAGCCCAGATACCTGCTAGCACCTGCGTTTTGCCCCTCCGTCCAGCCCAGGCCACCCAAGTGCAGTATCGATCGATCACTGTCACTTACAAAACACAACACACATAACTGCAGCGTTCGCAGAGACAGGCCTGATCCCTGCGACTCCAGTGCTGTAGGAGGTGATTTCACCACCACAGTTAAAAAAAAAAAGCAAATATGCCGAAGCATTGGGGCAGCAGGGGCGGAGGAGCGATTTTGCTCCTAATGCCGCGTACATACGGTCGAAATTCCGACGGAGGCTTGCCCGTGGAAAAGTCCGACCATGTGTGTGTGTCGTGGAAGAATTCCCTTGGGCTTTGTACGCAAATCCACACCGCGCCTAAATGTGGACTTCCAGCGTCTAAATGCACACAAAGCACAAAACAATTCCTTCGTGCTTAAAAGCACGTTTGTATCAAGCTCTTTGGTACAAGGAATTTGAAGTACTTCAATGGCACCAGGTAGAATCAGAAACGATGCTGCTTCAAGCTGGAGTCTCAAGCGTCTGGGCAGAGCTCAGCCACCCGGATTCTTTTATTCATTGGAAACAAAAGGATAACAAAACAGGAAGTGATGGCCCCAACAGCCAATCACTTCCCTTAATACAAAATGACATCACAGGAAATGACAAACAGTAAAGGGGAGGGCACTCACAAGAGGGAAAGGGGAGGAAGTGCACACCCCCCATCTTAATCAGCATGGAGCCCACACAATACTGTTCAAAGTAAACAGTATCTAGTGAGATCATTCTACTTGTTCTTATAGTTTTGGGACAATCTGCGGGGACATTGCTACTGCTGTTGTCAATATACGGTACAAGTACACCGACAAGGCAGATATCAATGTCCTCTTATAAATACAGATATGTATCCATAAAGCGGATAACGAAGTCCGCAAGAGAGAATTAATAGGTTTCTCTCATTATGCGGACTTCGCTTCTCTAAAGTGTATAGCCATTGGAAAGCATGCAGTCCAGCACATTGCGCTTGATATCTACAAACCAACAAACGCCCACACACGCAGAGAACACGTTTCAATCCCATAAGAAGGTTTTCATACTGACCGTTTTTACCGCTGGTCTCGATTCAACCCAAGTGCGCTCTGCTAGAGCGCTCCTCGATTAAACATCAGACACAGGGAGACAGATGACAATCTATAAAACGCACATCCTAGAATAAAATGTCCACATAAATCTTATATAATAAAATTTCCACAACAGTCCCTCCTTTTTGTCATATGCTCCCATGTGTCTCTCAAAACTTGATCTTCTTACACCTGGAAATGAATCAGTCCTTACAGTCCATAAAAAGGAAAACGCGTCTTGACATGTAGACTCTGTTCTTCAGGAGACATGACTTATAAGGAGGGTACGAAATGGTGAGCTGTAGTAATCGCCGATCGGTCTGGAATCCTCTGCATCTGATACGTTGGTTGGGCTTTGGGGCGTCTTATCTCATTGAGGAAAATGTGGTCATCTGCTCGGGCTCTGGTCACGCGTCCAATCAGGCAACAGGAGCACCTTCTCTCATGCCATCAGATCCTCTCGATCATCCGCGATGTAAGATGCTGGGACTAGTTTAACCAGGACACATGAACCTCTTGCATTAGGGGGGATTACCTTATAAGCTGAGGTACCGCATAAGAAGTAGTAGGGGCCAGTCAGAGACGCACAGGGGGAACCACTCTGACGGTTACGTGCATTGAGTAGTAACAGGATAGACTGGGGGATTGCTCCCTCGGTCTGAACGTCACACCCTTCCTTCCAACAGATGTAATCTGGTCTATTAGTGTTATTAAAGAAGACGGGGGTTTCGTTGGTTAGATTAACTGTTATACCTTCTTACAGGTGGTGGACCCAACAAAGTTATCCCCTCTACCGAAACTAAAGTTGAAGCACACTTGTGGGCTACCTAGTTGTCCCGATACCCATACTGGTTTTGTGAGGGAGGGGCAAAAGCCAGAGCTAATGTTAAAACTATAACTAATTTTACCCTCTAGGAATGTATCATTAAGTTCTATTAACAAGTGTCTGTTTGGAGTCTTTCGTTTCCTCATACCGATACGGACATCATATATCGCATGTACTGCTGCCATTGCCGGGGCATCAAGGCTTGGTGGAGGTTTGGAGCATACCCAACAGTTGGTCCTGTTTGCCATTTTTGCCAGCTGGAGATGCATTTTAAACAATAAATTGGGATGCTTTTCATCATTACCCTTGCTAAAATACACTAAACTAAAACTATAAATAAAGAAGATACTCCTCATTCTTTGATGTAGTTGAGCAGCTTCTTGCAGTGGCTGGCGTGGATCCAGTTGTCCCGTTCTTCAAGCTTTAGTGAGGTCGGCGTGGTCAGCTGAACCTGGAATGGTCCGACGTATCTCGATTCTAGTCCTGTCCTCTGGTATTTCTTTACAACGACCCAGTCACCTGGTTGGATAGAATGTAAACTGGTTATTGAGTCAGGGTCTGGAAGGGACTCATGAACCCTGTGGTGGATTTTTTTTAGCTCACGTTGCAGTGACTGCACATACCCCGTCAGCTGAGAATGTAAAGACGACAGCTGCTGGGGAAAGTACAACCCTGTTTTTGATTGACATCCGAACAAAACCTCATATGGAGATAACCCGTGAGGTCGTCTAGGTGCATTTCTGATGGAGTGGAGAGCTATGGGGAGACATTCAGGCCAAGGTTTCCCAGTATCAGCTATTATTTTGGAGATTTTGTTTTTAAGGGTTCCGTTTAACCTTTCAACCTTACCACTACTTTGGGGGTGATAAGGAGTGTGTAATCCCTGATTGATATGGAGGGCTTTACACACTTCTGCAAATATTTGACCAGTGAAGTGGGAGCCTCGATCCGACTCGATCGTTTCAGGTAGGCCCCAGCGACACACTATTTCGGACAGGATCTTTTTGGCTGTGGTTGTGGCGTTTGCTTTCTGAACCGGCCATGCCTCTGGCCAACCTGAAAACATATCTACACAGACTAAGACGTGTTCGTACGGCCCACTCCTTGGCAATGTAATGTAGTCTATCTGGATGCGCTGAAATGGATATTCTGGTCGGGGGGAATGTCGTTTGGGTACTGGTACCATCCTACCTGGATTGTGCAATGCGCAAACCAGGCAGGCTGCTGCAAAATTAGCAGCTGCAGTAGTAAATCCAGGGGCGATCCAATGCTCATCCACCTGCGCACACATAACCATCTTTGACTGATGCCCTGGATAATGAGCCGAATGGGCCATCATTGGAAAAAGCGATCTTGGCAGACACCATTTTTTACCAAGACCCCAGATGTCATCTGGACCTCTCATGGCCCCTAGTGCTGTCCATCTCCTCTTTTCATGTAATTCCGCTTGTGACTGTAGTCTCTTAAACTCTTCCAGAGACACATCAGAGGGGATGGCTAGCATCAGGGTTTTCCCAGGAGGGTGCAGAGCACCTTCTTTGGCAGCTCTATCTGCCAAGGCATTGCCATCGGCCTCCAAAGTCCTATCAGTCGTGTGGGCCTTAACTTTTAGAATGGCTATCTCACGTGGCAGGTTGAAAGCAACGAATAACCTGTTGATTAACTGCGCATGTTTCACGGGCTTCCCTGAACTAGTCAGAAAGCCTCTTGCTTTCCAGATAGGACCAAAATCATGGGCTATCCCAAAAGCATACCTAGAATCCGTGTAGATATTGATCCTTTGACCCTCTTGGGTCTCACAGGCTCTTGCCAGTGCCCACAGCTCAGCTTCCTGTGCAGACATGTTGGAACTCAATGAACCCTTTTCCACAATTTCACTGACTGTAGTCACTGCATAACCTGTGTGTGGCTTACCATCTGGGGTGTAATACCTGGAACCATCGACAAAAAGGTTTTTAGCGTTTGGGATGGGGGTCTCCTTCACCGGGCTGATGGTTGTTGACTCGAGTTCCATCAGAGAAACACAGTCGTGGTGATCATCAGCATGTTGTCCTTCTAAATTAACAAGTTGGTTAGAGGTAGAGAGGTTGGTATTGTTGGTCTGGAAGGTTTGAGTATCATTTTTAACACCATTATCTCCCCCCTTCTCTTCCTCCTCAGTAGGAAGAAGAGAGGCTGGGTTTAAAATGGTGCATCGTCTTAAAGTCAGGTTAGTAGGGGTTAGGAGAGCCACTTCGTACTTAGTCAATCTGGCAGCAGAGAGGTGTTTTGTCTGAACTTGATTTAGGATTTCCTGCACTGAATGGGGAGTATAGAGGGTCAGTGGGGAGTCCAAGACTATGTCACCTACCTTCTGTAACAATACAGCGCAGGCGGCTACAGCTCGTACACAACCTGGTGAACCTCGAATGACTGGATCTAGGGCAGTTGATAGATACATGATGGGTCGGTACCTGGACCCATGTAGTTGGGTCAGTACTCCAGTGGCGTGGCCTTTGCTTTCATAGCAGAAAAGGTAGAAGGGGAGGTGATAGTTGGGCAAACCTAAAGCAGGTGCTTTGGAGAGTTCTTGGATCAAGTCCTGTAGGGTTGACCAGTTATCATCAGTCAGTTGAAAGGGAGTTTGGGATAGGATTTCGTAAAGGGGTCCTAAAGTCGAAGAGATGTTAGGGACCCAGTCTCTACAGTAGTTGATAAGACCGAGAATGGCTCTCGTTTGTCGTACGTTTCGGGGTTTCGGGAAGTCTTTCAGTGTCTGAATTCTCTGGGTTGTCAGGTGTCGAGTACCCTGAGATATACAATGTCCTAAAAAGGTGACCTTCTCCCTACAAAACTGCAATTTCTCCTTGCTAGCTTTATTCCCCGTGGACGCCAGATGGTTAAGCAATGAGACAGTATGCTGATAACAGACATCCCTTGCAGGGCAACAAAGCAGCAAGTCATCAACATACTGGATCAGCACCACCTCTGGATTCGTTGGGGTCCATTGATCCAACACTATTTTAAGTTTGCAACTGTACTCTGAGGGACTAGTCACAGACCCCTGAACGAGACGTGTCCAAGTCAGTTGTCGACCCTGGAATGAAAAAGCAAAAAGGTACTGGCACTGGGGGTCCAGTGGTACAGAAAAAAATGCATTAGTCAGATCAATAACACTGAAGAAAATTGCGTTAGGTGGTATAGAGGCCAACAAGGTGTGTGGGTTGGGTACCAAAGGGGCATCGCTGATAATGATTTTATTGATAGCCCTTAAATCATGTACTAAACGGAAAGTTGTTTCCTGACCCTTGACAGACTTTTTAGCCACTGGAAACAAAGGGGTGTTACAGGGGGATTTGGTTGGCGTAAGAACTTTTATCAGCAGGTACCGGTCTATTTGGATTTTAAGGCTATCCATCTGAGCCACACTCAAATGGTATTGTGGTAATTGGGGCAAAATACTCCCTGGTCTGATGTTTACTGTGGTTGGCGGGACCGGCAGAAGACCCACATCATACTTATCAAACGCCCAAAGTTTGGGATCCACTTCTGCTAGCACATCCAACCCCAGAAAACAACCAGGTTCTATCATATACGGTAGAGCCACCATTGCACATAGGCGCTCATCCGTCAATGCACTGCTAACCACAACACCTGTTGGAGTGTACTCAATGACCGCTTGTATCTCAGATAAAATATCAGCTCCCAATAGGTTGATGGGAACATCATCCGATACCAGTACCGACTTAATGGCTTCTGTGTGTTGGCCCAACCTACAATGGAGTGGTTTGGTGGTATGTAGAGACACTGTCTGACCTGTTAGACCCACAGTGGGTATAGTCTCCCCAGAAAGGGGAACCTTGCCTCTGAGATCTTTGGATCTCAGAACAGTTCGAACGGCACCGGTGTCAATGAGGCAAGGGAGGGGATATTTTAATTCCTCGATAAACAGGTTGATATGTCCTGACACCGCTTTGCCAACATCCTATGAAGAATCATAGTCGTGGCTGGCCATCGCTACAACTGAAGTTGTTGGATCGCGTGAGCCTGGTACCGGATCGTCTGGGATGAACTGCCACTTACCCTTGGGTCTGTTAGGGCAGTCGCGCCTTAGATGTCCTTCCTTTCCACAGATGTAACAAGTTCGGGCTTTCCAGCGTTGTGTCTTTTTCCCACCATCCTGGCCCGTTTGTCCTGCAGAAGGGGCTTGAGACACAAGGATTTTGGATGCTTTGTCCTGTTTCTTCCTATCCATCTCTCTCTCTATAGCGGAGAGAGTGGATAGAATGGCAGGTATTGTCATTTCATTAATTTCGGGTCTGGCTAATAATAGCCGGTCTCGAATTTTCATATGGATGCCTTCTAAAAATTTGGCTCTTAGCAAAAGGTGAATGGCGGATAACTTACCTCCATCGGTTGGCACATCCGGACCAACCTCCAGATCTGCATCCAATGCAGCTTGTTTCAGGCGACGCCAGAAACAAGCACATTCCTCGCCTGGGTTTTGACTGAGTTTCATCACATCTGTGGTAGAAGATGCACCATACAACTCTGGAAGTTTGGCTAGCAGGGCCACACAGAATTGCTTACCTCCAGAAGTGGCTTGTTCGTGGGTGACAATGCCGCAACGGGAGATTATAACCCCTGCCAGTTCTTCTCCTACTTTCGCCCTCAGAACCTGGGCACAATCTGTCCCGCTCATGCCGTAGCTAAATTGATTTTGACAAAACATTCTCGCGAACCCTCGTGGATTTGTTCTATAGTCAGGCAGTTCGGCCAGTATGGTCCTGATTTCTGAGGAAGCAAAAGGGACATGCCATACCACCCTTTCCCCCAAAGTCCTTTCACCGTTGGTATTTGGAACACCCTCATATTGTTGCACCCGGACTGGGTAAGTACCAGGTTCAGTGACATAAGTGGGGCTAGGTGTGTACTTTGGAGGTTGTGGCTTCATTGGTTGGCTAATGTGTGCTACCTTGCCCACAACGTTCCCTGTCTGGAAGCCAACCAATGAAGGGTAGATGGTAGGTATGACTGAGTCAAAAGCTCTCAGCGCAGTTATGCAATCCCCACGGTTCCTTAGTCTGGTCTCAATTCCCTTAGACTCACATAGCATCTGTAGATCACCAGTTGAAAATGATTCATAATCAGCCGCAATCGGCGGAGAAAATGCCCCAGATATGGGGAAAGGCGACTGATAGAGAGGGTTAGCTTGAGGTTTAGCGTCAGAGGTGACATGGTTAGATGGAGACGTGGGAGAGAGAGAGATGTTAGTTGGAGAGTGCAGAGTAGGGTTGGTTAGATTGGTGATGGCAGAAGCATCAGAGGAAACTACAACAGATCTAGTGTTGGTGGATCCAGCCTGCCTCAGCAGAGTTAGCCCAGAAAGAGCCTCTTCCGCTTCCAGCATTGGATCACCAGTCACTGCTATCCCCTCAGGCCAGGTGTACATAATGCGGTTCTTCCGGACTGAAACTGCCTTCTGTATACCCTGCCTGCTTACCATAATAGACTTCTGAAGCCACAGCTCAGCTACATCTAAGGTTTTTGCTGCCCAGAGCCTGGGTTTAAACTCAGTTATGAATTTCTCCCACCTCCAGGCATCAAATGTCCCCTCTAGAGGAATAGCCCAAGTAGTATCCTTGGACCAACTATGCCATTCCTTTAGAGGTTTCATGACCTTTGCCCCAAAGCTAGATTTCATGTACTGTGCAGCCGTCTGACTCTGGGAAGCCTCACATTCCTTCCCTTGCATGGACTTCAAATTGCCCATGGCGATTCGAATCGGCTTATAGTCTTATTCCTGCGTCCAGGAAAAACCCCTGCACCTATTTAGGAGAGCACCGTCAGGTGCCTTCTTCTACGGTGGATTGACGAACTGCAACCACTATATCTGGTCCAGTCCCCCAACTAGAAAACCTAACCGAGGTGTTATTAACTCTATGGCTTGTTGCCCCAACACTTTTGGCACAGAACTACAGAGTACTACTCTTTTACACCGCAATACTCATAATAACTATGCCCAATGATTAGTCAACAACCACAGACCACCCCCCGAATTATGTCTCTACCCCTTACAGTGTATGCATACATACCTCTGTACGACTGTACACTGCGTCGTCAGATTAAACTGCACAGCACACTTCCGTTTATTTTCGCTACAGAGCAATGTGGCTTCTCTAAATAATCACAAAAATAAAATAAAAAAATTAAATGGGGATAGCCTTCTGTTGTCTATTTCAGCAGTTGTACGATGTCTCAGTAGTTACACGATCAAACTAATAAACTAACAGTCTGAGCGTGAACAAAAAAATTGACTACTTGCTGCGCAAAAGTAACTCAATTAACAATAAAAGTGAATATAAAGCGAGTTTTAAAACCAAAGCCTTTCTTTCCTACCGCAAGCTATACAATAAAAGATGCAGCTCTAAAACCAAAAACAATGGGGGAGGGGCATGAATTGCCTTCTGAGAAACTCAAAGAAAATGCCCAAACAATTAAAATAAAAAAATTAAAACACACACCCCGTTAAGAGTACAAAAACTCAGTTAAAGTTAGTTTTACTATCTATTGAAATTCAGTGTAAAGCAAAATTTTCACTTTAAACTGAAATTAAAACCAAAAGAAAACACAATCGTTTTACAAAAAAATATGCAAAAATAACCAAACCTGAAGATTGGGTTTATACAAAGAAAAACAAAAATGGTGACTCAGACCACATGGCTGAACAAACACAAAGGAAAACAAAATGGTGTCTTCAAAACAAGATGGTGTCCTCAGGCCACATGGCTGAACAAACACAAAGGAAAACAAAATGGTGTCTTCAAAACAAGACCAAACCGTGCCTCTTACAAACAAAAATCACTGTTTTAACACAAAACAGACTGTGCTACTTAACTCATACTAAACGTTAGACGAACTATAATGGCTACACACTTTACAAAAGTTATTTCACACGGTGACCAGCACTATGAAATAACTCAGACACACAATGTTATGTCAGTCAATCTCTGCCGCACATTTAAAACATCAACTAGCACACTCCATGCATACCGTCACGTTGTACTACAGGAAATGGTTTTACATTTAACATAAACCCCATACAAAGACCCTCTAGGCTGTATTGACTATGGGGTCTACAGAGGACAGTAATATAGACTTCTATCCCAAGCCAATACAGCTATCCCTCCCAGTACAAATATAAATCCCCGTCCTTGTACACAAAGAGTGAAACCGCAAAAATTTGTTCTTTTGCTAAGCAGAGTTACCTGCAACAGCGAGCAGAGAGACCAGATTCCGGTTCTAGAACAACAAAAATTTCAAAAGTTGAAATGGAGTCTGTCTTACCAAACTTTGCCGGCCTTTTCCTGTCCCAGAACCGAGGACCCAATCTCTCCTCTCGGATCGCTGCGCTGGAACTACGTTGGCTCCAAGCTGGCTCGCCGAAATGTCGTGGAAGAATTCCCTTGGGCTTTGTACGCAAATCCACACCGCGCCTAAATGTGGACTTCCAGCGTCTAAATGCACACAAAGCACAAAACAATTCCTTCGTGCTTAAAAGCACGTTTGTATCAAGCTCTTTGGTACAAGGAATTTGAAGTACTTCAATGGCACCAGGTAGAATCAGAAACGATGCTGCTTCAAGCTGGAGTCTCAAGCGTCTGGGCAGAGCTCAGCCACCCGGATTCTTTTATTCATTGGAAACAAAAGGATAACAAAACAGGAAGTGATGGCCCCAACAGCCAATCACTTCCCTTAATACAAAATGACATCACAGGAAATGACAAACAGTAAAGGGGAGGGCACTCACAGGAGGGAAAGGGGAGGAAGTGCACACCCCCCATCTTATCAGCATGGAGCCCACACAATACTGTTCAAAGTAAACAGTATCTAGTGAGATCATTCTACTTGTTCTTATAGTTTTGGGACAATCTGCGGGGACATTGCTACTGCTGTTGTCAATATACGGTACAAGTACACCGACAAGGCAGATATCAATGTCCTCTTATAAATACAGATATGTATCCATAAAGCGGATAACGAAGTCCGCAAGAGAGAATTAATAGGTTTCTCTCATTATGCGGACTTCGCTTCTCTAAAGTGTATAGCCATTGGAAAGCATGCAGTCCAGCACATTGCGCTTGATATCTACAAACCAACAAACGCCCACACACGCAGAGAACACGTTTCAATCCCATAAGAAGGTTTTCATACTGACCGTTTTTACCGCTGGTCTCGATTCAACCCAAGTGCGCTCTGCTAGAGCGCTCCTCGATTAAACATCAGACACAGGGAGACAGATGACAATCTATAAAACGCACATCCTAGAATAAAATGTCCACATAAATCTTATATAATAAAATTTCCACAACAGTGTGCGGCATAACTTTTTTGCGGGAGGATGCCCCCATGCTTCGGCATATATAAATGGTGCGTGTATGCCCATCATTGGAAGTGGGTGGATGAAGGGCGGTATTCTAATGGTGGGCATACCCACCGATCAATCTCTTTTTTCGTTCAGCCAACTGGATGCAAGAAAAAAAAAGGATTACAATACATGTCCAACAAGGACCAGCAACGTACTGGTATGTTGCTGGACTTTGAATGTTTATACCAGAATGATGCCTGCGGGTTTAGGTATCATCTTGGTATCATTCTTTTCAGCCTGCGGCCGGCTTTCATGTAAAAGCAATCCTAGTGGCTAATTAGCCTCTGGACTGCTTTTACAAGCAGTGGGAAGGAATGCCCCCCCCCGGATATAAAAAGCGCCATTGGGAAATTGGGAAAGCATTTTATCACACCGATCTTGGTGTGGTCAGATGCTTTGAGGGCAGAGGAAAAATCTAGGGTCTAGAAGACCCCAGTTTTTTCAAAAAAAGAGTACCTGTCACTACCTATTGCTATCATAGGGGATATTTACATTCCCTGAGATAACAATAAAAATGATTAAAAAAAAAATACTTGGAAGGAACCATTTAAAAATAAAATAAAAAAGCAAAATTAATAATAAAAAAAAAAAGAAAAAAAAAAAAGCACCCCTGTCCTGCCCTGCTCTTGCCCAATGGCGAACGCAAGCGTCGGTCTGGCGTCATATGTAAACAGCAATTGCACCATGCATGTGAGGTATCACCGCGAAGGTCAGATCGAGGGCAGTCATTTTAGCAGTAGACCTCCTCTGTAAATCTACTGGGGTAACCTGTAAAGGCTTTTAAAGGCTTTTAAAAATGTATGTAGTTTGTCGCCAATGCACGTTTGTGCGAAATTTTAAAGCATGTCGTGTTTGGTATCTATGTACTCGGCCTAAGATCATCTTTTTTATTTCATCAAACATTTGGGCAATATAGTGTGTTTTAGTGCATTAAAATTAAAAAAAGTGTATTTTTTAACCCAAAAAATGCGTTTGAAAAATCGCTGCGCAAATACTGTGTAGAAAAAAAAATGCAACACCCACCATTTTAATCTGTAGGGCCTTTGCTTTAAAAATATATATAATGTTTGGGGGCTCAACATAATTTTCTTGCAAAAAAAAAAATGTTTTCATGTAAACAAAAAGTGTCAAAAAGGGCTTTGTCTTCAAGTGGTTAGAAGAGTGGATGTAAGCCTCCTAATGTTGTGTATAAAATGCCAGAACAGTTCAAAACCCCCCCAAATGACCCCATTTTGGAAAGTAGACACCCCAAGCTATATACTGAGAGGCATGTCGAGTCCATGGAATATTTTATATGTTGACACAAGTTGCGGAAAAACGACAATTTTTATTTTTTTTTGCACAAAGTTGTCACTAAATGATATATTGCTCAAACATGCCATGGGCATATGTGGAATTACACCCCAAAATACATTCTGTTGCTTCTCCTGAGTACGGGGATACCACATGTGTGAGACTTTTTGGGAGCCTCGCCACGTACGGGACCCCAAAAACCAAGCACCGCCTTCAGGCTTTCTAAGGGTGTAAATTTTTGATTTCACTTCTCACTGCCTATCACAGTTTCGGAGGCCATGGAATGCCCAGATGGCACAAAACCCCCCCAAATGACCCCATTTTGGAAAGTAGACACCCCAAGCTATTTGCTGAGAGGTATTGTGAGTATTTTGCAGATCTCGCTTTTTGTCACAAAGTTTTGAAAATTGAAAAAAAATAAAATATATATATATATATATATTTTCTTTCTTCATTTTCAAAAACAAATGAGAGCTGTAAAATACTCGCCATGCCTCTCAGCAAATAGCTTGGGGTGTCTATATTCCAAAATGGGGTCATTTGGGGGGGTTTTGTGCTATTTTGGCATTTTATGGCCTTCGAAACTGTGATAGGTAGTGAGGAGTGAAATCAAAAATTTGTGCCTAGAAATCCTGAAGGCGGTGCTTGGTTTTCGGGGTCCCGTACGCGGCTAGGCTCCTAAAAAGTCCCACACATGTGGTATCCCCGTACTCAGGAGAAGCAGAAAATTTTATTTTGGGGTGTAATTCCACATATAACCATGGCATGTGTGAGCAATATATCATTTAGTGACAACTTTTTGTATTTTTTATTTTTTTTTGTCATTATTCAATCACTTGGGACAAAAAAAAATATATTCAATGGGCTCAACAGGCCTCTCAGCAATTTCCTTGGGGTGTCTACTTTCTAAAATGGGGTCATTTGGGGGGATTTTGTGCTATTTTGGCATTTTATGGCCTTCGAAACTGTGATAGGTAGTGAGGAGTGAAATCAAAAATTTGCGCCCTTAGAAATCCTGAAGGCGGTGCTTGGTTTCCGGGGTCCCGTACGCGGCTAGGCTCCCAAAAAGTCCCACACATGTGGTATCCCCGTACTCAGGAGAAGCAGCAAAATGTATTTTGGGGTGCAATTCCACATATAACCATGGCATGTGTGAGCAATATATCATTTAGTGACAACTTTTTGTAATTTTTTTTTTTTTTTTGTCATTATTCAATCACTTAAGACAAAAAAAAAAAATTCAATGGGCTCAACATGCCTCTCAGCAATTTCCTTGGGGTGTCTACTTTCCAAAATGGGGTCATTTGGGGGGTTTTGTACTGCCCTGTCATTTTAGCACCTCAAGAAATGAGATAGGCAGTCATAAATTTAAAGCTGTGTAAATTTCAGAAAATGTACCCTAGTTTGTAAACTCTATAACTTTTGCGCAAACCAATAAATATACGCTTATTGACATTTTTTTTACTAAAAACATGTGGCTGAATACATTTTGGCCTAAATGTATGACTAAAATTGAGTTTATTCGATTTTTCTTATAACAAAAAGTAGAAAATATCATTTTTTTTCAAAATTTTCGGTCTTTTTCCGTTTATATCGCAAAAAATAAAAATCGCAGAGGCAATCAAATACTATTAAAGGAAAGCTCTATTTGTGGGAAGAAAAGGACGCAAATTTCGTTTGGGTACAACATTGCATGTCCGCACAATTTACAGTTAAAGCAGCGCAGTGCAAAATTCTGAATTCACCTCTGGTCCTTTAGCTACCAAATGGTCCGGGGCTTAAGTGGTTAAAACTTTTATAGTCTTCAAGTAGGTAACAAAATAAATATTGCACTGGAGATAAAATCATTGTAGCTACATAAACTGTAAAAATGGTGCGAGTAATACCAAACGGTAGCAAAAGCAGTCATAAAAACATGTATCTAAGTATGATACTGGTATAAAAATGTGTACAACGATACCACTGCTGAATCCAGATGAGAAGGGGCTAACATCAGTCCGTCGGCATGTAGATGTCCTGTGAAGGGAACTATCACAACTCCCAGTGGATGGCTGTAGAATCCCAGGTTGATAGAGGGAAATGTAACAGCCCTTGCGTGTGGCAGATAGTAAGGTCCCGCCGCCATGCAGATATGAAGGCACAGCAAAGGAGCCATTCAGATGGACACGGCAAGCCCAAAGAATTTTGATCGAATTTTGATCGATCAAAATAATTTTGATCGATCAAAGCAATTAATCGATTAATCGAGGAATTAATAGTTAATTTCCACAGCCCTAATAAATATATGTATATATTGAACACAATGTAAATTGAACAATATCCTATAGATTGGCTCCCCCTGTGTTTGGTAGTTCAGTGCAATAACAAAGGAATGTAAAGAAGTTGTGCACTTTCTTGTGAAAAAAAAAAAAGAAGTTGTGCACAGCAAAGAAGAAATGAGAAGTGTTCTTTCAGTTCCGGTTATCTTCAGCTATCCTGTTGTTTATAATGCAGTAAATTTGTAATTCAAGATGGAAAATGAGAACAAAGATGAACTAATCTGCACCTTATCTGAAGGGATGATAACACATGTATGGTCCTCTTTAACTGTGTTAGAGAAATGTTCACAATACTGACTTTAAAGCACAATGGGGAATATGTTCCCCAAGCGACTGCTGTGTGAGGTCTGGGAAGAAGTAGATTCACATCCGTGGAACTACAAGTATTACCAGCCAGTCTGTATAGAAATTAATCAGCAGCAGTGTTGGTCATCTTACTTTAAAAAAGTAATTAGTTACAGTTACATATTACTTCTCCCAAAAAGTAATTGCGTTAGTAACTCAGTTACTACATTGAAAAAGTAATTAGTTACTCAGCAAAGTAACTGACTTTTTTTTTGAGGGCACAGGGCACATCAGGGCACGGGGCACATCAGGGCACGGGGCACATCACGGCACGGGGCACATAGCACATCAGGGCACATAGCACATCAGGGCATGGGGCACAGGGCACATAGCACATGAGGGCACATCAGGACATGTGGCACATAGCACATGAGGGCGGGGCACATAGCACATCACGGCAGGGCACATAGCATATTGTTTACCAGCCATGCAGAGTAGCGCAGGAAGCATGTGTAATAAGTTCTCTCTCATGTCACGGCACTGACAGCAGTCACGCTACTCCCCGGCGGCCCCTCCTCTCTTCTTGTGCATCCCAGGTGATGTCACAAGCAAATGGGGACGGACGAGAAGAGAGAAGGGGCCGCGGGGAGCAGCGTGACTGCCGTGACATGAGAGAGACCCGGTCATAGAGGAGAGGAGGAGTTACACTACTGCCATCTAGTGGCAGTAGATGTAATTGGGGTAACGCCACCCAAGTAATGGTAACTGCGTTACCATGAGGGGAAGAGTAATCAGTTAGATTACTCGTTACCCTCTAAAGTAACTGCGTTAAGTAACTTTGTTTATTTTAACACAGTTACTTACATCACTGATTAGCAGTACTGTTGTCAACGATCACAAGGGTTGTGTCCGCTCACCACTACGAACATCAGATGAATAGAGGGTTCCAGACGGAATTCTATGTCTCTGTCCTGTGAAAATGGCGCCGCCATGCCGCGCTGCAGCTCCCGGTGGACTGGATTGCAGGTGCCTCCAGATGGTCTGGAACGCAGGCCGGTCCACTGTGCTGAAATAGCGATGCTGTCCTCTGAGATCCCTCTGATGCTGGCGATTCGGCTCCCCGCTGTGTAGGCCGCAGATTCTCAACTCCCTGTCACACAGACCTCCTGCTGGCAGGGTCAGAATGGCGTACAGAGAGAGCGAAAACAGGCCACACCCGCTCTTTTATTTCCTCTCCCAGCAGGTCTGCTCTGCGCGCACAGCATTCTGTTACCTGTGGTCCAGCTAACAGTGTCACTTCCTCACCCGGACTACATGTTCCATGATGCATTGCTCTAGTTATTCTCACAGGAGGAAAAAACACACAGAGTTCAGCATGCACTAGAGGGAGCCAAACTCATATATAATAAAAACGACAAACTGTCCCTTAATAATAGGCACAGTAGCAACCCTTGGCTACAGACTCATTGCAGCATCTCCATTGTCTTCATTGCTGTTCATGATAAAATAGCAGATATGGTAAAGCACATGGTCAGAATTTCACCAGTTGCACAGCTCCCGATGTACAGAGGACAGTGTCTTTTGACACACTGACTTTTGAAGGTCGGTGCTCCCTTTGACTGTGCATGCAGCCTTGTGCTGCCATCTGTTGTGTTACAAAACTAGTCTCAAAACATTTTGATACCACCTCACTCATATATAAATGTGTAAAACAGCTTATCGTGACTGTGTAGAGGCAGAAAAGCAGGCGAGATCAGGTCAGGTTGACTATAAACAGAATGACAAACAGAAGAAATGCTCACAATTTTATAGGTGACCTGTAAGAAAGAATGAAGGCGGTCATTGATTTAAAGCGGAGGTCCGCCGAAATGAATTTTTTTAAAAGTCAACAGCTACAAATACTGCAGCTGCTGACTTTTAAAATATGGACACTTACCTGTCCAGCGCGCCCACGATGTCAGCACCCGAGGCCAACCCGTGCCTCGGTCCTTGGATGCTGCCGCCGCCATCTTCGGTAAGGGAATCAGGAAGTGAAGCCTTGCGGCTTCACTTCCCGATTCCCTACTGCGAATGCGCAAGTCGTGCTGCGCAATTTAAATAGTCCCTCCTGTCTTCTGGGACCTGTGTGTCTCCCAGAAGACAGTGCGGGGTGGGGGGGGACAGGTATCTGCACCCCCCTCACCCCTGAAAGGTGCCAAATGTGACACCGGAGGGGGGGAGGGTTTCTAAAAAGCGGAGGTTCCATTTTTGTGTGGACCTCCGCTTTAAGCATCATTTGTTATAATGGAATTTCTCTTTCTCCTACAGCAGTGGTCTCCACACTGTGGCTCACAGGAAAGATGCAGCCCTTTGCTTGCCTTTATCCGGCACCATTCCTTCCCACTGATATGAGACACTATTCCTCTTACTGACACCAATGATGACGAGATACCATTCCTTCCACTGACACCCAACAGTGTGGCCTTATTCCTCCCACAGACACCAATATTGAAGCACTATTCCACCCACCCAGACCAATAATGGGGTACTATTCCTCCCACCAACACTAATAGTGGGACACTTCCTCCCCACCGGCACCAAAATTAGGGCACTATTCCTCTCACCAACAATGGGGCACTATTTCTTACACTGATACCAACAATGGGGCACTATTTCTTACACTGATACCAACAATGAGGCACTATTGCTTTCACTGTTAACAACAATGGGGCACTATTTCTCCTACCAGTTTCAATGATGGGACACTGTTCCTCATCCTACTGTCCACAATTGCTATGTCATTTTGTTACTCCCACTGACCACCAAGCCAGAGGCATTATTTACTCCCACTAACTCTGGTGCATTTTCTAACTCCACTGGCCACAGACCGATCCCCCTAAAGTCTAAAGGACAGTAAACCAGCCCTTTGTTTAGAAAGTTTGAAGACCCCTGTCCTGGAGAGTACTTTTAACCAGGCTGCTTTACCAACATGTTGGAGAACCTCTCTTCTAACCTGAAGAAAGTACCATATGCATGTGTCACTGCTGGGTGAAAATCATGGTGGGATCCCAGCACTCATAGTCATATCTCCCTTTTTGCTATTGTTAACTGTACATCTATGACTACCCTTAAGGCTTGCGTTGGCAGGCAAATGCATTATATCATGGTCTTGTATTGGGAGAATAAGTCAGTACAACCGGCCCTGTTGTACCAGGCCCGGCCTCATCAGCTCAGCAAGGGGGGCCCGGGCAGCTTTACAGACAGTTGTGTGCAGAATGAAAAAAAAAAAAAGGCTCTCTCATCTACACCCCCTCTCAGCCACTCCTAGTAGCTTTGGGGTGTATTTCCTGGGCCCGTCTGGTCAGAGCAGTAGAGGGACCTTTTTTTTTCAAATTCGGGCGCATGTACACTCTGCACCCTTCCATATGTTGCTGACTGCTCAAGTCCCGGCCGCCTGCCACTGCAGCTGCTTATTGCCTTCCCTGGTGGAGTGATCTTCCTCTGCTCAGCTCCACAGCTGATTTGAGGTGGAGAGGCTTATAGGAGGTGGCCGCGCGGCGGCAGGAAGCTGACAGGGAGACGGAGTCAGAGTTTATCGTGGCTGCAGCATAGGGGTGTCCGTGCCTGGGTGAATATAAAGATATACCTAGAAGTATTACTATGATGATATAAGACATAGGCAAAAGTGAAATTGATATAAAAAAGGGGGGTACTTATGCGCTATTTAAAGTGTTAAATTAAAAGTGTAATATATCTATATATAGCTGCTGGACTTCTATAGTGTCACCAGCACCAATAAATATTAATAGCAGTAAAGTGAAGCAGCGCTATATGTGTACACTCATATATGCAAATATTCAGGTGCAATCTCTATATGATCAAAAAGGATGTCATAGAAACGTATAACTAAAGTGCATAAAATAAAAAAAGGGGAATTAAATCAAAGTGCAAATGCAATATTAAAAATGCAATCAAAATATAAATGCAATGATTAATAATATAAAGTTTAAAACAGTAAAAGTCCAATCAATTCAGTGCAAAAAAAGCTTCAACTGTGCAAAATAGTGCAAAAGGGAAGGGAAGGAAGTAAAAAAGTGTCCAAGTGCAAAGGAAAAAATATATACGTGATGAAAAACTTGCAGACCACTTTTAAATCCACACCCAGTGTGCTCCAGCCTCTTACCTCCAAAAGAGACCCCAACAGGTCTAGTAACACATCTAGATAATCTTTATTCACCTAGGTCTTGAAACGACCTCTTTCCAAAGCTCCTATTGATCCTCCATATGGACCAACTGGTACCCTCTGGGGGACGTGTATTACCGTAAGTTTGAATTGTATCAAATGGAATGGAACATCAGAGAAGAATTTAAAGATTGTCTTGTGGCAGTTGGTCAATATGGAGGATCAATAGTAGCTTTGGAGTGAGATTGTTCCAAGACCTAGACCGCACAGGAAAGGAGCCTTTTTCATCTACAGCTGTGATATCGTTAACAGAGAGGAAAGAAGTACAGAGTGCCAATAAAGACTATCTAGATGGGGGACTAGACCCGTTGGGGGTCTCTATTGGAGGTGAGAGGCTGGAGCACACTGGGTGCGGATTTGAAAGAGGTGTGAAAAATTTTCATCACGTATATATTTTTTCCTCTGCACTTGGACACGATTTTCCTCCCTTCCCTTTTGCACTATTTTGCACAGTTGCATTTTTTGTACATTTATACAGTTTTTATGCATTGAATTGATCTGACTATCACCGTTTTATTCTTCCTATTATTAATCATTGCATTTATATTGTGATTGAATTTCATATTACATTTGCACTTTGATTGAATTTATGCACTTTAGTTATATGTGTCTATGACATCCTTTTTGGTCATGTAGAGATTGCACCTGAATATTTGCATATATGAGTGTACACATATAGTGCTGCTTCACTTTACTGCTATTAATAAGACACAGGCAGTAGTCAATAGGTTCTCTGTAATAGCCCTGTCACAGTGTGTTACATAACATGGCTGTTGGGTGCTGATTTTGTTAACCGATTGGTCATAAGTTAGTGTCAGCAGTGCACCCAACATAGGGTGACCAGACATCCCCGGTTTCAGGGGACAGTCCCCGGATTGAGGACACTGCCCCCGGAACAAATCTGTCCCCGGTTTTGTCCCTGGATTGGATTTGAACAGGGGCTGGGGCAATTTCAAAGACAGTCAGTGCAGAATTAAAAAAACAAAAAACAAAACGGAATTACACACCCCCGCTCCGCCGCTCCTACTAGCTTAGGGGGGTGTATTTTTTTCCATTATATGTGCCCCTTTCTGATGATCATGTGCTGGTCGGAGCGGAGGGAATATTTCTTCAGTTTCGGGTGCATACCCATTCAGCTCCACCCGTATGTTTTTCTGCCTTCGCTCAAGTCCCGTCCAGCCTCCTGCCTGCTTATCTCCTTGCCTTCCCTGGCAGAGTGATCTTCCTCCGCTCCCCACCCAGTAGTAGATGGGGCCCCCGAGATTAAGACTTGACAGGCTGTGAGGCGGGCGGCGGCGACGGGCAGAGAGTCGCTGATTTCCGCCATTACTAGTAAAAAAAAAATATGTCCCCAGATTTCATTTGAAAAATCTGGTCACCTTAACCCAACAGCCATGTTATGCAACACACTGTGACAGAGCTATTACAGAGAACCTACTGCTGCCTGTGTCTTCTATCATAATGTTGATGATCTTAAAGCGGACCTTCACCCTCCTGAGAAAGATCCTACCTCTGCACCCCTCCTCCCTTCCTCTGGCTGAATAGGGAATTTTTTTTTATTTTGTATTTATTACTTGTGTTTACCAGTTTTTTCCCCTATTGAATTTTAGTTCTGCCCGCCTCCCCATGCACATTACCCGCCTTAGGCAAAATGATGCACACACTGCCTGTGGTCCCTCCCAGGGTATGTGACGCAAAGGCTTTTTATTGAAGAACGGGAGGCCTATCAGTGCATCATCGAGAGGCCCGCCCGCTGAACCTGAAAAAGCCGACGGGCCTCTTGATGACGTCAGATAGAACATGGCAGCGCGGGATGGAGCTGTGGCCGGGCATGCGATGATCTCAGTGTGTCAACGTTGGATTCACTGGATGGGCGAGTATCTTAAATGTGCCGATATCACCATCAGGTATGTATATGGCAACCCCTAGCAATCGGCTCTAACCTCCCTTGGCACAGTTAGTAGGGGATGATAGGATTGTGAGGCCTGTAACTCACAGCGGCACAATCCTATGGCAAGAATACACAGTAATGTTTTAAAACTTCCTTTACCTATTTCTTCTGTAAAGTAAAGAAAACAGACACCAATATGCTTAACCCTGGTATGTTTACTTAAATTAGTGGGTAAGCAGTAAAACAGGTGGGTACATGTCATAAGCAGAGCCCTGCAATAAACAGTGTTAACAAGTATTCAACGTTATGCAACTCTAACAGTCCCCTTTGCAGCTATTTCCCCTCGTGGGCAATATGGCACCCAGGAATGGTCTACGCTACCCAGTCAGGCCTGACTGAACTAAGTGGAAGTTCTGTAGGGAAATCTTTGCTAGCAACGGTGGTGCACTTGAAGAACAGAATTTGTAATCCACCAAGGTAACAAAGGTACTGTGTCTGTCTATGAGCAGGTGCTCTCTCACCCAACCGGACCAGTCCGCGTCCGTTTCCTCCGCTGCGGTGCCTAAGTACGCTGATCCATCGACATCCGGGTCTTCGGTCCTCCTGGCAAAGGTGCAGTATCAAGGAGAGACGTCCCTCAGGTTCCTCGGTGCGCGCGGAAGGCTCTTTGGAGAAAGGGCCAGGCTTCTGGCCTAAAGTCACAGGAGCTCAGACAGCAGTTCAGCTTGCTGGGCGGGCGGTGTCCAAAGAGAAAGAACTGGGCCCGCCTCCCCCTTATAAAGTCCACCCCAGCAGTCCTTGCGCGGGGCAATGCACCCTGGGTGCCTAAAAGTGTACTGGGTAATGTAGTCTCTGAGGGATTTAAAAGGCAATATCCCGCTACAATAATAATAATGAGGAGGGTGGCCGCAGTTCCTCTTTAACCTGTGCCGTTTGTTATCAAGGCTTCTTTCACATGGGGCGGAATTCGCTTGTTCAGCGTGGGATCTGTCTGCTGATCCCCTGCTGAGCAGAGTGGGTGCATGACAGGTCAATGCCCATTCAGCTTATGCAGAGCAGACACGGACACAGCCCGCTCTACTCTAAGGGTAGCAGGTGTAAACAAACCAGCTGTGCGTTTAAACACAACTGCCCTTCAATCCAATCCGCTAGATGGAGGGGAACAGATCCCTTTCCATTTGTTTAGCGGATCAGATTGGAGGTAGGCGGGTGTAAATGGACAAAAGTCAGTTTACATCCATCACTCTATAGAAGTAAATAGAGGGTCAGATCAGGTCCGCCTGAACAATGGACAGGCGGAGCTGATCAGACCTGTCATGTTAAAGGAGCTTAATACGAATGATCATAAGACACAGTGGACTTTACACTGCGTTTTTACCACCCCAACCTTTCCCCTTATGGCTTGCCGCCCATCCTTTACTGCAGCAGGGTGGCATGGGCAGGCTGGATCACATACATGTACATCATCCAGCCTGTTCTAGATTAGGGACATGCATGTGCGCACCTGTTGCTAACCCACTCTATCACTGGCTACAGTGTGATTTAGTCAGCAGGTCCTGGCCAATGATTTATGCCCGAGACTTGCTGATCCGCTGTAGCCGTTTTACAGCACAAAATCCTGTGTTTACAAACACAGGGCTCTGTACATAGATCAGCGACCTGGCTATTTCTTCTCCCTGCAAAGCACAGAGAAAAAAAATGCCAGATCCGTTAGTAAAAGCAGCACACATTACACAAATTATTGCTCACAGGTAACCCCTTCTTTGCCCCTTGCTCTTAACCCCTTCCCAGCCAGTGTCATTAATATAGTGTACACTGTACAGTATTTTATCTGAATACTGTATTAGTGTCACTATTGATATTAGTGTCAGTCAGTTGAGCCTGCCATAGATGGTTCATATCTTGCCTGATTTAGCAGGTACTGGCTGAGTTTCAAACCATTTGGGTAGGCTGATTGTACCCAAGTGATAGATTGACTTGGGTACAACCAGCCTGTCTGATTTTTACATGCGCTTATTGACAGCAGTTATAACCGCTACCAATAATCACTGTGTTCTTAGCTCCCCTTGCCCCACCCAACCTCCTCCCCCCTCCAGGAGAACACAATATCTCTGCAGGAGGGATTCCCCCATGAACACTGACTGTGTTGATTGGGGAACCCATGGTTGCAGGAAAGAAAATTGCATTATGTACTGTATGGCCTGCTTTAGTGTACCTCCCAGCGGGGGTCTGTTAGCACCAGATTTCCCACCACCCTATCAGAGTCCCACTATAAGTCATATACAGTGGGTACGGAAAGTATTCAGACCCCCTTAAATTTTTCACTCTGTTATATTGCAGTCATTTGCTAAAATCATTTAAGTTCATTTTTTTTCCCTCATTAATGTACACACAGCACCCCATATTGACAGAAAAACACAGAATTGTTGACCTTTTTGCAGATTTATTAAAAAAGAAAAACTGAAATATCACATGGTCCTAAATATTCAGACCCTTTGCTCACTATTTAGTAGAAGCACCCTTTTGATCTAATACAGACATGAGTCTTTATGGGAAAGATGCAACAAGTTTTTCACACCTGGATTTGGGGATCCTCTGCCATTCCTCCTTGCAGATCCTCTCCATTTCTGTCAGGTTGGATGGTAAACGTTGGTAGACAGCCATTTTTAGGTCTCTCCAGAGATGCTCAATTGGGTTTAAGTCAGGGCTGTGGCTGGGCCATTCAAGAACAGTCACTCCTTCATTATTTTAGCTGTGTGCTTAGGGTAATTGTCTTGTTGGAAGGTAAACCTTCGGCCCAGTCTGAGGTCCTGAGCACTCTGCAGAAGGTTTTCATCCAGGATATCCCTGTACTTGGCCGCATTCATCTTTCCCTCAATTGCAACCAGTCGTCCTGTCCCTGCAGCTGAAAAACACCCCCACAGCATGATGCTGCCACCACCATGCTTCACTGTTGGGACTGTATTGGACAGGTGATGAGCAGTGCCATGTTTTCTCCACACATACCGCTTAGAATTAAGGCCAAAAAGTTCTATCTTGGTCTCATCAGACCAGATAATCTTATTTCTAACCATCTTGGAGTCCTTCAGGTGTTTTTTTTAGCAAACTCCATGCAGGCTTTCATGTGTCTTGCACTGAGGAGAGGCTTCCGTTGGGCCACTCTGCCATAAAGCCCCGGACTGGTGGAGGGCTGCAGTGATGGTTGACTTTCTTCAACTTTCTCCCATCTCCCGACTGCAACTCTGGAGCTCAGCCACAGTGATCTTCGGGTTCTTCTTTTTGTAACCTTGGCCAGATCTGTGCCTTGCAACAATTCTTTCTCTGAGCTCTTTAGGCAGTTCCTTTGACCTCATGATTCTCATTTGCTCTGACATGCACTGTGAGCTGTAAGGTCTTATATAGACAGGTGTGTAGCTTTCCTAATCAAGTCCAATCAGTATAATCAAACACAGCTGGACTCAAATGAAGGTCTAGAACCATCTCAAGGATGATCAGAAGAAATGGACAGCACCTGAGTTAAATATATGAGTGTCACAGCAAAGGGTCTAAATACTTAGGACCATGTGATATTTCATTTCTTTTTATTTTTTATAAATCTGCAAAAATGACAACAATTCTGTGTTTTTCTGTCAATATGGAGTGCTGTGTGTACATTAATGAGGGAAAAAATAAACTTAAAATATTTTAGCAAATGGCTGCAATATAACAAAGAGTGAAAAATTTAAGGGGGTCTGAATACTTTCCGTACCCACTGTATATTGTTTCAAGGTGGGGTCTGGGGAGGGATCAGGGGCAGGACCAGGGGCGGGGTTGAGGGCCCCATGATTTTTATCAGCAGCCCTGATCACAGGCTGCAAGAATGAATCCCATAAGGCCCCTTTCACACTGTGGCGGTTTGCAGGCACTATTTTGCAAAAAATAGCGCCTGCAAACCGAGCCTAAACAGCGGCTGCTGTTTCTCCAGTTTGAAAGCCCCGAGGGCTTTCACACTGGAGCGGTGCGCTAGCATAACGTGAAAAAAAGTCCTGCTAGCCGCATCTTTGGAGCGGTGAGAGGAGCGGTGTGTTTACCGCTCCTCCACCGCTCCTTCCCATTGAAATGCATGGGACACCGCGGCCTTAGGGATGAGTGCATTCCTACTGTGTCCTAGCAAACTAGATGAGGGCTGCCTTTCTTTGATGAATGCAGTAGTGCTGGGCTTTTGGACTAAAAAGCCCAGCTTGCCCTGAAAACTGTGCATCATGATAGCATGTTTGTAAAATATTTTTTTTTATATATTAACCACTTGATAGCCGGGCCATTGACAAGTCATTATACGGCCTTGGCTATTCTGGCCACTGGGGGGCGCGCGAGCCCGGCGCATCACTGAGATGCCGATGCGCGTGCCTGGCGGCCGCGATGTCCGCCAGGTACTCGCGATCGGCGTGTACACAGAGCAGGGACGTGGATCTCTGTGTGTAAACACAGAGATCCACGTCCTGTCAGGGAGAGGAGACGGATGCTGTGTCCCTTGTACATAGGGACACAGCTCTGTCACCTCCCCCAGTCAGTCCCCTCCCCCACACAGTAGTAATCACTCCTAGGGAATACATTTAACCCCTTCCTCGCCCCCTAGTTTTAACCCCTTCCCTGCCAGTGTCATTTTTACAGTAACCAGTGCATTTTTATAGCACTGGTCGCTGTAAAAATGACAATGGTCCCAAAATGGTGTCAAAAGTGCCCGATGTGTCCGCCATAATGTCGCAGTCACAATAAAAATCGCTGATCACCGCCATTACTAGTAAAAAAAAAAAATGATTAAGAAAAATGCAATAAAACTAAGCCCTATTTTGTAGACGCTATAACTTTTGCGCAAACCAATCAATAAACGCTTATTGCAAATTTTTTTACCAAAAATATGTAGAAGAATACGTATCGGCCTAAACTGAGGAAAAAAATATATAAAAATTGGGATATTATTATAGCAAAAAATAGTGTTTTTTTTCAAAATCGTCGCTCTTTTTTGTTTATAGCGCAAAAAATAAAAACCGCAGAGATGATGAAATACCACCAAAAGAAAGCTCTATTTGTGGGAAAAAAAATGACGTCAATTTTGTTTGGGAGCCATGTCGCACGACCGCGCAATTGTCATTCAAATCGTGACAGCGCTGAAAGCTGAAAATTGGCCTGGGCAGGAAGGGGGTTTAAGTGCCCAGTAAGCAAGTAGTTAACCACTTCCCTACCCAGCCATAGACAAAAGACGTCAACAGATGGGATCTCCCATCCTGGGTGGACGTCATATGATGTCCTGGCTTTGTAGGGGGATATCTGAATGATGCCTGCAGCTAGAGGCATCATTCAGATATCCTTTTGAAGTGCCGGCGATTCTGTGCACCATAAGAACGATCATAGCGGCGGTTCCGCCGCTTGATCGTTCTTATAGGCGGCGGGAGGGGACACCCCCCCTCCCGCCGCCATCCGGTGCTTCTCCTGGCTCCCCCGTGCGATCGGGGACCCGGAGCGAATCTTCCGGCATCGTTGGTGGAGTCACGTGATGAGCATAGAGATGACTGGTGACCAGATGGTCATCAGTCATCTCTATGATCGTCGGAGGCCCGGGCGCGATGTGATGACGTCACGCCCGGGTCTCAAATGTAAACAAAGCCGCCATTGCGGCTGTAAGTATGAAATCAGTGAAAAATTTTTCACTGATCTCATGCTTTCCAGCCTGGAGGAGAGATGTGGGGTCTTATTGACCCCGCATCTCTCAATAAAGAGAACCTGTCACACACATTCCTATTACAAGGGATGTTTACATTCCTTGTAATAGGAATAAAAGTGATAAAAAAAAAAAAAAAGTAAAATCATTGTAAAAAAATAAATAAATAAGTAAAATAAATAAATAAATAATAAAAAAAAAATTAAAACGCCCCTGTCCCCGGTAGCTCGCGATCAGAAGCGAATGCTCACGTAAGTCGCCCACATATGTAAACGCCGTTCAAACCACGCATGTGAGGTATCGCCGCGTGCGTTAGAGCGCGTGCAACAATTCTAGCACTAGACCTCCTCTGTAATTCTAACCTGGTAACCTGTAAAAAAAATTAAAGCGTCGCCTATGGAGATTTTTAAGTACCGAAGTTTGGCGCCATTCCATGAGTGTGCGCAATTTTAAAGCGTGACATGTTAGGTATCTATTTACTCGGCGTAACATTATCTTTCATATGTTCCCAAAAAATTGGGCTAACTTTACTGTTTTGTTATTTTTTAATTCATGAAACCATTTTTTTTTTTAAAAAAGGCGTTTGAAAAATTATTGCGCAAATATTGTGCAAGAAAAAATGTTGCAATGACCGTCATTTTATTCCCTAGGGTGTCTGCTAAAAAAACATATATAATGTTTGGGGGTTCTGAGTAATTTTCTAGTAAAAGAATAATGATTTCTACATGCAGGAGAGAAGTGCCAAAATAGGCCCGGTATTGAATAGGTACAAAAAGCCCTGTATTGAAGTGGTTAAAAAAGGTCACAAAACATAAGTGTTTTTAGTAAACTTTAAAATTAAATTAAATGTATCAAACGCTGTTATACTTTCCCTATAACAGCAAGAATTATTCCTGGACCCGGGAAATTTAGCCCTGGCAGTACACATTTAGGCTGGATTCACACCTATGCATTTTAAGGGCTTTTTGCATATTTGTATTATAGTCCATTTACCATGGTTTCCTATGAAACACGTTCTCTAGTTCAAATCTGCAAAATGCAAAAAGCACAAAAAATGCATAGGTATGAATCCAGCCTAAGACCTGAGATAATACAGTACAGCAATGTTGTTAAGTTTGATGCAAACCTTTTAGTAGACAACCCTGTAACTATATGTAGCGCCCCTCAGTAGACTACCAGTGTTGAGTAAATCTAGTTTTTGGCTTCCCTGTAATCAGGGAGAGCAGTGATTGTTTGCGTCTGTTCTAGGTTCAGCTGGTGCAGACTCCGCTACTTTCCGCTGCATCCCACCGAATTCCAGGATATAGTGAGCAGAAGAGTTTTCACCCTGGCCTGCATATTCATGCCTCTTCAGCCAATCCCTGGTCAGGAGAGGGAGTGACCAGCAGGTGGCTGAGAGGGTATAAATAGACTGGGGCCTAGAACAGCTCACTCTTGTTCCTGGGGGAGTAAAACCCAGAGTGAGGGCTTAAAGTTGTTGTAAACCCTTTTTTGTGACATTTACCTATAGGTAAGCCTAGAATAAGGCTTACCTATAGGTAGTGGACATATCTCCTAAACATGCAGCGTTTAGGAAATTTTTCACTTGTAGTGGGCCGATGATGTAATCTGTGCATGCGCTGTGAAGAAACGGACCTCCGTGCCGCTTCTTCACTCGCAAGTGCCATGACTGACGGCTCCCGCGCGCATGTATGGGAGTGACGCCCGGCCAGTCACAGAGGCGGCGTCAGTGGCTCCGGAAGAAAGAGGGGTGAAGATGGACACGACCTGCACAGGGGACAGCGCGGGCTTCGTTTGCAGGCAAGTGTCACATAATGAGCTAGTATGCGATGTATACTAGGCCATTATGCTTTTAATTTGCAGGGAGCAAAAGAGGAAGTAAAACCCATCAGTTTTGTTTGAAGTTTTCGGAGTGTCCCGAAGCTCACCCTCTCCCAGTTCTTTTAGCAACTAAACTGCAAAAAGGACATTCACGGCCTAATCTTTGACTTGAGTGACTGTGGAATGTTCTGTGCCCGTTTGCCATGTGCTTATAAGGGAATGGAAACTGGGACCAAACAAACAGTCGACCCAGTCTGGGATCTGTGCTACATATACTATACATATTCTAGCGCTGTGGGCACTAGTATAGACATTTGTTTTTTAATAAAAAAGAAAAGCAGAAAACAGCATTTTTAAAAAAGGACTGTTTTATTATAAAATAATATTTACACATTACCAAATCATATTTGGTTAAACTTCACAGTCTATCTATGCTACTCCCAATTATACATCTTCTTGGTGGTATTACTAATGACACATCTTCTTATCCCCTGAGGTTTGGTGGCAAGTCCAATGACATCTTCTATTACCACTGAGGCTTGATGAATAACATCGACAACGGCATCCTCTGCTATCCCAAAGGTTTGGCAATACTCACACTTCTGTTGAACGTTCTATCATGCTTAAACGAAAAAGAAAAAAAATGACATTAATATTTCCGTTGTCCTTTTAGTAATGTCATGGTTTCTAAAAATATTGAGATACCCTGGAAGTCTTCCTTTAATATTAGGTTTATGTAATACAGGGAAAGTCTAGCAAGGAAAGTTACCTGAGCTCATCTAGCAGGTTTCTGTAAGGGTGGGGGGAGCTGTCGTGGGATAACTCATCATTTTCTTCTGGCATCTCTCTGTGGGATGGAGTAGGGGAAAGTTAGTGGCTCTGGAAAGGGATGTAATAACGTGTCTAAACTGTGGAAAGTTATTACATGGGGAGTCGAAAGGTAATATCAATGGACTTTGCAGCCTGAATTTGTGGCTTTTAAATTTAATTTTGATGCATTGTGATACCGAATAATTTTTTGAATGTTGGCATGATAAAATGCTTTAGGATTAGATTTAGCAGGCTGGGGTGACTTTAAAGCTGAAGCTTGGCTTAAAATTATGTTTTACTTACCGGTAATGTAAGTATGTTCCACAATGTGCAGGCTGCTGTATTCTGTAGATATCTTCACTGCAGGGCTGCCCTGTCCTCTTCCTACTGCTGAATTTCTGGTGCTGTGAGGGTTAACAGCTTAGGGTCTCCAGGCTCAAATGCACTAAAGCTACATTAACCTGCCTCTCAAGTCCAGCCTACAGTCAGCCTCTTTTTGCCATTTAAGCCGCTTAGCTCATTTCTTCCTTGCCCTTGTGTGGTCTGTGATCTGCTCCTGTGTATGACTTGGCCTGGCTGACTTCCCATTCGATTCCCGATTTTTGCTCCTGGCTACGCTGGCCTCTGGTTTCCTACCACCGGCTCGTCTGATAACCCGCTCTGGCATCCAAACCCCGACTTCAGTTTTTTGACCACGTTCCTGAACTGTAATTTTGCTAGTTCATTAAATGTGTGATTTTAACTGCACTTTCTGTCTTTATTCAGTTTAGGCTTCCTGACATGGGGGAAAGTCTGATCAGTTACAGGATTCTTTCCCCCAGATCACATATTGTGTTACAGGCAGTGTAATCAGTGAAATAACTTTTCTGAGTGAAGGAGAGGACAGGAGGGGGCATGTCCATGCCCAATAATCTTTAGTGCAGCTGAGACCCGAGCCTAATAATGCCCACAGTGCTGCAAGTTCAGCAGCAGGAAGAGGACAAGGCAGCCCTGCAGTAAAGATTTCTACAGAATACAGCAGCCTGCGCATCTTGGGGCATTCTTCATTAAAAATAAGTAACTAAAACTGTGGAAAAATAAATAAAAAATAACCAAAAACTTTAGCTTTAATGATGAGGCTTAGGGGTACAGTTAGGTTAAGGGTTAGATTCATGAGTATGCTCAGGTAAATATATAGAATTAAGGATTAGTTGAAGGTTAAAGAAAATCTTCGAGGGGTAGGTCTCATCTCCCTAAGCAGCCCCTCATCCATTAAGCTGGCTGGTACTTTTGGAGTCCATCCATTACTGCTCCTGCACTTTGCCAATAGCCACTAAATGCAAATCAGTTGCCTCACAACCAATAGGAAGGAGAGCAAGGTAGGGTGACGGAGGTCAGAGCACAACCGGAAAGCTGTAATCTAAATTTTTGGTGATCATGAGGCACAATGAAAACTATTGGAGGATGTCAGTTGGCTGCTTTAAGAGGTGAACCACAAGCATGATTTCAGACATTTGCACTGAGATAAAATTCAAATTGCAGTCAACTCCCAAAACAGATTTTCTTTGCTTGTGATATGATCTCTGAGGCTTATTCTCACCTAAAAGGGATACACTGCAGCTTTTATAATTACAACACTAGACATGCATCAGGTTATACTAAAAAGGTAGACCCATCCACTGAGAAATCAATTTGAGAAAGGACATGGTGAATAAAAGAGCAATTACTTCTGAACCAAAAAAATGTAAACTTTAAAGCAAAAATAACAAGAGAAAAATAAAATAAAAAATAGACCATTAAAAGATAATAAGCTTTTGCTGCAATATCTACTTTAGATATAGGAATTTCCCCTGTAGTACCTTTTTTTCTGCTACTAGATGTCCAGCATAATTTAGCCCTCTTCCTCTGAGTCCAGGTCATCCTGGACACACCCCAGCCTGTGACTGGACAGTGACAGGAGAAGCAGCACTCCCTCTCTCTGTAATGGGTGCTTTCACACCCGGGCGGTGCGCTTGCGGGACGTTAGAAAAAGTCCTGCAAGTGGCATCTTTGGAGCGATTTGGGAGCACTGTATACACCGCTCCCAAAACGCCCCTGTCCATTGCATTGCTCCTGAAGCGCCTGTAAAGAGCCCTGCTAGCAGCCGGAAAGCGCTGCTTAAACAGCGGTAAAGTATATATATATGGTAATGACTCTGTTACTCAAAATATGTTGTTTCCTGCAGTGCTTGATACATGTTGCAAGAAGTAGTTGCTAATATTCACTTGCTGATATACATGCAGCTGTACAATAGAATCATAGTAAATTAACAGAAATAATGGGAAAAAATTTACAGAAATAAAATTTTGTGCTTTTTACACTACATTAACAGTTTTATTAGGAACCTGGAAAACAAGGTTTTAAAAATGAAGAAATGAAGGTTACACACACACCAAGGAATACAATTGGTGCATCTCTAAAGAATGTGATTACAGTATTATTTATCTGCATGGGGATTATGAATGGGTCATTATAGTTACGCAGGCAAAGGAAAATATTTGAACTTTTCCTAATGTAAGCATGGGTGGATACACATCCTACATTGCAGTTTAGTGCGCGCGCGTGTGTGTGTGTGTATATACACATACACACACACACACACACATTATATATATATATATATATATATATATATATATATATATATATATATACACACACACACACACATACACATACACACATACACACACACACATATACACACACACACATATACACACACACTGGATATAGGAAAAGAATCACCCCCCTTTAAAAATTATCACATTTTGTTATTTGGCAACCTGAAATGAAGACGGGTACAGTTTGTTTAGCCAGCTGTATTTACTCATTGCAATTTATAACATCCTAGTTAAAGCTATACCGCCAACATATCAAAAAAAAATTAAAATAAATCACAGAGTTGGAAAAAAGGATCACCCCCTTATGTCAGTATTTTGTCATTTTGTTTTGCTTTAATTACAGCCTTTAGTCTGTTGGGATATGTCTCTACTAACTTTGCACATCTAGACTTTGCAATATTTGCCCACTTTTGCAGAACTGCTCAAGTTAAGTTAAATTTGATGGTGACCGTTTGTTGACTGCAGTTTTTAAGTCATTCCACAGATTTTCAATGGGATTCAAGTCTGAGCTCTGACTGGGTCATGCAAGGACATTCACCCTTTTTCTCCTTCAACCACTGTGTGGTAATTTTTGCTCTGTGCTTTTGGTCATTGTCATGTTGGAAGGAAAACCTTCTTCCCATTGACAACTTTCTGGCAGAGGGCAGCAGATTTTCCTAAAAAAGTTTGATGATATTTTGCCCCATACATTTTTCTTCTATCCTGACAAGTGCTCCAGTCCCTGCTGCCATAGGTGTGCGCACAGGGTGTGCCGGGTGTGCCCAGGCACACCCTAATCATCCCATGTGCATTAGTATTATCACTCTGTGTAGCAGCAGGAACATGGGAAAGATCTCCCTCTTACCGACTCTGCCATAAGAGAAGTGTTTATGCTCTTCTTTCACTGTGCCGGCAGGGAAATCAATATATATCTGATAGAATAGTAGGAAACATTCTGTTTTAGCTTTCAGATTTGATTAGTCCGAGCACCTTTAAATACACACACAAAAAAAAAAAAACAGGTAGTAACATTTGTTCACTTCGCTCTCTTCCCAACTCCTTACTCTAGGTATTTCAAAATATCAGTAACCTATCCATCACCAACTGCGGTGGGGCCAGACTAGGATTATCTAACCAAGGCTGCCAGATAAAGTTAAACTTTAAAGCCCTGTACACATGATCGTATTTCCTATGGATTCTAATCCGATTGATTTTTCCATCGGAAATCCGATGAAGCTGACTTCCATCAGTCTTGCCTACACACCATCAGTCAAAAATCCGACCGTCCAAAACGCTGTGGCGTAAAACACTCCGACAAGCCGAGAAAAATTAAGTTCAATGCTTCTGAGCATGCGTCGACTTGATTCTGAGCATGCATGGGTTTTTTGTCCAATGGAGTTCCACACAGACGATCGGAATTTGCTATCGGTTTTTTGCCCATCGGATGTTCTATTTTTTCTCACCGATGGAAAAAAGACAGATTGGGCCCATACACGATCGGTTTGTCCGATGAAAAAAGTCTATCGGACGGTTTTCATCGGTAAAACCGATCGTGTGTACATGGCTTAACGTCACATTTCTGTGTCGGTAGGCCAGTTCTCCGAAAAAGGAGGGAGAGTTGACATATGATATCCATTGCTTCCCTGTGGGTAACCTTCAACTTCTTAATAGACTTCACTGTGCTTCTAGGCATTGAAAAAGCCTTTGATTTTTGTATCCATCTCCTTGTGACTTGTGCCTGTCCACAACTTTATCCTGCAGATCTTTTGACAGCGCCTTGCCACTCATAGTTGATTGTTTGCTTCAGTTGCACTACCAGGGACTGAAATGCTCCGGGAAAGCTCTTTTATGCTGAGCTAATCAAGATTACCACAGCTGATCATGGTTGAAAGCCAAATGGCTTTGTGTGCCATTGAGAAGGTGATTAGCCACCACTGATTGAGTTTACAAGCCGGGGGGGGGAGGATTTATGATCCTTTTTCCAACTCAGGGATTCATTCAGTTTTTGATTATTTTTTTTCTGACATGTTGGTGTTATATCTTTTACTATAGATCATATTCCTAATTAAAGCCTAAGTGCAGCTGAAAAATCAGTTCAAGGGACATGACTTACAGTCAGTAGGATGTTTAGATTGTGCTGCTGCCTTTTTTTTTTTTTAGCCAAATCCTCTTCCATACATGCCCATTTTGCCGTAATCTTTCAGTGTAGCAGGGGTTATTAGAAGTAAGGGGCTGTTGCTGGCTCTCATCAAGAAAGACAGACTTTTAGCCCTGCTGTTCAACTCATAGAAACCATATTACAGCTCCTATGAATGGAGGACGGGCAGATGATTGAAAGGTCCACCCCCTCTATTCATAGGCTTCTATGAATGGAGAAGCTGGAGGCAGAATGGGTGGACATAGTCAGGTTCCCCTGATGAGAGAACGACAGCCTCTTAGTTGTATTAACCCCTGTCGCACCAGAAGATTACAGCAGTGGTGGTGGGAGGCATGGACAGAGGAGGATTTCACCTAAAAAGAAGCATTGGTACACGTAATGCATCCTAATGACTGGAAGTTATGTCCCTTGTGCAGATTTTTTGTTTCTATTTTGGCTGCACTTAGGTTTTAAATCCAAACACGTGGGGTACACAAGTCTGGAACATTCTAGCATAAGTAGGGCTACTGTTAGGATTAATGGGGCCCCGTACAGCCTACCTGACGAAGCCCCCTTCCCCCCAGAAAATATCAAAATTATATTTTCACTTCAAATACACTAAAATTATTATTAGCAGACACAAACACAACTTACAAACTCCCTGCTGCATCTAAAAGCTAAAACTGTACTGAGTTAATAAAGCTTGTGTGGGTGCTATCTGAAACTGTATGCAGGCAACACAGACAGTGTGCATTTGGGGCCACTGACCCACACCCGCACATCTGGGAAACTAGGACCTGAGGCTGTATTTGTACAGCTGCTGAGTCCCCTTAGAGTGAACAGCTGAACAAACCATTTTTTTTTACAATTTTTTTTTTACATTTTTTTTCAACAGCCCCTGTGGACTTTGGTGAAAGGGGTATAAACGGACCCCCAATGTCTCACTTTTGAGACAGAGAAAGATGCCCAGTCCTTTCTCTGCAGCCTCAGCTGCACCGAGTAAACAGGAGGTACTCTGTACAGAGGCTTCCTGTTCATTCACAATCTGAAGTAATATATAATTATATATATATATATATATATATATATATATATATATATATATATATATATATATATATATATATATACACACATACACACATCGTATATACTCGAGTATAAGCCGACCCGAGTATAAGCTGAGGCCCTAATTTTACCACAAAAAACTGGTAAAAACTTATTGACTCTAGTATAAGCCTAGGGTAAAAATTCAGCAGCTACTGTAAGCGGAAAAGAGGGTCAACAATGCCCATTTGCAGCTTCACTGTGCCCATTCTCACTGTGCCTATTACCTCACTGTGCCCTTATCCACACTGTGCCCATATCCACACTGTGCCCATTTGCACGCCTCACTGTGCCCATTACCTCACTGTGCCCATTACCATGGAGATAAACAGCACATTATTACCCTCCACACTCACCTTCTGCTTGCTACAGCGAAGATCTCCCATGTCCATCGCGCTGCGGGCGTCCATTTTTTTAAATTCGCGGCTTCCTCCTGGTCTCGTGCGGTTCCGTGATAGGCGATTGACACTGTGTTCAGTGTTCCGCCTATCACGGCCATCTTCTCATCCTCGGACTATCCCAGCAGACACTGTGTTTAGTGATCCGCCAATTACGGACATTCTTTCATCCTCAAACAAGAGGAGAAGGTCCGTGATTGGCGGATCACTAAACACAGTGTCAATCGCATATCATGGAACCGCACGGGACCAGGAGGGAGCACGAATTTTAAAAAATGGACGCCCATTGAGCATAAGCCGAGGGGGGGACTTTCAGCCCAAAAAAAAGAGCTGAAAATCTCGGCTTATATGCAAGTATATACGGTGTGTGTATATATATATATATATATATTATTTCAGGTATTTATATAGTGCCGTCAATTTACGCAGCGATTTAAATATACATTGTACATTCACATTAGTCTCTGCCCTCAAGAGCTTACAACCAAAAGGTCCCTAACTCACATTCATACATACTAGGGCCAATTTAGACAGGATCCGAATAACCTACCAGCATGTCTTTGGAGTGTGGGAGGAAACCGGAGTACCCGGCGGAAACCCACGCAGACACAGGGAGAACATGCAAACTCCAGGCAGATGGTGTCGTAGTCAGGATTCGAACCAGCGACCCTTTTTGCTGCTAGGTGAAAGTGCTAACCACTACACCACTGTGCTATACTAATATATTTTATATATATATTATAAAAAACGATGCTGCAATTATGAATGAAAACTGTATTAATCACTTACTAGGTTCATTCAGATAAGTCCTCTCAGTCCTCTCCATCCAGAAGCCAATTCCCCTGTGTGCCCAAAGCAGCTGACTGCCGATGGGAGGGAGAGGAGGAGAAGCCGGAATTGCTTTGGGTGGGGGGGGGCAGATCTGCGAGCAAGGGGATCATGGAAAGGGACGGGGGGGGGGGGTAATCCCTTAACCACTTGCCGACCGCGCCATGGACAAAAGACGTCCACAGCTCGGTCGAGTTATCCAGGGTGGACGTCCCAGGGACGTCCTCCCAGAATCTTGCTCCCGCGCGCCCTCCAGGATATGTCCGTGACCGCCGGGTCCGGAAGACCCGGCGCATCACGGATCACGGTAGATGGCCGCTAATCGCGGCCGTTTACCACGTGATCGCTCCGTCAAATGACGGAGCGATCACTTGTAAACAGACCGGCGTCATGTGATGACGCCGGTTCCTCCCTCCCCTCTCTGTACCGATCGGTACAGTGTGAGAGGAGAGGGGAAGGAGCGGATCATGTCCGCTCCCTCCCCCAAGTCAGCTGTGGGCTGGATCTGTGACAATTGTAGTCACAGATCCAGCCATCCATCCATCCCTGCTCAGTCATCCCTGTGCAATACCCTGCTAATACTCTGCAATACACCCTGCCAATACTCTGCAATACACCCTGTGCAATACTCTGCAATACACCCTGCCAATACTCTGCAATACACCCTGCCAATACTCTGCAATATACCCTGTGCAATACTCTGCAATATACCCTGTGCAATACTCTGCAATATACCCTGTGCAATACTCTGCAATATACCCTGTGCAATACTCTGCAATATACCCTGTGCAATACTCTGCAATATACCCTGCCAATACTCTGCAATATACCCTGCCAATACTCTGCAATATACCCTGCCAATACTCTGCAATATACCCTGTGCAATACTCTGCAATATACCCTGTGCAATACTCTGCAATATACCCTGTGCAATACTCTGCAATATACCCTGCCAATACTCTGCAATATACCCTGTGCAATACTCTGCAATACACCCTGCCAATACTCTGCAATACACCCTGCCAATACTCTGCAATACACCCTGCCAATACTCTGCAATACACCCTGTGCAATACTCTGCAATACACCCTGCCAATACTCTGCAATACACCCTGCCAATACTCTGCAATACACCCTGCCAATACTCTGCAATACACCCTGTGCAATACTCTGCAATATACCCTGTCCAATACTCTGCAATATACCCTGCCAATACTCTGCAATATACCCTGCCAATACTCTGCAATACACCCTGCCAATACTCTGCAATACACCCTGCCAATACTCTGCAATACACCCTGCCAATACTCTGCAATACACCCTGCCAATACTCTGCAATACACCCTGCCAATACTCTGCAATACACCCTGCCAATACTCTGCAATACACCCTGCCAATACTCTGCAATACACCCTGCCAATACTCTGCAATACACCCTGCCAATACTCTGCAATACACCCTGCCAATACTCTGCAATACACCCTGCCAATACTCTGCAATACACCCTGCCAATACTCTGCAATACACCCTGCCAATACTCTGCAATACACCCTGCCAATACTCTGCAATACACCCTGCCAATACTCTGCAATACACCCTGCCAATACTCTGCAATACACCCTGCCAATACTCTGCAATACACCCTGTGCAATACTCTGCAATACACCCTGTGCAATACTCTGCAATACACCCTGTGCAATACTCTGCAATATACCCTGTGCAATACTCTGCAATATACCCTGGCCAATACTCTGCAATACACCCTGCCAATACTCTGCAATACACCCTGCCAATACTCTGCAATACACCCTGCCAATACTCTGCAATACACCCTGCCAATACTCTGCAATATACCCTGCCAATACTCTGCAATACACCCTGCCAATACTCTGCAATACACCCTGCCAATACTCTGCAATACACCCTGCCAATACTCTGCAATATACCCTGCCAATACTCTGCAATACACCCTGCCAATACTCTGCAATACACCCTGCCAATACTCTGCAATACACCCTGCCAATACTCTGCAATATACCCTGCCAATACTCTGCAATACACCCTGCCAATACTCTGCAATACACCCTGCCAATACTCTGCAATACACCCTGCCAATACTCTGCAATACACCCTGTGCAATACTCTGCAATACACCCTGTGCAATACTCTGCAATATACCCTGTGCAATACTCTGCAATACACCCTGCCAATACTCTGCAATACACCCTGCCAATACTCTGCAATACACCCTGCCAATACTCTGCAATACACCCTGCCAATACTCTGCAATATACCCTGCCAATACTCTGCAATATACCCTGCCAATACTCTGCAATATACCCTGCCAATACTCTGCAATATACCCTGTGCAATACTCTGCAATATACCCTGTGCAATACTCTGCAATATACCCTGCCAATACTCTGCAATATACCCTGCCAATACTCTGCAATATACCCTGCCAATACTCTGCAATATACCCTGCCAATACTCTGCAATATACCCTGCCAATACTCTGCAATATACCCTGCCAATACTCTGCAATACCCTGTGCAATACTCTGCAATACACCCTGCCAATACTCTGCAACACACTGTGCAATACTCTGCAATATACCCTGTGCAATACTCTGCAATATACCCTGTGCAATACTCTGCAATATACCCTGTGCAATACTCTGCAATATACCCTGTGCAATACTCTGCAATATACCCTGTGCAATACTCTGCAATATACCCTGTGCAATACTCTGCAATATACCCTGTGCAATACTCTGCAATATACCCTGTGCAATACTCTGCAATATACCCTGTGCAATACTCTGCAATACACCCTGCCAATACTCTGCAATACACCCTGTGCAATACTCTGCAATACACCCTGCCAATACTCTGCAATACACCCTGCCAATACTCTGCAATACACCCTGCCAATACTCTGCAATACACCCTGCCAATACTCTGCAATACACCCTGCCAATACTCTGCAATACACCCTGTGCAATACCCTGTGCAATACTCTGCAATACCCTGCCCATACTGTGCAATACCCTGCCCATACTGTGCAATACCCTGCCCATACCCTGCCATACTGTGCAATACTCTGCCATATTCCGCAATACCCTGCCATACTCCTCAATACTCCTCAATACCCTGCAATACTCCTCAATACCCTGCAATACTCCTCAATACCCGGCAATACTCCTCAATACCCGGCAATACTCCTCAATACCCGGCAATACTCCTCAATACCCGGCAATACTCCTCAATACCCGGCAATACTCCTCAATACCCGGCAATACTCCTCAATACCCGGCAATACTCCTCAATACCCGGCAATACTCCACAATACCCGGCAATACTCCACAATACCCGGCAATACTCCGCAATACCCGGCAATACTCCGCAATACCCGGCAATACTCCGCAATACCCGGCAATACTCCGCAATACCCGGCAATACTCCGCAATACCCGGCAATACTCCGCAATACCCGGCAATACTCCGCAATACCCGGCAATACTCCGCAATACCCGGCAATACTCCGCAATACCCGGCAATACTCCGCAATACCCGGCAATACTCCGCAATACCCGGCAATACTCCGCAATACCCGGCAATACTCCGCAATACCCGGCAATACTCCGCAATACCCGGCAATACTCCGCAATACCCGGCAATACTCCGCAATACCCGGCAATACTCCGCAATACCCGGCAATACTCCGCAATAACCACTTCCCGCCCGCCGGCCGTCATATGACGTCCTTAACTTTATGCGGGGATATCTGAATGATGGGAGCAGCTACAGGCATCATTCAGATATTCGCTTTTTCAGCCGGCGATTCCCTCCACCATAAGAACGATCATAGCGGCTGTTCCACCGCTTGATCGCTCTTACGGGAGGTGAGAGGGGATGCCCCCCCTCCCGCTGCCCTCCGGTGCTTCTACCGACTCACGGCTACGATCAAAGCCAAGATTGTTTTTTTTTTTTTTCAGGCTTCCCAGCCTAGAGATGAGATGTGGGGTCTTATTGACCCCATATCTCACTGTAAAGAGGACCTGTCATGCCATATTCCTATTACAAGGGATGTTTACATTCCTTGTATTAGGAATAAAAGTGATCAAAAAAAAATTTGGGACGGAAAAACATGTCAAACTAAAATAAATAAAGTAAAATGAACAATAAAATATATATATTTTTTTTAAAGCGCCCCTGTCCCCGCGAGCTCGCATGCAGAAGTGAACGCATACGTAAGCCCCGCCCACATATGAAAACGGTGTTCAAACCACACGTGAGGTATCGTTGCGAACGTTAGCGCGAGAGCAATAATTTTGGCCCTAGACCTCCTCTGTAACTCAAAACATCTAACCAGTAAAAATATTTAAAAGCGTTGCCTATGGGGATTTTTAAGTAGCGAAGTTTGGCGCCATTCCACGAGCGTGTGCAATTTTGAAGGGTGACATGTTAGGTATCTATTTACTCGGCGTAACTTCATCTTTCACATTATGCAAAAACATTGGGCTAACTTTACTGTTTTTTTTTCTTCTTTTAAGCACAAAACAGTTTTTTACGTAAAAAACGCGTTAGAAAAAAAAATTCTGCGCAAATAACGTGCAAGATAAAAAGTTGCAACGACCGCCATTATATTCTTTAAGGTCTTTGCTAAAAAAACATATATAATGTTCTGGGGTTCTATGTAATTTTCTAGCAAACAAATGATGATTTTTACATGTAGGAGAGAAATGTCAGAATTGGCCTGGGTGCTCCAGAACGCCTGAAGGTGCTCCCTGCATGTTGGGCCTCTGTATGTGGCCACGCTGTGTAAAAGTCTCACACATGTGGTATCGCCATACTCGGGAGTAATAGCAGAATGTGTTTTGGGGTGTAATTCGTGGTATGCATATGCTGTGTGTGAGAAATAACCTGCTAATATGACAATTTTGTGAAAAAAAAAAAAAAAAATCTTGATTTTGCAAAGAATTGTGGGAAAAAATGACAACTTCAAAAAACTCACAATGACTCCTTTCTAAATACCTTGGAATGTCTTCTTTCCAAAAAGGGGTCATTTGGGGGGTATTTGTACTTTTCTGGCATGTTAGGGTCTCAAGAAATGAGATAGGCCGTCAGTACTTCAGGTGTGATCAATTTTCAGATATTGGCACCATAGCTTGTGGACTCTATAACTTTCACAAAGACCAAATAATATCCACCAATTTGTACTTATTTTTACCAAAGATATGTAGCAGTATAAATTTTGGCCAAAATTTATGAAGAAAAAATACTAATTTGCAAAATTTTATAACGGAAACAAAGAAAAATTCATTTTTTTACAAAATTTTCAGTCTTTTTTCTCTTATAGCGCAAAAAATAAAAAACCCAACAGTGATTAAATACCACCAAAAGAAAGCTCTATTTGTGTGAAAAAAAGGACAAAAATTTCATATGGGTACAGTGTTGTATGACTGAGTAATTGTCATTCAAAATGTGAGAGCACCGAAAGCTGAAAATTCGTCTGGTTAGGAAGGGGGTTTAAGTGCCCAGTTGTCAAGTGGTTAATCTGATACCCCTGCAGCAGCTGACAGCCAGTGAGTAGTGAAGGGGGGGGGGGGAGCCCGCTATGCTGCAAGGGATACATGGGGGAACAGTTTCAGGGATTGCTCTCCCCCTCAGCCTCTCCGATTTACACCCCCCCCCCTGTCGACAATCCCCTACACCTGCCTGTCAGTTGTCCAGGCCATCTGTTGAACTGCTGGTGTCCAGGTCCCACACCGGAGGGATGGTGCTACACCCTTATCAGCAGCCCTGGGTAGTTTATCAACTACATTATGTATGTGTATAAGTGTGCTACTGCATTGTAATGCATTATGGATAATTACCCAAGCTCTTTCAGAAGATGTTCATGTTTCTGCTCTAGACTTTTGTTCTTCACAGCCTGAGGCACATCGGGTACAAACCAGGCAGCAATGAATTTTATGCATACTGCCACATGCTAAGAAACAAAAAAAAAGCATAAGAAAATACAAAAAAATGTACATTTAAATATGCTAAAAATCAATGCATACAAAGCTGTATGTAACAATGAGAACATTCACTGCTGTGGTTACCCAAATTTTGAAATATTATGCCTGGTGTTATGTACACTTGCTTCAAAATGTGGCAGTAGAGCAGCGTTTTTAAAGCACTCCGAACACCAAGCAAAGCACCGGTCACAAAATAAAAAGGGTTGGCTTACAATCCTGTACACACAGGTGAGTTTGCGCTGCTCTCCTGTGCTTCAAAATTTATACCCCATGTTCCTTACATTGTGCTTTGCTGAATTTCAAAAGCTCTAATAGAAGTCTATGATAGCACTCTCTAACCGCACCTGCAACACCTTAGACCCCTTTCACACTGGGGCGGTTTGCAGGCCCTATTGCACTAAAAATAGCGCCTGCAAACCGACCTGAAACAGCGGCTGCTGTTTCTCCAGTGTGAAAGCCCAAGGGCTTTCACACTGGAGTGGTGCGCTTGCAGGACTGCTCCAAAAGTCCTGCTAGCTGCATCTTTGGAGCGGTGAAAGAGCAGTGTTTTTACCGCTCCTCCACCACTCCTGCCCATTGAAAGCAATGGGACACCGCGGCTATACCGCCCGCAATGCGCCTCTGCAGAGGCGCATTGCGGGCGGTATTAACCCTTTTTCGTCCGCTAGCGGGGGTTAAAACAGCACCACTAGCGGCAGAATACTGCGGCAATTCCGACTGTAAAGTGCCGCTAAAAATAGCGGCGCTTTACCGCCACCGCACCTCCCGCCCCAGTGTGAAAGGGGCCTCATTCAGTTAGCTTTCTTTTGGAGGTATGAGATATCCTAGGATGCACTGGGAGAACAAGTGAACACACACTCGGAGTGTCTGCTGAAGACGTCACAATTAGGGTTGCCTGCCACCTTTTTCTCAAGCCAGACCCAAATCATTTTTGGGGGGGGGGGTTTGATGTAAGGTTTCTGCTCACCAAAGCCCCACTTACAGTTCCCGGCATTCCCTCCTAAATCAGGGTTCCTTAGCGTACTCATTTGTTTGGGGGTAGAAAGGAGGGAGGAGACCTCAGTCACAGAGAGTGGATGGTGCACTCACTCAACCGAGGATGGAGGGTCAGGCATCGGCACTTTTCATCCACGATGTACCTCCCGGCTGCTGGGATTCAAATTTCTCACCTACACATCTCTGGCACAGCACGCCCAGGATTGGAGTGGGGGTGGTCAGACACAGAGGGGTAGGAGGAGCAGATTGAGTCCTCTCTCTCCTCTCCCATCTGTGTGTGTACTGTGCTGGCTCTGGGCAGTTTCAGAGAGTGTCACAGACACTCGGCTTAGGCAACTGCAGCCAGTCCGCTGGACAGTTGGCAACCCTGGTAATTATGGTGTACCCCTGCACACACCTATGCGCTTGGCGTTTGTGGTACTTGGTGAGCCACAGTTTGGTCTGAATAATGTGTCCAACATTGGTGTGTGCAGCCTAATTACAAAAAGAAATATCACTTTTTAAAATGTATAAAAAGCATAGACAGTTTCAGTAGGGCAGTGGATGACGTCAGTAGGGCAGTGGATGACGTCAGTAGGGCAGTGGATGACGTCAGTAGGGCAGTGGATGACGTCAGTAGGGCAGTGGATGACGTCAGTAGGGCAGTGGATGACGTCAGTTTTTTTTTATTTTATTTTTTTATTCCTACCTTGTTGGGGAAGGTCTGGTGATATTGACACAGAGAAAAGGGACTGAGGACAGATTTCCCAGTTTCTTTCTCTGCAGCCTCAGCTGCGCTGGGCAGTTTATTAATTGGAAGGGCTCTGTGCTGAGTGGCTTCCTGTTCATTCACAAACTAAAACATAGTAAACACAGTTTACTATACTTTAGTTCTGAATGAACAGGAGTGATCGGTACTGATCACTCAACATGTTCATTCAGACTTGCAGAGAGGGGTAGCAAACACTGCATGGTTGGTAAGGTGGATGAGTCTGGCAGCAGCATTCATGATGGACTGAAGTAGGGATAGCATATATAAAGTTACGCTAATGAGCAGGGAGTTGCATTAGTCAAGGTGAGAGATAACCAAGGAGTGAATTAGAAGCTTTCTGTGTTATTGGTTAAAAAGGGGCGTATTTTGGAGATGTTGAAGAGGCATGATTTGGACAGTGATTGGATGTGGGGCCAAAAGGAGATTTCAGAGTCCAAGGTTACCCCCTAGCACGCTGCCATGCAGGAACAGACTGATAGTTGTGCAATCAATCTTCACAGAGAAGTTAGGGGAAAGAGGTACAGTATGTGGGGTACAGTATGTGGGGTACAGTATGTGGGGGAGGAAATCTTATGAGCTCAGTTTTGGATAGATTGAGTTTGAGGAAGGGGAGTGACATCCATATTGATATATCGGTTAGTAAATCAGTATTACGTGAGGAAACTGATTGTGCGAGCTGATGGGGGAGAAAGATAGATTTGGGCGTCATCAGCATAGAAAAGGTATTAAAAGCCATTAGAAGCTATCAGCTGACCCAGGGAAGAGGTGTAGATTGAGAATAAGAGGTCCAAGGACAGAACCTTGGGGGACTCAACAGAGAAATAAATAGGAGAGGAAAAGTTAGAGTTGTAAGTGACACTGAAGGTGCGGTGAAATAGGTGCGAAGAGAACCATTTAAGGCTACAATCATGGACAAAAAGGGAATAGAGTTTTGAGGAGGAGGGGGGTTGTCAACTGTATCAGAGGCAGCAGAGAGGTCCAAGAGTAAAAGTACAGAATAGTGACCATTGGTTTTAGCCATTAGTAAGTTGTTTGTTAGTACACCCCCCTGTGTATCTGGAGGGCTGGCAGGAGAGGAGAGAAGGGAAGCCGCCAGAATTGCAGGGTGGACAAGGAGGGGCCCGGTAGTAGGGGGAATCTATGCAGCACGGGGTGATTAGGGTGTGCCCAGGCACAACCGGCACACCCCGTGCACATGCCTAGAGTGTCCAAGTTTGGGTTTCAGACCGCCCAAGACACAGAATTCAAAACCCAGACTGTCAGAGTAAATCCTGGACAGATGGCAACCTTAGTCACATCTGGTGTGCAGCAGGAAGGTAAGCGGAGATTGGCCCAGACCAACTAGCAGACGGCAAACGTGGTGCACAATGTGGGAAGGCTATAGCGCAAGGTGAGCAGGTCCTGGAGAGATGGGACTGAGCGTCAAAGGATCAGCAAAGCTGATTACATTTATTTACATATTTGTGCACTGTGGGGATATACAGCAGCAACAAAACTGAGATATGTTTTTTAGTTTAATTATTGTATGATCTAGCGTGGTATACCCCTTTTATTTATTTACCAAAATATATGTATAGTTTATACGATAAAAAAATATTTGCTGTGTGCCGCTAAAGTGTTCGGGTTTGACTTGAAGAAAAGGTGGCAACCCTAGGCGGTACAGGACTGTTGGATAGTGAGCATGAAGACTTTAGTCCTGCTGTAAGGTGGGACTAAACCAATAGATTTAACAGTTTGAAAAAATGGTTACATTCCAGGCATGCCAGTGTTCTGTCGAGAAGTGCCCGGCTATCGAATGGTGCTCGTGTGCAACTGTGCATGCGCCGCACGGAGCCGCAGAAGAGCTGAGTTTAGGATCAGCTGTTGTCTCGTGTGGCCGAGGCACGTTCATGTAGGTGAGGGGCAGATATTTACATGAAGGGGGCGCATATTTCAATGATGAGCAGTGCGGAGGGCGGAATTTTTTTCGATGGCCAAAGAAATCTGCAAAATAAATCTTTATCTGCTATTCATTTTGAACGCTTGCTGGGCGTGTTTAGTGAATTGAAGGGCGGCTTTTTCTATATTAGAGAAAGATTTCTTTAGTAGATTTGTTTGGCCAGCGATAAAAATTACGCCCCCAGCACTGCCCATCATTGAAATATCCACCCCCTTTATGTAAATATCCGCCCCTCTCCTACATGAGCGTGCCTCGGCCATGCGAGACAACAGCTGATGTAAACTCAGCTGTTCTGAGGTTCCATTCTGCGCATGCGTGGCACATGCCTGGTTCCGTCAGGGCATTTTTCGATAGGGGGCATTTCTCGACAGGACACCGGGAAAGCCAACTGTCACATTTGCTTCTTCTCTCAACCAAACTGTCAAACCATCAAATGGCTGGAGTCATAACTTATCACATGTGTAGCACCATGGCAGGTACAGATCAAACAGAGGCTTAGGCCCCTTTCACACTTGGACCTCAAGTTGCATCTAAGTCAGAACAAAGTAGTGCAGGGACTACTTTGAAGTCGCACAGATATGAACGGTACTCATTGGAAATCATGGAGTATGACTTGTCATGCGACTTTGCAGTCCCAAGTCGCACAACTGTGAAAGGGGCCTAAAATGGCAGCTTCCTTGGCTAAAAAGGATAGGAGGGTTTAGTTCCACTTTAAATGTTTTCAGTGACACCCCAAGGTAATAGGATTTCCTCCTTATCATAGACAGGATGCAACAGCTTGAAAGATCGAACAGTCAAATGATCTCATCAGTTATTTGTGCGCGATTATGCACGGTTAAGAAATTCATGATGCCGGTGCAATCTCAAAAGAACAACAGTTACCATGCTGAAAAATCTGAACTGGGCAATTGATTAATCCCCCCATGACTGATTGTAAATATGTGTAGCGGCCTCACCCCTCTCACCCCTTCTTGTTTCCGGCTTGTTGTCTCGTCTAGGGGGGAGTATGGGAGGAGGGATGCGGTACACCACAGCCCATGTCCTCTAATGTGCAGAGAAGAAGGCCAGAACCATTTTTACCATCGGGTCGTGTGCATAACCCAGAGCCAAGTCTTTTCTGTAAATGACCCCCTCTGCTCCCAGTAACTGGAGTTCCACACCACTGAAAAGGTCCAACTCTTATTTATTCTCTGACAGCAATAAATCGTCATTTAGCACAGACAGGTTGTGACCCAAAGAACAGTTCAGTATAGGTGGGGAGTAGGTCGAGGCACAATCCTTATATAGAACTAACCATTGTGGTATCACCAACGGTTATGGCGCACAGCCGCTGCCACCGACCTTGTAGGAAATGAACAGAATTATCTTCGCTAAGTGCAGCCCCTGTCAGAGGGAAGACATCCTTCCAAGAGAGTTACCAGAAGCCCCACCGTCACCAGCAATGCTGCACCGGACTGTTCGGAGGGGTTACCCTCCCTGGCATCCTCGTCTCAGATTCGGGTGCCCAACACCTTAGGGCCCCTCGGACTCCTCCACCCTTGCGGAACCCAGTAAAAGGTACTTGGCCCCAGGCCTCCTCAGTAGTACATCACCCCAGGCTGAAGGTGCCTGGGATGGACTCCATCTCCCGCTCCGGCCAGGTCAAGGGCACCTGGGCCCGGAACTCCGGAACGCCAGCACCCAGGCTGAAGGTGCCTGGGCGCGGCTCTGACCTCCGACGACTGACCCCGTGCTCAGGGCGTCCGCCCCCTTATCTCCTCTCCCCAGCGTCACAGCAGGTTCCCCGCCCCAACGTACAACCGCCGGAAAGGGACAAAAAGAGTACAGTCTTGCAGTGAGGGTTCAACTCCGGCCCAGGGCGACAGTGCCACCCTCGGACCCCAGGGAACCTCACACCACCAGAGTCCTCCATGAACAATAAAAGATCTCAACTCCCTAACAATCAGTGCATCTGGGTTACACTACCACCCAGATGCCTCCCCTAAATTTAAACACCCGCTACATATGTAAACCCTAACTATGAACTTATTTTCTCCATTTCGGTCTGATAAAAATAAAATTGAAAGCATTTTGTTTTTTTCTCGTTGAACAAACCTATCACAGTTTACCAGTCCTAAGATGTGGTGGCTAAATTTATTTATTTTTTATTTCCTGGCTTTTACTTAATTTTCATCTGTTGAACTGGCAAGTAACATACCTAGTGAAAGAACACGCGCTGTATTGTGAGAAGCTTTGTCAACCTGCTGTGTATACTTCTTCAATTGAATGGCTGCCCATCAGCCAAAAGAGCTCACAATGCAGGCCAACAATGTTTAAGAGGCTATTTAAGAGTACTATTTAAGAGGTAGTGGCTTAATACACTAGTAGATATTTGACCCTTTGTACAAAAACTATTGGATTTTGGAATGAATGCACTTTTCTGAAGCACATATACTGTTGGGCCTTGTTTACACTGGTGCAATTAAGCATACGCCTGTGCAAGGGTTGTATTATCCCCGAACGGGGATGCACAGGTATTCCTGCGCCTCCCCGTGTAGGCAGTCCCATTCATGCCAGTTGGGACACAGCGGCAGAACAGACACAGCCGCTGCTCCTAATTTGACATCTGTGCAGGTGCATGTCCCCAAACTCACACTGTATCAAATTGGGAGCCGTGGCTGTGTCCATGCAGCCGCTGCATCCCAATTGACATAAATAGGACACCTGTGCATCCCCGTGTGGGCAAACACGGCCCTCGCATAGGCGCATGCTTAACTATGCCTGTTCGAACGCAGCTTTAGAAATTCTACATACTGTAGGACACAAGCTGAGGAATTCAATAATGCATAACTGACAATTTTCTGGTGGTAGTTCCCTTTAAAACTACCTGTGCCAAATTCAGGCAAGGATTTGTGCCAGTTTTGGTTACTTTATCAACAAATGCAAAAGAAACGAACACCAGTTCGCAGATTGGGAAACTGACTGCAATAAAGAAGAGCTCTGAGTTGGCAGAGAGACGCCATTTCTCAGAGTGGAAAATTGGGGGGGGGGGGCTTGGAGGTTGGGACTTTGCATGAGACAATTGACAGGCAATAAATGGAAAAAATACATACTTAAAGTGGTTGTAAACCCTCCGAGACAACCTAATCTAATCATATAGCACATAACACAGGCAGCTGATCACTGCCTGTTAAAGTGTACTCACAGCTGTATTTCCACCTAAAATTGTATTTTTCGCGCTAATGACGTCACCCGCGATTGCGCAGTGTTACCCCTCATTAACAGCACCTAAGTGTGCCGTTAATTCATTCCCAGCCTGACAGGAAATGACTGAGCGATCTTCCCCGGTCTTCTCCGGCCGCTCTCCGGTGTCCTTCTGCCGGGCTCCTCTGCTATCTTCTTCCAGCTTTTTTACTAGCAGTGGCCCGGTCTTCTTCCCTCTTCTCTTCTTGCGATGTTGACATGACGCTCTCTCCTGCTGTAATGCCATGTGCGAAACAATTTATATAGGCATGGGGCGTGGTCACCGCGTGATGTCACCCGGTGACCCCGCCCCTTATGACGTCACAGTCACATCATGCCTCGGGACTGTGACGTCATACAGGGCGGGGTCACCGGTGACATCACCCGGTGACCACACCCCATGCCTATATAAATCGTTGCGCACCGCGAACACTGCATTACAGCGGGAGAGAGCGTCGTGTCAACATCGCAAGAGAAGAGTGAAGAAGACCGGGCCACCGCTAGTAAAAGAGCTGGAAGAAGATAGCGGAGGAGCCCAGCAGAAGGACACCGGAGAGTGGGAGAAGAGGCTGGAGAGCGGAGGGAGTCGGAAGAGACCCCTGAAGTCGGAAGAAGACCCCTGGAGCTGCCTAATAAATAACTTAATAAAAAAACACACTACAAAGGTTTTCAGACACCTTTTTTTCCCCAGGTGAATGGGTAGGGGTACGATGTACCCCATACTCATTCAGATAGGGTGGGGGGCCGGGATCTGGGGGCCCCCTTATTAAAGGGGGCTCCCGGATTCCGATAACCCCCCATCCGCAGACCCCGACAACCAACGGCCAGGGCTGTCGAAAAGGGGCCCTTGTCCTCATCAACATGGGGACAATGTGCTTTAGGGTGGGGGGGCCGCAGGGCGCCTCCCTGCCTCAAAGCACCCATCCCCCACATTGAGGGCATGCGGCCTGGTACGGTTCAGGAGAGGGGGGGGCGCTCGCTCGTCCCCACCCCCTTTCCTGACCGACCGGGCTGCGTGCTCGGATAAGGGTCTGGTATGGATTTTGGGGAACCCCCACGCCGTTTTTTCGGCGTTGGGGGTTCCCCTCAAAATCCATACCAGACCTAAGGGCCTAGTATGCTCTTGGAGGGGGAACCCATGCCGGTTTTTTATTTAAAATTTAGCGTGGAGTTCCCCCTCAAGATTCATACCAAACACAGTGCTTAGTATTGGTGGGGATCCAAGTCGAATCCCCGTTCATTGAAAGTCTGACGTATGTCGCTCATTGGGAAAGGAAAAAACACATTTTTCCTTTCACGATGAGCGAGCCAGCTCGGCGCTGTCTCCCGTGACGGGGCTCGCAGGTGTCAATCTCGCCGATAACAACGGCGAGATTGACACAATATCGCGGTCACCTATATTCCCCCCCCTTGTGACGTCACACAGAGGAGCTTGGTTACTGCACATGTGCGAGATTTCTTACAGGGAAACAGTAAGGGCGGAAGTGACCTCAGAAACTGAATCACAAAACAGCAGTAAACATGGCGCTGTCAATACCTGGAAATACAGAGAAGAAAAACATTAAAAAAAAGGTATTTGCAGGCCTCGTTTTTGAAAGCTTTATGTATATTATGCATTGCGATGAGCTTGTGTAACGTAACAATTAAAAAACAAAAAAAATCGGAGTTTACTTCCTCTTTAAAGCGGTTGTAAAGCCGCTGACTTTTTTTTTTTTTTTTTTTTTACACCTGTAAAGGAAAAGGCATAATAAGCTTGTATGCACAGCATACAAGCTTATTATGAAATACTTACCTTAGAACGAGGCATCGGTAACTCACCTGGTCCACGCCGAGGGAGATGACATGTTGCCTCGGCGTGTCTTCCGGGTATCGCGGCTCCAGCGCTGTGAGTGGCTGGAGCCGCGATGTCTCACTCCCGCGCATGCGCACGGGAGACTTCGTTCCGGCGAGGCTCGGCGTCTGCCGAGCCTTCAGCCCGAGAATCCCCTGTGCGCATGCGCCGCTGCTGTCAGCGGCGCATTGCGAGGGGAATATCTCCAAACCGTAAAGGTTTAGGAGATATTTCTTTTACCTACAGGTAAGCCTTAGTATAGGCTCACCTGTAGGTAAAAGTAAAAATAATGACTTTACAACCGCTTTAATGGACAAAGATTGTAAACATTGTGATACATAATGTAAAAAACAAACAAACACACACATACATTATATATATTACATACACACAAACACACACACATACAGTGCCTTGCAAAAGTATTCACCCCCCTTGGCATTTTACCTATTTTGTTACATTACAGCCTTTAGTTCAAGGTTTTTTTAATCTGAATTATATGTGATGGATCAGAACACAATAGTCTAAGTTGGTGCAGTAAAAATTAGAAAAATATATACATAAAACTAATTTTCAGAAATAAAAAAAATGGATAAATTGGCATGTGCGTATGAAGCCTTTGTTATGAAGCCCATAAAAAGCTCTGGTGCAACCAATTACCTTCAGAAGTCACCTAAAAAAGGCTGCTCTATAGTACCGCGTGATTTTTTAATTTATATTTTTGCAACCCTAGGTTAGCAATTGGGATTGGATTTTTCTTTCCTTTTTCATCTTTATTCTCCCCTTGACATTTTTTTACTGGTATTTATGTCTTTTTTTCCAGACATTTTGAGGCATCCGCTCCTGAAGAAGTGATTGTAACCATAAAAACGCCTAGAGCATTTTGTGATGCAGTCATGTTTTTATTACATCTTTACTATTTGGATTTATCTGGATGTGTGTGTGTGTGTGTGTGTGTGTGTGTGTGTGTGTGTGTGTGTGTGTGTGTGTGTGTGTGTGTGTGTGTGTGTGTGTGTGTGTGTGTGTGTGTGTGTGTGTGTGTGTGTGTGTGTGTGTAGCACACAAAATCCTTTACCTGCCCTTGGCTCACTTGCAGGAAAAGGCACGCCGTGCTATGTGCCCGTACCCTCTTGTGTGAAGAGGTTGAGCGGTGTAGCACAACTGGGTCTCCACAGCTAGGTTCTCCAGAGAATGGTTCTCATCTCTACATGCAATAAAGACAAGTCTTTATTTCCCCCAATAACTCCAAGGTCCACACCAGCTGCAACTCCAACGTAGAGTTTATTTACTCATAAGCACAGTCATTAGATAGAAAAGGGTGGATGGAGAACAGGACAGAAAAAGGTGTAGGATTCACTACTTATCTCTCAAGTAGGCTTAGCTCACCCGGATAGTCTCCCATTAGAATGGATCCTAGCAGCCAGAGTGATGCTCGAACTAGATGACACACAGTCTCTGCACAAACTCTGCCACAGATCTGGTGAGCTTTGGGTCTCTGCCACAGACCTGGTGAACTTTGCTTGTGGTATTAGGCCTCTTTCAGGGAGATGACATCCCTCCAGAGAGTTACCGGGCCCCTTCCTTCACTGTGATTCTCTCACCAGTCCCTCGGTACGGTCCTCCCCCGACCTCCTCATCTTGGAAACGGGTCTCCTCGCAAGGCAGCACCCTGGGATTCTTCCTCCCTCCGTGGGCCCCAGCCAAAGGTGCTGGACGCAAGGCCTTCAGTTGCAGCCCCAGGGCTAAAGGTGCCTGGGACTGATACGCAGAACAGCAACACACTCCCCGAGGGTAGGACCCCCGGGACAAGAACCCCCTCACAGGCAGTGTCTGCCCCTTTTATATCCTCTCCCGGCATGCACAGCAGGCCGACCACGCCCACCATACCACTGCCGAGAGGGGACATCCAAGGCACAGCACTATACTAGCGGTTCAACCCTAGCCCATGATGGCAGCGCCATCCATAGGCCACAGGGAACTATACACCAGTATCCCACCTGTAGTATAAAACGGTTAGTGAAGCCCTATCACTTAAGGTGTTTGAGTACAACTACCACTCAAACATTCCCCTAAATTTGAAGACCGCGCTACATATGTATACACACACACACACACACACACACACACATACCGGTAATAATTTTTTTACATTATTTATCGCAATGTTTACAATGACTATATATATTTTTTCCTCATTTATTGTCTGTCATTTGCCTTATGCAAAGTCCCAACCCCCCCCAATTTTCTGCTATACGGGGATGGAGGCATGTTTTCATGCTTCATTTAAAGTCCCACATACTTTCCTTCATATATCCATTTCTCAAAGTGGGTATGTCTGCACTGGGGCAGCTGTCTCTAATGTACACAATGCTTTATCCTTGGCCCCATTCAGCTGTCAGCCTGGAGATTTCTGGGCAGAAAGCTAAATGTATACAAAAGCAGCAGGAGATACGAATGATGTCATTACCCAAATTTGGCAATGCCCATACTGTATTTCAGAAATGACAAGCTCACAGGAGAGGCGGACCTAATGGGGAACTAGTCAGCACCCGTCGGGTGGGGTAGATCCTGTCAGACTAGTTCCACATCAAGTCCTCCTTGTTTTTGATCAACAGCGGACAGCAGTGAGCAGATTCTAAAGCCACTATTCAACTGAGTAACGGCTATGGATCTGCCCACTGCCATGTGCTGTCATTCAAAAGGAGAATCCCCATCAGACTCTGCTCATCATACTGCAAAATTCCTTGGCAATGCGTCTGTGTGGTGGGCACTGTGGCTGGGGAGGGAACGCACGAAGAAAGGAGTGTCCACTTAGCACTCCAACTTCAATGCTGGCCTCCAACAGATTCACGTACCAGTTTCTGACAGGTACATGAATTTGGTGCAGGTGTTTCGTCAGATTTGGCGACCCGTCAGAATTGGTAACGGAAGTGACGTTTTGTAGCCGCCATCTTGCTACACCCCGCACTCCTCCATAGTAAGGATACTCTGAGAAGGGGGAAAGCAGACATCTTGTTACACCCACCGGAGTTTTCATTTTACACTTATTTTTAACAGGAAAGTGAGTTTATATAGTGGAATACAGTGCTTAGAAGTCAGTCTGACTGGTTAGATATTGAATTTTAAAAGCAGCCAACTTCTGTCAGATTAGCAAACCTGTGAGATGAGCAGGCTTGCCGCTGCTTTTACAATTCAACATCATAACAGTCAGACGGAGTTCTAAGTACTGGATTTCAGTATATAAACTCACTTTACTGTTAAATATAAGTGTAAAATGCAAAACTCCGGTGGGTGTAACAAGATGTCCACTTTCCCCTTCTCAGAGTATCCTTACAATGGAGGAGTGCGGGGTATAGCAAGATGGCGGCGACGGAACGTCACTTCCGTTACCAATTCTGATGGGTCGCCATATCTGACGAAACAGGCACAGACAATTTTGATGTGGAGGCCCCACATAACTCTTGAAGCCCTGTACACACGATCAGATTTCCTATGGATTCTATTCCGATGGATTTGTCCATCGGATATCCGATGAAACTGTTTTCCATCAGTCTTGCCCACACACCATCAGTCCAAAAACCGCGGTGACGTAAAACACTCCGATGAGCCGAGAAAAATGAAGTTTAATGCTTCTGAGCATGCGTCGACTTGATTCTGAGCATGCGTGGGTTTTTGATCCGATGGACTTGCCCATAGACGATCAAAGTTTTCGATCGGTTTTTTATCCATCGGAAAAATTTAAAACATGTTCTATTTTTTAAAACCGATGGAAAAAAGACCGATGGGTCCCATACACGATCGGTTTGTCTGATGAAAACAATCCATCTGACGAAAATCCATAGGATATCCGATCGTGTGTAGAGTGTGTAACATTTTCTACCAAGGTGTGTGTGGGGGCATATACATCCCCGAAAGCCTTCCTAATGTGGCCTCTCTTCCTCTTACTTTCTGCCTAAGCTCTACCAATCGTCAGTCTCATTGGACACTGGAATGCTTCAGTGACCAGCAATGGAACTCCTACTGGGCAAGTTGAAGGCAGTTGGTTGAGCTCAGACATTAAGTCAGAAAAAGTCAGGACCCAGTAAGAAAGAAAATACTAAAATTAGAGAAGGGCATACAAAAGGATTTTATAACACAATATTAAAATTTAGTTAAGTTTACATTAAAATTCCTTATAACATAATCCCGATACATTTGTCAGCTTACATTTTGGTGTTTCTGGTTCAAAAATCAGTTTACTTCACAGCATAAAACACATATAAAGCATGTAAAATTACTCACTTCTTAAATATCCTCAATAAACTCAGTTTAAAAATAAATAAAAAGTTACTCACTTCAAATACAATGACAAACACAAGTCTAGCAGCAAAGATATGATAGAACTGTACAGAGTAGTTGTATTCTTCATCGGCTTTACGATAATCACGGTACCTGCACAAAGAGTAGCACAGGAGTTTGTATCAGCAGATATATATATGCAAGTTAGCAGAGAGCAAATTGACATAAAGGGGTTGATTTACTAAAGGCAAATAGACTGTGCACTTACAAAGTGCAGCTGCACTCGAAAAGAGCAGTTGCCCCAGAGCAGAAGCTCTGCCCACTTCCATCATCCCATTATGTGCAAGCAAAAATGCATTTTTTTACTTTTCCTTGCATGTGATTGGGTATTCTTTGCAAAGTGAAGCTTTACCTCATTTACCAAGCTCTGGAGTAACTGCACTTTGCAAAGTGCACAGTCCATTTGCCTTTAGTAAAATTAACCCCATAGTGACTTTTTTTTATCTTAATACTTAATGACACTGGATCATGCGTTCACTAGATTAGGTACCTGCACACAGTGGTATTTGGGTACACCAATGATGAGACTTGGGTCAGCTTCTCAAAGTCATTCGTATGAAAGGTCGACAGACTCTGATTAATGTATCCTGTGAGACAACTAAGAGAAACAGTTTAGAGGTCAGACACTGATCTTTTCTTTATCTAGAAATGGCCATACATAGGACACTGTACCATAAAGTGTATCCAAGCCCACAAACAAATGTAATATTTTGCAGCTTTGATGCAGTTCATGCACAATTTCTCTTTTGTTTTTGTAACTTTCATCTATTGATCCTGCCAGTAACACACTTGCTCTAGGGCAGTGGTAGTCCACTATAAGGGCAGCGCCTAGCATCACCAACACACATAATAGTCAGCTTTCTGTAGCATTACATTAACTGAATGACTGCAGCCATGCTACAAGAGATGGTCAGCGACTGCAGCCATGCTACAAGAGATGGTCAGCGACTGCAGCCATGCTACAAGAGATGGTCAGCGACTGCAGCCATGCTACAAGAGATGGTCAGCGACTGCAGCCATGCTACAAGAGATGGTCAGCGACTGCAGCCATGCTAAAAGAGATGGTCAGCGACTGCAGCCATGCTAAAAGAGATGGTCAGCGACTGCAGCCATGCTACAAGAGATGGTCAGAGACTGCAGCCATGCTACAAGAGATGGTCAGAGACTGCAAGCATGTTAATTGTTTTTGTCTGGGGACATGCTTCAGGAGACAGTTATTACAACCCCTTTATAAAATCAATGTCGTTTGCTCTCTACAGCCCCCTTATAATTCGTTTGAACATTTCTCTTAGCATGGTGTAAAGAAAATACACCAAACCATTTACCAAATAGAAGCCAGTCTAAATAATATTTTTTATTTCCCTGGCCTAAGTAAGCATCAAAACACAGAGTATCATCTACAGAGGCCCTGAGGACTGCACAAAAATTGCCAAAAGTGCTGCAGGTGACCCCTGGATGGCAGGTTGGGCATCAGGGTACTGGAGTGACAGTGCTCATTCACTGTACTGTATATCTATGGAGAAGCAGTGTTGTCACCTTAGGACACCTTATCTACACAAGATCTCCCTCTCTTCATAATATAGAGAGCTGGTGTTCTACAATGCATAGTTGCAAAGCTGAACTGGGAGGGCTAATAGCAATGCTTGGGATAACATTACAGAATACACAGGTACAGAACAGTATTGGATTTCTGGCAGGATCAAAGGGGATTTATTTGCATTTCTCAAACAAATAGCACAATATTTTAATGGTACATTTAAATCTGAACTCCAGGAATTATATTTTTGCATACTTACAGCTTTGCATTTATGCATATCTGATATCCAGAGGGCTGCTGGAGATGCTGTAAATCACTGTAATAGTTAGCTCTACATAGAGTAAGAGCAGTGATCTCCTGGATTCTGTGCGAGTGGCTTCCCACCTACACACTGACCACAGGGAGTCACTCACTCAGCACCACCACCATTCACAGAAGGTCTTGTATTTTTCTCAATGAGTACAAGACAGTCTCTGAGCGGATAAGGTAGAGAGGAGGAGTGTTGATGTCAATCACCACCTTCACATGTGATTTGCTCCCCTGTGTTCTGCATGAGCAAAATGAAAATGTCTATTTAAAGTTTAACCTGAAGTAGGATTCCCATTGGTATGGGTTTGCATCTAGAGTAGGTATTTTGCCTATCAAGGGGCCTAAAAGTCCACAGAAAAGCTACATCATTACACTATTATGCCGCGTACACACGATCAATTTTCTCAACGGTGAAAACACTGTCGAGAAAATCGACGGGAAAAATGAGGAACGACTTGTTCCCCTACACGCGGCCATTTTTCCCGTAATTTTTTCTCTTGGTCGAGAAAAACGACCGTGTGTAGGCTCCCCGGCAGTGTTTCCCTAAGGGAAAAAATGCCGTGAATCACGACGAGAAAAATTAGAGCATGTTCTAATTTTTCTCGCCGTGATTAATGCCGTTTTTTCTCGTCGGGAAAAATGACCAAAAGCCCACACTCGTCAAAGAGAAAAAATTTAATTTTTCCAGACGAGAAAAATGGTCGTGTGTACGCGGCATTACAAGTATCATCTAAAACATAAGAAACGTCAGTATGTAATTTTTTCTCTAAGGTCCATCAAAACACATCACTGTCCCCTGTCTCCTATTTTTCTTTGAAATCCAGTTGTATGCTACCATTTGTTGGAGAACATGAGTCAAGTGATGAAAACCAGTGGGGAAGCATTGCATTTTACCAATATTCTCACTAATATTTAGGTATGGGATATATTTTAAATAGATGAACTCACTGAGTTTCCAAAAGGCTTTATGACAGCCATGTGGTTGGCCTTTTGATTCTTGACCTGTAGATGTACTACATTCCTGGGTGGAATCCCCACCAGGGACGCCATCTGTGCAGAATTGGCATGTTCTCCCCATGGTTGGGAGTTCCTCCAGGTGTTCTAGTTTATTGCCACAATCCAAATCTTTAAAGCTATTAATTGGACTTTTGATGGAATTAGCCAGGTTAGAGTGGGCTGTAAGTGTAAAGGAATGTAGCGCCCCTTTGCTTTTAGGGGTGTTATGTGCCTAAATTTAGGGGCTGGTCTGAGCTATTAGCCAGGCTCAGACCATTCTCATTGCTAGGTATTGCTTCTGCCTATGTGATGCCGGTGTATGGTTCCCTGTGGCCTGTAGGTGGCGCTGTCATATCAGGTCAGGGTTGAGCCAGGGGTGGCATTACTACGCCTTGGGGTGTCCTTTCGGCAGTGGTACAGTGGGCGCGGTCAACCTGCTGTGCATGCCTTGAGAGGGTACTTAAGGGGCAGACGCCATTGGTCGGGGTGTCCTCGTCCCTGTCAGAGTCGGAGGAGTAGGAGTGAGACACGTACCCCACCTCCGGTGGCCCTCATGGCCAGGGGTACGTGTGGGTGCGATCAGGCCCAGGCACCTTTAGCCTGGGGCCTGCAAATCTACTAATGGGCCTAGCACCTTTAGCTAGGGCCTACCCCCGAAAGAAGAGTCCCAGGGTGCCCGGGGGAGGGTACCCGCTCTGACGGAGAGGAAGTCAGGGGAGGATCGGTCCCATTGAGGAGATGAGTAATGGAAGATTGCTGTCTCGGGAGAGGCCTGGTGGCCTGTCAGAGGGAAGGATTCGTTATTCGGGGAAGCTAACCTGTAGAGTGCCCATTGGCATTGTCCTGTTCTTAAAGTCTACAGAGGTTAGAGGATTTCTAATACCCGTCCCTGGAGGGGATAGGGTGGCAGAACTGTTTGAGCTCCACACTGGCTGCTAGGACTGTGAGAGAGAACTATCCGGCTGAGCTAAACCCCCTCGGGATCGAATGGCGAAGAGATTGCTGGTTGTGCCTGGATCTATTCTTCACACTATTCCTTCTTTCATCCACCTGTCTCTATCTACTACGCAGCAAATAGAAAATAAACTCTCTGTTGGAGTTAAAGTACTTCTGGACATTGTTTTCTTTGGGGGAAGAAATAGAGACTTGACCCCATACTCTGGGGGAGAGAACCAGTGGAAGAGGGTAACTCGCTGAAAGACCCAAAATTTGTGAACACCTCTTAACCTCTTCAAACAGGAGGGTACGGGCTTATAGCACGGTGTGCCTTGACTCGCAGGTGAGCCGAAGGCAGGAAAAGGTTTGTGTGCTACAAAAATATTTAAAGCTTCTCTAAAACAAGAACCGCTGTGAACAGATCAATGTTCTTTGAAGAGCACAATTGTACCGTATTACAAATAGAACAAAAGATAACCTCATATTCAATCCCTTATATCCAATATCAATTTTTTTTTTTAAAACTGTACATCTTACTCAATTTCTGTGTTGTTGTTTGCGCAGGGTCCATATTTGTATTTGTATACAAGCCGAGGAATGAAGTCAGATGTGATGGCAATAATTAGACCATTAGTAATAACAGCCAGAACTCCAACTCCTTCAAGGACCTGCAACCAGATACCTAAGGAGAAAAAAAATAATAATAATAATAATAATAATAATAATATTTACCAGAAACATTTTATAGTATAAAGGATTAAAGAGCAAAGTACCGCACATATGGTGCTTTCACATAAGAAACCTGTTATAGAGGTTTTATATTTTGCTGAAGGACAGACATAATTGCTCATTGTTCTTGGTGAGATGTTTGTTAGTCTATGTCCACCTCAATGGCTTCCAGTTTTGTAGATCCATCAAATGAGTCCACAAATGCTTTACTCACCATTCAAAGATATAGGCTTGTGTGACAGACCCAACCAGGACAGGAGCTTTTGGAGGGGACTGCAGATTAGCTTCTTGCCTACTGACTATGGGCACTGGCATTTGACGGAGCTAAAATCATTCAGGAAGATGTCCCGTTATAGAATTTAAGATAATATTACCACATTTAACAGTCAAGAAAACCATAAGACCCCTTTCACACTGGGGCGGTTTGCAGGCACTATTGCGCTAAAAATAGCGCCTGCAAACCGACCCTAAACAGCGGCTGCTGTTTCTCCAGTGTGAAAGCCCAAGGGTTTTTTACACTGGAGCGGTGCGCTAGCAGGACCGCTCCAAAAGTCCTGCTAGCAGAATCTTTGGAGCGGTGAGAGGTGCGGTGTGTTTACCGCTTCTCCACCGCTCCTTCCCATTGAAATCAATGGGAAACCGCGGCTATACCGCCGGCAATGTACCTCTGCAGAGGCACATTGCGGGCAGTATTAACCCTTTTTCGGCCACTAGCTGGGGTGAAAACCGCACGCGGCCGAATACTGCTGCAATTCCGACGGTATAGCGGCGCTATACCGCCAGCGCACCTCCCGCTCCAGTGTGAAAGGGGCCTAAAAGGTTTCTGCCAACTTGAAACTGGATGTGAAAAGAAAGCTGGTTAATGAGATTTGGACAGCCCTGGGTCTTCTTGATTACTGGTGCCGGACTGTCTGGGGTGTGGACTCTGACTCATCAAGGCTTGTCCAGGTGCCTAGCTGTTGATTAGCTTACTGTTAATCAGATCACTGTTAGCTGCTAGATTATCTTACTGTTTGTAGGATGTACTGCAAGGCTGGTCATTCACGGAGCAAATTTCTTTCCTGCAACCACGGGTTGCAGGAAAGAAATTTGCTCGATCCCCCAGTCAACACAGGCAGTTTGGATGCAGAAATCCCTCCTCCTGGGCCATTGTCTTCTCCCGATGGGGGGTAGGGGCGAGAGGTGTAAGACCGTGATAATCACAAGAGAATCTGTTAGGCTGGTTGTACCCAAGTTGTACATATACCGTATATAGCAGGTCGAAGTGCATCTGTTATAGCACACCACAATGCACACTGGGAATACTCTATGCATTGTGATGCACTGCATTGGCAAAAATAGTACAGGGTCAGGTTGTTTATCTGTTGAAGTGCATTAACAGCCCATTCAAAATGATTGTGCTGCCTTAGTGCAACACGCCATGATGCACATAAACATTTGCATTAATACACACTGAAGTGTGAATAGCCATAGAGCATAGCATCAAATAACATTAAATCATGAATACCAATGAACAATTAATACAAAGAAATCTTACCAATATCATTTGCTTTTCTTGGTACCAGTCTACGCTGTAAACGGGTCATTTTGATGGCGTCTAAGCGAATCTCCAACATATTGTTGATGAAGGCAAGGAGAGGAGCAAGAGGGAATGCAGCCACAAAGATTGTTGTGAAACTATACTGAATGACTAAAAAAAAAAAAATTAAAGAATGAAGGCAGAGCTGCAACACAAGAAATCTATTACATGCCATGGCTGAGACCTACCCATTTCTAGAAATTCGTCAAAGAGACTGAAGATGTGAACTTTGCCCAATCTGTAATTGTCTTTCCAGGATTCCATTGTACGGTCCTCGGCACCCTGTTCACTATGCACCCTGCTTTTTCGATCCTTCATCTTACGCAGCTTGTAACATATGAATCTGCATTAAAAAAAAGTATTAAAGATAATTTGTTAAAAATTTTTTAACACGGATCAAGGTTGTGTATAAACCCATCTCAACAAATTGCACATTTGCTTTCAGCAGATGATTGTAGTCAGACAATTTAATAGAACATCTAAAAAGAACTCTTTAGTAGGGATGAGCCGAACACCCCACGGTTCGGTTTGCACCAGAACCTGCGAACTTTAGAACCCTGTAAAAAGTCTATGGGACTTGAACGTTCGGAATCAAAAGTGCTCATTTTAAAGGCTAATATGCAAGTTATTGTCCTAAAAAGGGTTTGGGGACCCGGGTCCTGCCCCAGGGGACATGTATCAATGCAAAAAAAAGTTTTAAAAACTGCAGTTTTTTCGGGAGCAGTGATTTTAGTGATGCTTAAAGTGAAAAAAAAAAAAGTGAAATATTCCTTTAAATATCGTACCTGGGGGGTGTCTAAAGTATGCCTGTGAAGTGGCATGTGTTTCCCGTGTTTAGAACTGTCCCTGCACAAAATGACATTTCTAAAAGAAAAAAAAAGTCATTTAAAACTGCTTGCGGCTTTAATGTAATGTCTGGTCCCGGCAATATGGATGAAAATCATTGAGAAAAATGGCATGGGTACCCCCCAGCCCATTACCAGCCCCTTTGGGTCTTGTATGGATATTAAGGGGAACCCCGCACCCAAATTAAAAAAAGGAAAGGCGTGGGGCCCCCAGGCCCTATATACTCTGAACAGCAGTATACAGGCGGTGCAAACAAGACAGTGACTGTAGGTTTGTTGTCAAGTACAATCTGTTTGTAATTTTGAACTGGTACATTTTAAAGTGTAGCTCCAGCCAAAAAATCTATTTTTAAGCTTTTTGGAAAACATAGGGAAGGGTTATCACCCCTGTAACATTTGTTTTGCTGATTGTGCACCACTTCAGAAGATTTCACCTCACTTTCTGTCCCAATGACAAATGTTTTTTGAAAATTTGGGGTTTTTAGTGAAACAAGGATTGGTGATAAAGCATAAGTGGAGAGGAGACACGTTTTTCCCATATTAACTCTTACAGGAGAAAATTTCCCTTCCTAGGGGTAGATTTCCTCTCACTTCCTGTTGTCTCCTTCCGTTTGCAAGTAGGAGTCGTTTGTAAGTTGGATGTTTGAAAGTAGGGGCCTGCCCTATATACTCTGCAGAAATTTGGGCCTTAAGTGTTGGTGTTGCCACAACACTGTAAGCCCTCACAGTTACTCTTAGTGGGCGCTGGAACGCCCTGCTGTGAACTATTATATCAGGAATTGTAATTACATGCCATTGTTGAACAGTGGTAGAAAAATAGGGCCTTTGGTGGTGGTGGTGCTGGTGCCACAACACTGCAAGTCCTCACAGTTACTCTTGGTGGGTGCTGGAACGGGCCCTGCTGTGAAATATTATATCAAGAATTGTAATTACATGCACTTGTTGAACAGGGGCAGAAAAAATAGGATTTTTATAACAGCTTACCTGTAAAATCCTTTTCTTGGAGTACATCACGGGACACAGAGCGACATAGTCATTACTAATGGGTTATATAGTTACCGTCAGGTGCTGGCACTGGCAACTTCCAAAACCGGAAGTACCCTCCCCTATATAAGCCCCTCCCATCCGGGAGCACCTCAGTTTTGTAGCAAAGCAATAAGTGTCCCCAAAGAGGGGCGGGAGCTCTGTGTCCCGTGATGTACTCCAAGAAAAGGATTTTACAGGTAAGCTGTTATAAAAATCCTATTTTCTTTCTCGTACATCACGGGACACAGAGCGACATAGTCATTACTAATGGGATGTCCTAAAGCAATGCCAAATGAGGGGGGGGATACACCATATATAAGCTGAGCGCTATCAGACATGAGGATCTTTTGCGGCCTGCAACACACTGCGCCCAAAGGCGACATCCTCCTGACTTCTAACGTCCACCTGGTAGAACCTAGTAAACGTGTGTACTGAAGACCATGTTGCGGCCTTACAGACTTGAGCCAGGGAGGCCTGGTGATGCACTGCCCATGAAGTTCCAACTGCTCTCGTGGAGTGCGCCCTAACTTTGAACGGAGGCGGTCTACTTCTCAAGCTATAGGCTTGTATTATGACCTGTCGAATCCACTTGGCTAAAGTAGATTTTGACGCTGCCTGACCCTTTCTGGGGCCTTCCGGCAGAATAAACAAAGTATCCGTTCTGCGAATCTGAGCAGTGGCTTTTAGATAAGCTTTAACTGCTCTTACTACATCCAAAGAATGCAATAACTTTTCCTCTACCGAAGTAGGCTTGGGGAAAAAAGAAGGAAGAACCACATCTTGGTTCAAATGAAAACTCGATACCACCTTAGGAAGAAAGGCTGGATGAGGACGTAACACTACTCTGTCCTTATGGATAACCAGATATGGCTCCTTACAGGACATAGCTGCTAATTCCGATACTCTTTTAGCCGAACAAATGGCTACTAGAAAAAACAATTTCCTGGTGAGAAGCACTAAGGAAATATGCTGTAATGGTTCAAATGGTTGTTTCTGTAGAACCGACAGAACCAAGTTTAGATCCCATGGACATATGGGAATATTACCCGGAGGACTAATACGCATCACTCCTTGTATAAAGGCTTTGACTAGTGAATGCGAAGCCAAGGGCCTTTGAAAAAATATTGACAAGGCCGAAATCTGACCTTTGATAGTACTCAAGGCAAGCTTCCTATCTACAGCCCATTGTAGGAAGTCCAGAATTCTACCTATTACGTATTTACGTGGATGCCATTTCCTGGCCTCACACCAGGCGATGTACGCCTTCCAGATTCTATAGTAGATCTGCCTGGATACCGGTTTCCTGGCATTGATCATGGTAGACACCACAGCATTAGAGAGCCCTCTCCTTTTTAGAATGTGGGCTTCAATAGCCAGGCCGTCAAACCTAGGGCTGGTAAGGAAGGGTGGTATATCGGTCCCTGCGAAAGCAGGTCCGGACGATGTGGGAGGGTCCAAGGACTCCCCACAGACATTTTTACAATCTCCGCGTACCATGCTCTTCGGGGCCACGCTGGAGCCACCAGAATCACTGGTTTCTTTTCTACCCTGATTCTGCGGAGTAATCGAGGTAACAATTGTGGCGGTGGGAATGCATATATCAGCTTGAACTGATCCCAAGGGAACACTAGGGCATCCGAGCCGCACGCTAGGGGATCCCTTGTCCAAGAGACAAACCTGTCCACTTTCGTGTTGAACCTGGATGCTAGCAGATCTACATCCGGTGTTCCCCACCGCTGACATATTGTCCGGAAAACCTCGGGATGAAGGGACCATTCCCCTGGGCATAATTGTTGGCGACCTAGAAAGTCCGCCTTCCAATTCTCCACCCCTGGAATGAATACCGCAGATATGGCTGGGACATATCTTTCTGCCCATCTCAGGATGTAATTTACTTCCCTTTGGGCTGCACGACTCCTGGTGCCCCCCTGACGATTGATATATGCCACTGCTGTGGCATTGTCTGACTGAACTCTGACAGGGGACCCTTGGAGTTTGGATGTCCATGCTACTAGGGCATACCGGGCTGCTCGTATCTCTAAGAGATTGATGGGCAGGGCCTTTTCCGCATCCGACCATCTGCCCTGGAGAGACCATTGCTCCAGTACTGCTCCCCAGCCTAAAAGGCTGGCATCTGTAGTGACCACCTTCCAAGAAATCGGACTGAAGGATTTCCCTCTTTCCAGATTCCGGGGAACCAACCACCAACGGAGGCTTCTGCGAACGGAAGGGGACAAGGACATTGGTACGTCCAGAGCCTGAACTTTTTTGTTCCAGGCTGACAGTATGGCCCTTTGCAACTTCCTTGAATGGAATTGACCGTAGGGTACTGCTTCGAATGATGCCACCATTTTTCCCAGCAGCCTCATGCACAGGCGTATGGATGGCTGTCTTTTTGAACCCACTAAGTGGATCAAATCTCTCAAAGACGACCCCTTTTCTCGAGACAAGAAAATTTTTCTCTGGTCTGAATCCAGCCTTAGCCCCAAGTATTCCAGACTTTTGACTGGTTTTAGGGCTGACTTGTCTCGGTTGATAATCCAACCGTGATATTCCAGATACTTGATTGTCTCGTGAACAACCACTTCTAGTTTTTCCACTGAGTGGTCTATCAGCAACAAGTCGTCTAGATATGCCATTATCGTTACACCTCGTGTTCTTAGATTGGCCAATAATGGGGCCAGAATTTTTGTGAACACTCTTGGTGCTGTGGCCAGACCGAAGGGTAAGGCTCTGAACTGAAAATGGCGCCCTTCTACTGCAAAGCGTAGAAATTTTTGGTGGACTGGAAAGATGGGAATGTGCAAATAAGCATCTTTGATGTCGATCGTGGCTAACCAATCCTCCCCTTGTAGGGCAGTGGCCACCGATCGGATCGACTCCATCGGAAAGTCCTGATATACAGGAATTTGTATAGCCCTTTTTGAATTAATATGGGCCTCCCGTCCGCGTTTGCTTCGGGACTGTAAAGAGGTTTGAGTAAAACCCGAACCCTCATTCTTCCAGGGGAACTTCCATAATTACTCCTTGGAGCAATAGTTGTTCTAGTGCCAACAGGAGGGACTCTCTCTTCCGGGGATCCCTTGGCACGTTTGACCTTAAAAATGGGAAGGAGGAGAGTCTTTTAACTCCAAACTGTATCCCAAACCTACTGCGGAGAGCACCTATCTGTCTTGATCGTGTCCCGCCAGGTCTCTTTGCGAACAACTGGAGTCCTCCCCCCACCCGACTGAGTGGGGGCTTCAATGAATTTAACTTTGGGGGAGGTTTTGTACCTCCCCTGACCCAGGGTTTCTCATTACCCTGCTACTGTCCCTGTTTTTTACCCCCGGGATTTGACCGAGGAGGCCGTCGGAACTGTTACACAGCCGATGCCCCAGGGACTGGAGAAGCAGGCCCCTTAAAGAGGGACCTCTAACTCTGCTTTTAACCGGCAAGAGCGTATTTTTACCGCTGGAAATTTTCTGGATATATTTGTCCAGGTTTTCCCTGAATAAGCGTTCACCATGAAATGGGACGCTAACCAGCCATTCTTTACAGGGAGCTTCAGCAGACCAGTTTCTGAGCCATAGGAGCCTACGCATATGTCTATAGACAGCGTAAGGCGGGAGGCCTGATGGACTGAATCCTCTATGGCGTCAATCGCAAAGCCTAAGGCTCTAGGTAGATCAGCTAGGGCAAAGCCTGCTGATCTGTCAAGTCCCTCAAGACCTGTTTCAACTGATCCTTCACTGCTTAGCAGACCCCAATAGCTGCTACTGCTGGTTGTATCACCAAGCAGATTTTCATAAGGACTCCAATCTTTTATCTATTGGGTTCTTGAACATTTGGACATTATCCACTGGACATGTCAGTGATTTATACATACAAGAGATGGCTGCGTCCACTGTAGGGACCTTCCATTTTTTTTTTTTTTTTTTTTTGATGAACTTATTCTCCATGGGATAGACCACCGGAAATCTCTCGGGGGAATAAATATTTTCTCAGGACGTTCCCAATCCTGGTAAATGAGCCCTTTCAGTAAAGGGTGAAGTGGAAAAGAACAAACAGTCTGGGGGCTTCTAGCGACCCCAACGAGGATACAGTAGTGGTTGATGGTTCCGCAAGGTGCATTTTTAAATGCTGATCGGACCATGTTAGTCAGAGACTGAACCCATAATCTTTCAGCTTGAGATGCTGAGAAAAGGTTCCCCCACTGTTGATTCCTCTATAACAGAATCAACCTTATCCTGATCCCCTTCAGGCAGGTCGATCCCTGTATGGGACTGTTGCTCTGCTAACAGGCACTCTGAAGGAGGAGACGGAGATCGGGCGTGCTTTCCCTGACAGGGAGGCAGCGATAAATTTTGACAATCTCTCTCTAATCCTCCCAGAGCTGAGGAAAAAACCTCCTCTGTTACATACACAGGAGCAGGTGACTGAGGACAGCCACAGTACCAAGTACCCCTGCGGGGTCTCTACGGTCACTTACCTCTGAACTTCAGGGGAGACTGGTGCAGCAGGAGTATGCCCAAGATCCTCAGAGCCCGATGAGACCCCCTTCGCTTCCTGGAAGATTCAGTTCCGGAGCTACTGGACGGCATATTCCTAAGCCTAAAGCTGAGGTATTCCAGCCGTAATACACCACTTTTACTGAGAATAGTCTAGCACAATTGCTGCTATATCACAGTTGGTGTCTACTAATGTGCCTTTCTAGGGGATGCCTGTATCAACCGCTTGCTGTATGCCTTTAAATGTTGCCAGCTCTGTCTCTGTACTTCATAGCCAGCTTACTGCAATAATGTGGCTTTTTAAAAACCTGCTGGGACGCCCGCACATGCGCAGAAGCGCTGCGGCGCGCACAGAGCGTCATCCCCCAGGCCCCGCCCCTTTTCCCGGCCACCTCTATATATAGAGGCGCGTGCACGCGCACGCGCGCGGCCACGTGCGCCTCGGCGCTAATTTTCAAACATGGAAACCAGGGACAGGAGCCAGGGCCCCCTTTGCCGCAGGCCGGGGGATAGACGAACACTGCAACATGGCAGAGGAAACAGTTTCCTGTAGGAGAACTCACCAGCTGCCTGGACTTTGCTCTCTGAGAAGAAACTAGTCCATATGACAAGAAAAACATTCCACAGCGGCCTCTAGTGGACAAACACAGGTACCGCAGTTTAATATACTAAACATATATAAAAAAACATTCTTTTTTTTTTTTTTTTTTCTTGACCACCATTAAAAATTATTACATTTTTTTTAGTAGTTACAGGCATGCACAGATATTAGCGGGAATACCGTTAGGTAACAGACAGAAAGACAAATTAGGCTTGGGGGTCCCCCAATAGAACCAAGTTCCTGGGGGCCCCCACTTACCTGTTCCCCGCCGCAGGACTTTGTTTGGTCCACAAAAGCCCAAACTTCACCTATCACGGCAGGCATTGTAATCAAACCTTCAGGGACCGGGTTCCCAAGGATTCCACTCCCCTGGACCTGTATAGCACCCTGCACAGAAAACATCTTGGTCGTGGGTATGACCAGAGCTCTGGATCCCAGGGTCCAGCTCTCCTAAGAGAAGCATTACAGGCAGAACCTTGCTCTTCTCTGCAAGGCCCGGGTACCGACCGTTTAGCTATGAAGCTTTTTTGGTCGGATCCGGAATAGCTTACTGAGGCCCAAAAGAACCTGTACGCAAGCTCAGTGAAAAACACGTTTCTTCTTGGCCAACACCTTAGACACTGGCAAAAAACTGAGGTGCTCCCGGATGGGAGGGGCTTATATAGGGGAGGGTACTTCCGGTTTTGGAAGTTGCCAGTGCCAGCACCTGACGGTAACTATATAACCCATTAGTAATGACTATGTCGCTCTGTGTCCCGTGATGTACGAGAAAGAAATTGGGCTTTTGGTGGTGGTGTTGCCACAACACTGTAAGCCCTCACAGTTATTCTTGGTGGGCGCAGGAATGGGCCCTGCTGTGAGTCAAGAATTGTAATTACATGTCCATGTTGAACAGGGGCAGAAAAATTGGGCCTTAGGCACTGGTGCCACAACACTGCAACCCCTAACAGATACTCTAGTTGGAGCGTATAAATAAGCCCTGCTGCAAAATATTGCATCAAAAATTGTAATTACACGCCCCTGAAAAATTGGGCCTTAGCCACTGGTGGCGGCGCCCGGAATCAAAAATGTTCTTACAAGCTATCAGCATGATCACTGAGGAGGAAGAGGATAGTCATTCAGCATAACAGGATAGTCACTCAGCATCAGCATAGGCAGTCTTGAAGGGATCTGACATTTAAAAAAAAATGATTTGGTTACATCAGCATCAGGTGCTTGGTAGCTGATGGTGATCCAAGACTGATTAATTTTTATGAAGGTCAGTCGATTGACCGAGTCGGTGGACAGGCGCACACTGTGATCGGTTACAAAGCCTCCAGCAGCACTGAATGTGCGTTCCGAAAGAACGCTGGATGCAGGATAGGCCAGTAGCTCAATTGCATACTGTGCAAGCTCTGGCCAGTGATCCATCCTCAAGACCCAGTAAACCAGAGGATTTTTGGTGGGAAAGGTGTCCAAGTCTGATCTTGCCCCTAGGTATTCCTGCACCATGTAAACCAGATGCTGGCGATGGTTGCTGGAACCGATCATACCTTGGGGCTGCAGACTAAATAATTGTCGGAACGCATCGGTCAGATGGCCACCTTCTACACCACTCCTTCTTTGATTGACCGAAGCCTCAGCAACACGTTGTCCAGGACCAGGAATTTGTAACCTCCCAGTCTCTGGAAATGCGTTGCACAGACCTTTCTGCAAGGCCTCCCGAAGAGGTTTTATCCTCTGCTCCCTCTGCGAAGGCAAGATAAGGTCCGCAACCTTACCCTTGTAACGTGGATCAAGGAGGGTTGCCAGCCAGTAATGATCCCTCTCCTTGATAGCACGAATACGAGGATCCTTCCGCAGGCTTTGCAGGATCAGGGAGGCCATGCAGCGTAGGTTTGCTGAGGCATTCGGTCCGGAGTCCTCTGGTCACTGAGGACGACATGATCTGCAGCCACCTCCTCCCAGCCACGTACAAGTCCATGGGTTTCTTGGGACTGTAATTAATCCCTTAAAGACTGCTGCTGAGGCTGAGTGCTAGGCTCCACCTCCATGCTGACACAATCCTCCTCCTCCTCCTCTTCCTGTGTGATAGGCGGGCCAGCAGGAACAATGTCTGGATAAAGGGGGCCTTGAGAGGTAAGGAAGTCCTCCTCTTCCTGCCTCTTTTCTGCCTCAAGTGCCCTGTCCATTATTCCATGTAGCAACAGGTGGACAAGAGGGACAGTGTCACTAATGCATGCACTGTCACTGCTCACCATCCTCCCGGCCTCCTCAAATGGTGACAGGACAGTACATGCCTCCCTGATCATGACCCACTGGCGTGGCAAAAAAAACCAAGCTCCCCTGACCCTGTCCTGGTGCCATATTGGTACAGATACTCATTGATGGCCCTCTGCTGCGTGTGCAGCCACTGCAGCATGGCCAACGTTGAGTTCCACCTGGTGGGCATGTTCCATTCCTTTTGGAGGTCAGCCAGCCTAGCACTGGCATTATATGACCGGCGGAAATGCACACAGAGTTTCCTGGCCTGCCTCAGGACCTCCTGTAAGCCCGGGTACCTGCCCAAGAACCACTGCACCACCAAGTTAAGGATGTGAGACAAACCGGGCACATGGGTCAGGTGTCCCTGTCGGAGGGCAGAGAGGAGGTTGGTGCCATTGTCGCAAACCACCATTCCTGGCTTAAGCTGGCATGGTGTCTCTGCCCCAGTGTGGCTCCTGTCCCCCAAGCACACCAGCTCAAGCACTGCATGGCATCTTTTTGCCTGCGTACTTGCGTAGCCCCTTGAACACCTACGGAGCACCGCTGGTTCCGAGGACAAAGCACAGGAAGAGGCCATGGAGGACAAACTCACGGAATGGGGCAGAGTCTACCAACTAAAAAGGCAGCAGTTGGAGTGCTAGCAATTTAGCCAAGCTAGCATTCAACCGCTGGGCATGTGGATGGCTGGGAGCGAACTTCTTTCGGCGGTGCAGCAGCTGGGGCAGGGAAATTTGCCTGGCACAATCTGGCATTGGTGTACCGGTAGCAGATTGCCCGCAAGTACTTGGCTGTGACACACCTAATTCTACACCTTCATTCCTCTCAGTGCAGGTTTCAGAGAGGACTGAAGGTATAGTGGGGTTGGAGATCCCAGCTGATGAGGAGCAAGGAGAGGTCCGCTTTGTTCTTTGGTGTGGGTCTTTTAGGTACGCTTGCCAACGAACTGCATGGCAGGTCAACATATGTCTGGTCAAGCATGTGGTGCCCACGCGCGTGATGTTTTGGCCACGCGAGATACGTTTGAGACATAGGTTGCAAATAGCAGCAGTGCGATCTGATGCACTCGTCTCAAAAAAGGCCCACACCAAAGAACTTTTGGAATAACGCGCAGAGACAGAAGCGCCCTGCAAATGCGGAGCTCTGCGGTGTGATGCAGTCGGTGTGCTGCCCTTAAGCTGGCCCCTGGAGGGCATCCTGCCTCGTTGGAGATGTGCCGCCTCCTCCTCCTCCTCCTCCTCCTCTCTCCTATCAGGCACCCACGTGGAGTCAGTGACCTTATCATCCCCTCCCTCCTCATCACTGGAGCAAACCTGGCAGTATGCTGCAGCTGGGGGAACATGACTGCCAGATTGCTGTCCTTCTTGGGCACCCCCTCTCTCTGGGCTCACGTTATTGCCTTCCTCTAGCTGGGTACCATCATCGGAGCCTTCAAAACGCTGGGCATCCTCCTGGAGAATGTACCCAACACTGTGGTCAAACAGTTCGGGGGACTCCTCAGGAGGACATGGTGGGGCTAGGGAAGGAGTAACTGATGCCATTGAGCCAAGGGAAGAGGCCGCATTGGCAGCTGCTTTGCTAGACAAAGTACCCTGAGCCTGGGTGAGAGAGGGTGAGAGAGGATGAGGAGGATGAGGGTGGCTTGGTCATCCACTCTACCAAGTCTTCGGCATGTTGCGGCTCAACGCGGCCAGCTGCCGAAAAAAAGGACAGGCGTGTCCCACGGCCACGTGCTAATGAGGATGCACCGTGTCCATAACCAGCACTGTTGCTTCTAGACACAGAGCCTGCTTGCCCTCTTTTATTGGCTTGTGACTGTCTGCCTCTCCTTGTTGGCCTTCCAGACATACTAATGGCCTGCAGTGAGATGTAGCTGCACAAAGCTGGGATGTATATGTATACTGATTATTCTGCAGCTAGCAGAATCAACTGCCTGCCTGTAGTATTAGTATGAGAACACCAGCAATTGTTTTCAGGTAGCTTTAGGTGCACATTGTGCAAAGGACACAGTACACCAACTGTAAATACTGCAGCTGCCTGCCTGTGGTATTAATAGGATCAGAAGAACACCAGCAATTGTCTTTAGGTAGCTTTAGGTGCACACTGTGCAAAGGACACTAAATGGAAATACTGCAGCTCCCTGCCTGTATTAGTACGAGAACACCAGCAATTGTATTCAGGTAAGCTTTAGGCGTACACTGTGCAAAGGACACAGTACACTAAATGAAAATACTGCAGCTAGCACAATCACCTGCCTGTCTGTCAGTATATTATGAAGAGAATAACAGGAACAGATCTAGCTAAACTGAATATACAGTGTATAAATATATATACAACACCTAGGATGCATATATATCCTCTACACACTGTAACTGCAGCTAACTGACTTGCCTGCCTGCTCTAACTCAAATTAAATGACACTGCCTCTCTCTCTCTCTGTCTTTAACCACGCAGACGGCCTTATATAGTGTGGGACGTGTACTAAACCCCCTGAGACATAATTGGCCAAAGCCACCCTGGCTTTGGCCAATTATGGCTCTCCGTTTTTTTCTGCGCTGTGATTGGCCAAAGCATGCGGGTCATAGTGCATGCTTGGCCAATCATCAGCCAGCAATGCACTGCGATGCCGCAGAGAATTATGGGCCGTGACGCGCCACTCGAATTTGGTGCGCACGGCCAATAATGTTCGAAATTCGGCGAACGCCCGAACAGACGATGTTCGAGTCGAACATGGGTTTGACTCGAACTCGAAGCTCATCCCTACTCTTTAGAGTTTCTTTGTGCGCTTCAAGTGCGCTTCAGGATTTCTAATGGAACTGTAGGGTTCCTTCAGGGGTTCCTCGGGCAATAAACAATTTCTGCCATTCAGACAGTGGGCGGCTACCTACACCCCCCCCTCCGGTCGGCCTGTGGCACAAACGCCCCTCTCCCACCCGCTGTCGGACGGTCATCCAGCCCCGCACTTACCCCATCTAGGTTGCGGGCGGGCAGCGCTCCTACGGGCGACGACTTCTATCGCATCTCCTCCTCATCTGCATCACGGCAGCTTCCGTCCTGCATCACCTCCCTCCTCCTCCTAGGCATCCAATAGGATCACCTGTCCTTGCAGCCAGTCAGGTGATGGGTTTCAGGGCCCTCTTCCCGATTGGCCGGTAAGAGGATCAGTGTGACAATAGCGAATATTCATTCGCTATTGTCAAACAACTGGGTGGGCTTGGAGCACAGTGCTCTGCACCCCGAGCCCACCCTTTTTTGAAGCCTATTAGAGCCTCTGGCTCCAATCACATGCTTAAAAAAAACAGCCATTGGAATCCTTGCATCCAGCACCCTGCATGTAGATTGGGGGGCCAGACACATGGATATGGGGGAGCGGCGCCGCCACTGCAATCAAATGAGTAACAACTGACAGCATTGCTCTTTTTAGGCATCTGAAAAGGGGGAATTCTTCCCAATGACCATAAATGTAAGGCGCATTCTTCACACCAACTATCACACCAATGTACAGTGTGCTATAAATATAATTATTGGTAGGGGTTTTCTGAAGCCAAAAAACAAACCTTTACAAACACTTTAAGCTTTGTAAGCCATTATTGAATCTCTAGGTAAATCTTGATTACCATCTTTGCTATATAATTTTTTTATTACAGGTGTGTATATAGCACTATCAATTTATGCAGCACATTAAACATCGGTCCCTGCCCTCAAGGAACTTACAATCTATGGTAATGATGCAACATGCATACTAGGGCCAATTAACCAACCAGCATGTCTTTGGAATGTGGGAGGAAACCGTGGTACTCAAGGGAAATCCAATTAAGCACAGGGAGCACATGCAAACTGCTTGCAGAGTTTTGTTCTATTATTATGGTCATAATTTGAAGTGATTACAAAAAAATAAATAAATATCATCATCACCACTATACTTGCCTGCTCTGTGCAATGGAATTGCACAGAGCCAGCCTGAACCCCCTAAACCCCCTCTTCTCGGGTTCCTTGCCGGCGCTCCTGACCCCTCCTCTGTCCAGTGCCCCTGGCACTTATGCGTGCTTGCGTCTATTGACACAGACAGCGGGACTCTGGCCCGCCCCAACTCCCTCGTCACTGGCTTTGATTTCCAGCACTGGGAGCCAATGGCTCCCGGTGCCCCAGCAATTCCAGTGAGACACGGAAGGGAGGGGAAAGAAGAGCTGCAGCATTTCAAGGGACCTTGCTCAGCTCACTCTAGGTGGACATGACATTACCATTCATTGATTGATTGATTACTTATAAAGCGCCAAATACAGTTCATGAACTGCGCCTAAGCGCTAGAAAGACCAGATACGTATACTGACCTTCAAAAATGAGCATAACAAATATCACATACAAAATAAATTAACAATAAATAACGACAGGAGGGAAAAATAAATAAAAATAAAGGAAACAGAGTAACAGTCCACATTTAGATAAGTAGCAACAAGTCGTGGGGGGGGGGGGGGGCTAACCAGCTGGATAGTAATAGGTAGCAAACGTCCCTTATCCATATATGTTGGAAAGTAAATGAGTCTTCAGTACCTTACAAAAGTAAGTTAGTGAATTGATTTCGCCATTGATACCTGGAACGAGGAAGCCATGGCATTACACATGCTTACTGGGAGCCATTTCCCCATTAACAGCCAGTGGCACGGAAATCTGGACTTTGTGCCTGTAGCAGCTCATCTATCCATCCAGCTGCACCCTTTTTAGGACTGCGCCTTCACCACAGGCTTACACTCTCCAGTAGACATACACTACCGTATATATAAATATATATATATATATATATATATATATATATATATATATATATATATTTTATGTGTGTGTGTGTGGTTTTTATACTTTTGTGAGTATCCTTTTTTAACTTTTCTTTGTAAATGAACCTTCTTGAAACCTTCTACACCAGAGTGGTCATGCTGTCTCCCTCCCTTCCCCTCTCTTAAAATTGTGCACGCTTGTGAAAAGGCATCAGACTTCGGTACCTGAAATTTTTCATAGACAAATGCTTTAAAAGCCCCTAAATGTCATAGAATTAAAGAACTAGACAAAACTTTTTTTGGCACTTTGGATAGAGCAATGGGGTTATAACCTCTGTCAGATTTTTTTCCCCCCGCACTCTGTGCCCCATTGGAGAGATTTCCCTTAATTTCCTGTCCCATAGCCAAACAGGACGTGAGAGGAAATCCCTGCAAATTAAGGGAATCCTTTGGGGATCCCCCAGGTCACCAGAACTACTGTCCCCATTGGAAGATTTCCCCTCTATTACTTTTATGGGGACAACCCAAAATGTGCGATTTTCTTTTACTTTCACTTTTGATGATAATGGTAAATGGGACAAAGAGGGGGAATCTCCTTAACACACAGATAGCAATAAAAACTGACAAGTGTTCAGTTTCCCACTTTATCCAAAACTAAAAAAAAAAAAAAAAAAGTGTTGCTTTTAGTTATCCTTTAACTGTATATGCCGTGATATGCAACATGTGTTGCACAGTCTACATTTTTGGTGAAAATTATCCACCCACCTGACAGTTGACTTATCAGATTTCCACATACAGTATCTCACAAAATTGAGTACACCCCTCACATTTTTTGTAAATATGTTATTATATCTTTTCATGTGACAACACTGAAGAAATGACACTTTGCTACAATGTAAAGTAGTGAGTGTACAGCTTGTATAACAGTGTAAATTTGCTTTCTCCTCAAAATAACTCACACAGCCATTAATGTCTAAACCGCTGGCAACAAAAGGGAGTAAACCCCTAAGTGAAAATGTCCAAATTGAGCCCAATTAGCCATTTTCCCTCCCCGGTGTCATGTGACGCGTTAGTGTTACAAGGTCTTAGATGTGAATGGGGAGCAGATGTGTTAAATTTGGTGTTATTTGGTGCTAGAATTGTTGCTCTACATAAAAGTGGCCTAGGCTATAAGATTGGCAAGACACTGAAACTGAGCTGCAGCACGATGGCCAAGACCATACAGCGGTTTAGCAGGACAGGTTCCACTCAGAACAGGCCTCGCCATGGCCGACCAAAGAAGTTGAGTGCACATGCTCAGCGTCATATCCAGAGGTTGTGTTTGGGAAAAAGACATATGAGTGCTGCCAGCATTGCTGCAGAGGTTAAAGGGGTGGGGGGGGTCAGCCTGTCAGTGCTCAGACCATACGCCGCACACTGCTTTAAATTGGTCTGCATGTCTGTCGTCCCAGAAGGAAGCCCCTTCTAAAGATGATGCACAAGAAAGCCCACAAACAGTTTGCTGAAGACAAACTGACTAAGGACATGGATTACTGGAACCATGTCCTGTGGTCTGATGAGACCGAGATAAACTTATTTGGTTCAGATGGTGTCAAGCTTGTGTGACGTCAACCAGGTGAGGAGAACAAAGACAAGTGTGTCCTGCCTACAGTCAAGCATGGTGGTGGGAGTGTCATGGTCTGGGGCTGCTGGCACTGGGGAACTACAGTTCATTGAGAGAACCATGAATGCCAACATGTACTGTGACATACTTTAGCAGAGCATGATCCCCTCTCTTCAGAGACTGGGCCGCAGGGCAGTATTGCAACATGATAACGACCCCAAACACATCTCCAAGATGACCACTGTTTTGCTAAAGAAGCTGAGGGTAAAGGTGATGGACTGGCCAAGCATTTCTCCAGAAGCAGATGCTGCAGGGTAGCTTATATACTAATTTTAGGGTCAGGTTGATTTATTATAATTTTGTAATTGAGCTGTAGGGATGAGCTTCGTGTTCGAGTCGAACATACGTTCGACTCGAACATCGGCTGTTCGATCGTTCGACGAAGATCGAACGATTTGGGCCGTTCGCGCCAAATTCGAGTGACGCGAACGGCCCACAATGCACTACGCCATCGCAGTGTCATCCAGGCGCTGTGATTGGCCAAGCATGCACTGTGACCCCGCATGCTTGGCCAATCACAGCGCCGGCAGCGAGGAGAGCAATGATTGGCCACAGGCAGGATGCCTGTGGCCAATTATTGCTGAGGGTGTTTAGTACATGCCCCACACTATAAAAGGCCGCCAGCACGGCGGCCTAGTGTAGTGTGTTCCGGAGCAGGGAAAGAGCAGCATAGGCAGGGACAGTGACTTTTATTTCTTTCTTGCTTAACCTGGATTCCTTTAGTTTAGGGAAAGAGAAGGATAGGTAGGGAGAGTGTCAGTGTGTTTTGTGCTTGTGCTATAGTGTGCTTAAAAAAAACATTTTTTCTAGGGACAGAAAACTGTAGGTAGGGAGAGTGTCAGTTTCTTTCACTGTGCAAGTCCTTGTTTCTAGGGACTGGGAAGGACAGTGAGTGAATTCTCCTTGTGCTATAGTGTGCTTAAAAAAAACATTTTTTCTAGGGACAGAAAACTGTAGGTAGGGAGAGTGTCAGTTTCTTTCACTGTGCAAGTCCTTGTTTCTAGGGACTGGGAAGGACAGTGAGTGAATTCTCCTTGTGCTATAGTGTGCTTAAAAAAAACATTTTTTCTAGGGACAGAAAACTGTAGGTAGGGAGAGTGTCAGTTTCTTTCACTGTGCAAGTCCTTGTTTCTAGGGACTGGGAAGGACAGTGAGTGAATTCTCCTTGTGCTATAGTGTGCTAAAGCATTCCTCATCAACCATCTTTGAAATCCTTGTTTTTTGGACAGTCAGGGAAATTGTCGTTGTGCTATTCTGTGCAAAAGCAATCATCCTGAACCATATTTAGAAATCCTTAAGTAAAGGGACAGAGAAGGACACCTGAAGGTAGCCCTTATTGCTTTTTTCCCATCTCCCTGCAGGCCATCTATTAGAATGTCTGGAAGGCAAACAAGGAGAGGCAGACAGTCAGGAGGCAATAAAAGAGGGCAAGCAGGCTCTGTGTCTGGGGGCAACAGTGCTGGTCGTGGACGCGGTGCATTGTCATCAGCACATGGCCATGGGACACGCTTGTCCTTCTTTTCGGCAGCTGGACATGTTGAGCCACATCATGCCGAAGACTTGGTAGAGTGGATGACCAAGCCCTCCTCCTCCTCCTCATCCTCTCTCACCCAGGCTCAGGGTACTGGCAAAGCAGCTGCCAAAGCGTCCTCTTCCCTGGTATCAATGTCAGACTCATCATCAGTCACTCCTTCCCTAGACCCACCATGTCCTCCTCCTGAGGAGTCCCCCGAACTGTTTGAGCACAGTGTTGGGTACATGCTCCAGGAGGATGCCCAGCGTTTCGAAGGGTCTGATGATGAAACCCAGCTACAGGAAGGCAGTAGGGTGAGAGCAGACAGAGGGGATGCTCAAGAAGGACACCAATCTGGCAGTCATGTTCCAGCAGCTGCAGCATACTGCCAGATTGGCTCCAGTGATGAGGAGGGAGGGGATGATGAGGTCACTGACTCCACATGGGTGCCTAATAGGAGAGAGGAGGAGGAGGAGGATGAGGAGGAGGCACATCTCCAACGAGGCAGGATGCCCTTTGGTGGCCAGCGTAAGGGCAGTACACCGACGGAATCACACCGCAGAGCTCTGCCTGTGCAGGGCGCTGCCTCTGCCCGTCATTCAAAAAGTTCCTTGGTGTGGGCCTTTTTTGAGGCTAGTGCATCAGATCGCACAGCTGCTGTTTGCAACATATGTCTCAAGCGTATATCGCGTGGCCAAAACATCAGCCGCTTGGGTACCACATGCCTGACCAGACATATGTTGACCTGCCATGCAGCTCGTTGGCAAGCCTACCTCAAAGACCCACACCAAAGAACAAAGCGGACCTCTCCTTGCACCGCATCAGCTGGGATCTCCAACCCCACTATAACTTCAGTCCTCTCTGAAACATGCACTGAGAGGAATGAAGGTGTAGAATTAGGTGTGTCACAGCCAAGTACTTGCGGCCACTCTGCTAGCAGTACACCGACGTCCGATTCTAGCAGGCAAATTTCCCTGCCCCAGCTGCTGGACCGTCGAAAAAAGTTCACTCCCAGCCATCCACATGCCCAGCGGTTGAATGCTAGCTTGGCTAAATTGCTAGCGCTTCAACTGCTGCCTTTTCAGTTGGTAGACTCGGCCCCCTTCCGTGAGTTTGTGCAATGTGCGGTTCCTCAGTGGCAGGTTCCCAAACGCCACTTTTTCTCACGGAAGGCTATTCCGGCTCTCTACCGGCATGTGGAAGGCAATGTCTTGGCCTCGCTGGACAGGGCGGTCAGCGGTAAGGTGCATATTACCGCTGACTCATGGTCCAGCAGGCATGGACAGGGACGTTACCTTTCTTTCACGGCCCATTGGGTCACTCTTTTGGCAGCTGGGAAGGATGCAGGACAAGGTGCAGTAGTGTTGGAGGTTGTCCCACCACCACGCCTCCAAAATGCTACTACTGGTTGTGACACACCTCTCTCCTCCACCCCCTCCTCTTCTTCTTCCTCCATGGCCTCTTCCTGTGGTTTGTCCTATGAACCAGCGGTGCTCCGTAGCCGTTCACGGGGCTACGCAAGTACGCAGGCAAAAAGATGCCATGCCGTGCTTGCGCTGGTGTGTTTGGGGGACAGAAGCCACACTGGGGCAGAGGTCCTGTCTGCTCTGCAGGGCCAGGCCGAGAGGTGGTTGACGCCACGCCAGCTTAAGCCAGGAATGGTGGTTTGCGACAATGGCACCAACCTCCTCTCCGCCCTTCGACAGGGACAACTGACCCATGTGCCCTGTGTGGCTCACGTCCTTAACCTGGTGGTGCAGCGTTTCTTGGGCAGGTACCCGGGCTTACAGGATGTCCTGAGGCAGGCCAGGAAAGTCTGTGTGCATTTCCGCAGATCTTATAATGCCAGTGCTCGCCTGGCTGAGCTGCAAAAGGAGTTGAACCTGCCCAAGAACCGCCTTATATGTGACATGCCCACCAGGTGGAACTCAACGTTGGCCATGCTGCAGCGGCTGCCCACGCAGCAGAGGGCCATCAATGAGTACCTGTGCGACTACGGCACCAGGACAGGGTCAGGGGAGCTTGGTTTTTTTTCTCCAAGCCAGTGGGGCATGATCAGGGATGCATGCACTGTCCTGGCACCATTTGAGGAGGCCACGAGGATGGTGAGCAGTGACAGTGCATGCATCAGTGACACTGTACCTCTTGTCCACCTGTTGGAGCACACGCTGCGTGGAATAATGGACAGGGCACTTGAGGCAGAACAGAGGCAGGAAGAGGAGGACTTCCTTGCCTCTCAAGGCCCCCTTTACCCAGACAGTGTTCCTTCTGTCCCACCCATCGCACAGGAAGAGGAGGAGGAGGAGGAGGAGGAGGAGGATTGTGTCAGCATGGAGGTGGAGGCTGGCACTCAGCATCATCAGCAGCAGTCTTTTAGGGATGATTTACAGTCCCAAGAAACCAGTGGACTTGTACGTGGCTGGGAGGAGGTGACTGCGGATCATGTCGTCCTTAGTGACCCAGAGGACTCCGGAGCGAATGCCTCAGCAAACCTACGCTGCATGGCCTCCCTGATCCTGCAAAGTCTGCGGAAGGATCCTCGTATTCTTCGGATCAAGGAGAGGGACCATTACTGGCTGGCCACTCTCCTTGATCCACGGTACAAGGGTAAGGTTGCGGACCTTATGTTACCGTCGCAGAGGGAGCAGAGGATGAGACAACTCCGGGAGGCCTTGCAGAAAGGTCTGTGCAACGCGTTCCCAGAGACTGGGAGGTTACAAACTCCTGGTCCTGGACAACGAGTTGCTGAGGCTTCGGCCAGTCAAAGAAGGAGCGGTGGGGAAGGTGGCCGTCTGACCGATGCGTTCAGACAATTCTTTAGTCCGCAGCCCCAAAGTATGATCGGTTCCAGCAACCATCGCCAGCGTCTGATAAACATGGTGCAGGAATATCTAGGGGCAAGGTCAGACTTGGACACCTTCCCCACCGAAAATCCTCTGGCTTACTGGGTCTTGAGGATGGATCACTGGCCAGAGCTTGCACAGTATGCAATTGAGCTACTGGCCTGTCCTGCATCCAGCGTTCTTTCGGAACGCACATTCAGTGCTGCTGGAGGATTTGTCACGGATCACAGGGTGCGCCTGTCCACCGACTCGGTTGATCGACTGACTTTCATCAAGATGAACCAGTCTTGGATCACCACCAGCTACCACACACCTGATGCTGATATAACAGACTAATTGATTTTAACATGTCACATCCCTTCAAGACCGATGCTGATGCTGAGTGCCTGTGCTGTTATGTTGACTGGCTATCCTCCTCCTCCGAGTCCTCAATGATACGATTGATGATGATAGCTTGGAAGATCATTTTTGTTTATGGGTGCCGCCACCAGTGGCTAAGGCCCAATTTTTCAGCCCCTGTTTAACAGGGGCGTGTAATTACAATTTTTGAAGCAATACTTTGCAACAGGGCTCATTGCTGTGCTCCAAGTACAGTATGTGTGAGGGGTTGGAGTGTTGTGCCACCAGTGCCTAAGGCCCAATTTTTCAGCCCCTGTTCAACAGGGGCATGTAATTACAATTCTTGATCTAATAATTCACAGCAGGGCCCATTCCTGCACCCACCAAGCAAGAGTAACTCTGAGGGCTTACAGTGTTGTGGCAACACCACCACCACCACCACCACCACCACCACGAAAGGCCCAATTTTTCAGCCCCTGTTCAACAGGGGCATGCAATTACAATTCTTGATCTAATAATTCACAGCAGGGCCCATTGCTGCACCCACCAAGAGTAACTGTCAGGGCTTACAGTGTTGTGGCACCAGCACCACCATCAAAGGCCCAATTTTTACTACCACTGTTCAACAATTATATGTAATTACAATTCCTGATATAATAGTTGACAGCAGGGCGTTCCAGCACCAACCAAGAGTAACTGTGAGTGCTTACAGTGTTGTGCCAACACCAACTAAGGGGCCTATTTCTGCAGATTATATACGGCAGGTCCCTACTTTCAAACATCCAACTTACAAACGACTCCTACTTGCAAACGCAAGAAGACAACAGGAAGTGAGAGGAAATCTACCCCTAGGAAGGAAAATTCTCTCCTGTAAGAATTAATATGGGAGAAAGGTGTCTCCTCTGTACTGATGCTTTATCAGCAATCCTTGTTTCAAGAAAAACACCACATTTCAAAAACAGTTGTCATTGGGACGGAAAGTGAGGTGAAATGTTCTGTACAGGGGCACAGACAGCAAAACAAATGTTACAGGGGTGATAACCCTTACCTATGTTTTCCAAAAAGTTTAAAAATAGATTTTTGGGCTGGAGCTACACTTAAACAATGTACCTGTTCAAAATTACAAACACATTCTACATAAGAACAAACATACAGTCCCTGTCTTGTATGCACCGCCTGTATACGGCTGTTCAGAGTATATAGGGCCTTTTTTATTTTATGTGCGGGGTTCCCCTTAATATCCATACAAGACCCAAAGGGGCTGGTAATGGGCTGGGGTAGGGGGGGGGGGGGTCATGGGGTAGCTATGCCATTTTTCTTAAAGATTTTCATCCATATTACCGGGACCAGACATTACATTAAAGCCGCAAGCAGTTTTAAATGGCTTTTTTTTCCTTTAGAAGTGTCATTTTGTGCAGGGACAGTTCTAAACACGGGAAACACGTGGCACTTCACAGGCATACTTTAGACACCCCCCAGGTACGATATTTAAAGGAATATTTGACTTTTTTTTTTCACTTTATGCATCAATAAAATGACTGCTCCCGAAAAACGACCGTTTTTAAAACTTCTTTTTGCATTGATACATGTCCCCTGGTGCAGAACCCGGGTTCCCAAACCCTTTTTAGGACAATAACATGCATAATAGTTGTTATAATTAGCACTTTAGAATTCGAACGTTCGCATCCATTGTATTTAATAGGGTTCTAATGTTCGTACGAACTTTCGGTCCGTTCGCGGGTTCTGGTGCGAACCAAACCCGGGGGTGTTCGGCTCATCACTATTGAGCTGGAATAAAATATTATACATTTTAATATGAGTGTCTCATTCTGTAGCAGTAAAGTCTGAACAAAATTTTCCTCCTGTGTCCGAGTTTTTTAGGTTACCTTTAACACACCTCCCATTTTCCGGAATTCCCCTAAAATGCCTTAAGTTTTGCCTGTCAATAGAGTATAAATTGAAGTGGTCACTTCCTAGCTCCTCTCCAATGGAACATAAATGTTTAAACTTCACATCCGATGGCTATCGTGCATTAGTTGTTTGTAATTGATTTAATGTAAAAGGTAACTTAAAAAAAGTAATGCAGTGTATTTTGTCTACAGTGTACGCCACCAATTATGATAAGCTTGTATGTGGGCATGACAGCGTAAAGGATGCAGAACACACATTAAGAGCACCATACTGTCTACTGTACTTACGGGGACAGAAATTCCACACAGTTACTAAGGGTCTGTTTCAGAACCATGATGATAGACATCTGTATGAATAGGTCAGTGATGCAGCCACTCGGGTGACACTGGAAAGAAACAAGAGAGTCAAGGAACATCCACATATCTCAACCCATATAACCATATGAGCCAATTCACTTACTTCTTCCAGTCTCCAGTGTCCTGCAATACGCACATAGTTTCCTGGGTGGCCATTTATTCTGTTTTTCAGAAAGGAAACATGAAATTAGTTCTGATCTATTCTGGGCCAAGAATAAAAAGACAGCCCTGGATGCAGTCCTTTGTCATGCTCTGGACCATCTCCTGGGCTTGCAGTCCTTCTCTATAAGAACACTCTGTAGCACCTTGCAATCATAGTGCCAGATTTAAAACCCTGTGTCCCACTTGGTCCTAGCACTTTTGCATTGTGGCTACAGATGAAATACAGCGACATAATCTCTGATGTTATCAGAATTAGCTAAATTTTGGCAACCCTTTTTTAAGCCAGGCAGAACTGTTTCAGTTCAACCCTGTCACCCTCTCCAGCAACAGATCGCTGCAATAGTTATCTATTGCTGCGGATGTTATCAATACAAGTTAAAAAAAAAAAAAAAAAAAACACTCCCAACTGACCCTTTCATCATAATAAATGCAACATACACATTAGATAAAATGTGCAAATTGTGTAAAGGTTTGTCCAAACCAACACAATGTTATTCAACAATCCTACCATTGGACACGTGTGTAAATTGCACAATTGTATGGATTTCCATCTGAAAATGACTATCTAGGAGTTGCTTTCATGCAACCGTCTTTGCAGGTGTTTAAAGGAAAACTGCCAAAACATGGACCCTAAACGAAACTAAAAGGCTTAAAAAGGTGTGTAGCGGGCAGTTCCTCCCCTCTCCACGTCCCCTCTATTAAAGTTCTGCTCGCAATGTCTCTGATCTAGGGGTATGATAGGGGAGGGAGAGGGTGCGCTACGCCTGGCTTCCACCACAGGTGTATAAGTGGTATCAGCAATGCCTTCCTTTACCTTCGGGCCTGTGTTGTGCATCGGATCCTCACTCCAAGAGTCTCCGAGAACCTCGTCTGCCAGGAACTTGAGCCACACACCGTTAAAGTCCAACACTCCTTTATTTAGAACATAACATGGACTCCCTTGGCTATAGAACAGAAAAGGAGGTGTGTGTATGAATAGGCCCAGACACAAGTTCAATCCTCTACTCTCCTCCAAAGAGTGGGTTATGGTCTCCGCACGAGGGAAATTCACCTTCCAGACGGTCTCCGACAAGAGACTCACCCGTCACCGGCAGTATGCTGCACCGGGTCTTCAGATGAGGAGCTCTTCCTGGTCCATTACGCCCACCTCGGATTCAGGCATCCATCTCCGGAGTACCTTAGGATCCTTCCCTCGCGGAACTCAGTGTTGGGCACTGATCTCCGGACCGCCGTCCGAGTACCTCACCCCAGGCCAAAGGTGCCAGGGATGGAACACGATCTCCGGTGGTCCTCTAGGCCTAGTCTGCCTAGAGGACAAACACGAACTCCGTCCGCAGGCTAAAGGTGCCAGGGACCAACCACCCCGTGACCAAGATGGCCGGCCCTTTTATCCCCTCTCCCAGCAAGCACGGCGGGTTCTCCGCCCCACCATACCGCTGCCCAGAAAGGACAAAAGTAGGCTCAGCACACAGCGGTATCCGTCCGTCAACCCACGGTGACAGCGCCACCCAGTGGACCGCTGGAGACACACCACTGGTGTCACCGAGAAATTCAAAACTTACTGCGGGAAAGTAAGTACCCGCTACAGGTGTAAAATAATTCTTCTAGAGTCTGTCCCCAGAGATCCTATTAGTCCCAAGTACTTCCACCTCACCTCTCCTATAGCATAAGATGGTAATCACATGCCATAGACACCTCTGGCACTAACAGGCAGACCTCTGACAGGCACTAACCTACTGCTTTACAAAGGGCAGTAGACAGTAGTCACCATCCAGTTTAACAACAAGGTTGGTCTTTATTGAAAGTTGAGGCAGTCACAAAAGGCAGTCATTAAGTTATCAAAATACAAATCAGGTGAAATTCTACAAATTAGAGGCTCAGAAACTCAGTGAAGGACAATAGCAGGTAAACATACATTTCAATGTCTGTACATAAAGAAAAAACAAAAAAGAGCAAGAGAAGAAAAAAAAATAAAAAAATAAAAATAAATAAATAAATAAATTATATATATATATATATATATATATATATATACATACATATACATACCTATATACATACATACACATACATACACATATCCCTTCCCCCCCTCAACATAGGTGGAATGCCCACATCCAGGAAATCCTGCACATATCAGCGGGAGGGGAGGGCCATCCGGCCACCCCCCCTAAGAGGACGTTTCAGACACCAGTCCTGAGGCCCAGCACCCCAGAACTCCCACCTACTCTGTCCAGGGCAACCAAATGCGATCAAATTTTTGTGGACAGCCCCTATTAATATATGTCAACTTGTACAATGGCATTACTGAATTTATAGAGGAATCCCAGGACTCGACCGTAGGGGGCGAGGGGGACAACCACCTGAGCAATATTTCCTTTTTGGCATAAAAAAGGACGTAGGAGATAAGCTGCTTAGTAGACCTAGGCCTCTGTTCATCGTCCTGAATGCCTAGCAGTGCCAGTTCAGGGGTAGTCACCATCCAGAGTAAGTTATTAAAGGTGTAGATGAGCTGTTGACTTTGACATACAGTAATATTGTGCATATCCATGACAGTGCTGTGTAACTTGCTTAAAGTGACACTAAACAATATCCTTATTTCCAAAAATAATGCATATACATCCATTACTTAATGGTCCTAAAATCTATTTTTCAGGAAATCATTTCTTACTGGATTTTTCTGCCTACTTGTGTATAACAAGCAGTGCACGTTAGTCACGGGCTGGTGCACTGCGCACAGAGAATGAATGTAGCCACCCTCTAACAGGAAGTCAGATCACAGCAGCAAAAAAGTAATCTGGAGATTTGAAATAGAGGGTACTTTTTTGAATTAAGAATATATACTTCAATAGTTTTTTAAACCATACTTTAAACCATACTTTAAGCTGCACGGCTGATGGAGCAGTTTGGAAAGGTTTACTTTATTTACAGAACTTTAGGGGGAAAAAAAAATAAAAGAAAGTACCGGTAGTTGTGTTTATTTCTTCTTTATTATATAGCAACCATTTTGTAATAGAACTCGTCTTTGCATGAGAAACCCCACATGCCTTGAGAAAAGAACTTCATACCCAAGGATGAACTGGCAGAAGAAGCAGAACATGACCAGAAGACTAACAGCAGATGCCGGTCATTCTGGTCCGACCAGTTGGTGAAGGGTTCCCATCCCCATTTAGGCTATAAAAACTGCATTAGTGGCCATAGCTGTTCAGAGCAAACCAAAGTCTACATTCTACTGTATTGTATTTGCTCTCTGAGGAATTGCATGACAAAAAACTACCTAGTCTTTTATAAATTTGGTTTCACTGATGAACCTTACTGAAACTCAAAAGGTTTTCCCATCACTTCACATTTAAAATCTACAAAATGTAAAAAAAGTGTTCAAATAAATTCCTATCTGTCCATGAAAATTATAATATATATATATATATATATATATATATATATAATATATAATATATAATATATGTGTAGCGCCTCACTCTCCCTCTTGGTTTCTTCTCGTTTGAGCGGCTGGTGTCTAGGGGTACCTGGGAGACGAGAGTACAGGAACACTACGCCAAACTCTCCCCTCGTATGTGTATGAGGGTTGAGCAAAGTTAGTTGAATTACCTCCGGGTCTGTTCACTGCGTACGAAGCCTCAGTTGTTCCATGGAGATGTGTCTGCCAATAATAGAGTCCCACACCAATCAAAAGTCCAACACTCCTCTATTTCTGTGCTTTCAGGTTGAACACAATCAGTTGAACTTTTAGTAACAGACAAACAGGGGTGTGGGTACGATTAGGCCCAGGCACAAATGAACTCTCCCATCCCTTTGCTAGCGAATAGGCCTGGCGCACGGTCCCTGCCACCGACCGTGAGTTTTGGTCGCTGCCACCAACCGGATGAACTGTTGAGGCCCCTGCCACAGGCCTAATAGCAGGTCTCTGCCACCGACCTGAGTTGAATAGTTAGACCGCTGCCACCGGCCATAGAACGTGAACAACCTTCCTCTCTGAACTTGGCCCCTGTTCGGGAAAGATATCCCTCCGGGCGGTCTCCAGAGGTTCACCCGGCACTGGCAATATGCTGCACCAGATCTTCGGAGGAGTCCCTCCTCCGGTCCCTTACGCCTCTGGATTCGGGTGCCCCACTCCCGGGACCCCCTAGGACAATCCCTCCCTCACGGGACCCAGCGGAAGGTACTGGGCCCCAGGCCTCCGGCTGAGTACCTCACCCCCACACTGAAGGTGTCTGGGATGGAACACGAACTCCAAGTGTCCAGGTCTAGGCCGCCTGGACACCGACCGCGGACAGCAGCCCTCAGGCTGAAGGTGCCTGGGACTCGAACCTTGTGGCGAAGATGTCCGCCCCCTTTATACCCTCTCCCAGCAAGCACAGCGGGTTCCCTGCCCCGCCGTACAACCGCTGCGAGAGGCCACAAAGGGTACGGCACTGCAGCGATGGTTCAACCCCGGCCCAAAGTGACAGCGCCACCTGCTGGGCCACAGGGAACTAGACATCACTGATGTCTTCACCAGATTTTAAAAGTATCTGCCCCCTACATACACATTATATATATATATATATATATATATATATATATATATATAAATAAATAAAATAATGGACAGACTACAAAAAAACAGAATCTGGTGAAAAATTTACTAATCTCAACAATAAAAAGTATGCGCTGGAGTAATAAAGTGTGTCTAAACCCAAAAAACAGGAATGTAGTATATTTCCTTTACCAGTTCTAGATGTGGGGTCTCCATTAATTTTCCTTTATTTTTCCTTTATTTTTTTTCAGGCTTTTCTCTTTTTTCTTTTATTTTTACCTGGTGATCCTGTAAATAACACACTTCCTCTCCCTGGGTGGCTACATTAATTTCTCCACTGTATCTAGGGAGAGAGCCAAAACTGCCACACAGGCTGAGCTTGAAACATGTCAGCCTTTGTTCTTCATTACATGATGTATTAATGGGGACTAGTAGTTTAAACAAAGATAAGAAGGTTCATTGTAACTTCACGTGAGCTAAAAAGGGAGCACAATGCACTTCTGGCAAAATCATCAGGAATTTTCTGCAATTGCTGACAATGTTCTTAGCATTGAAAAAAAAAGAAAAAAGAAAAACAAGTGCAACTAACTTATCTAATGAATAATAAGCTGCAATATATTCTATTTTTGTTTTTGGGTTTAGATATGCCCTAACCACTTCGCCTCTCACGCCTGTTCACCCCCTATGACCCAGATCAATTTTTACATTTCTGCTATAGACTTGTTTATTCAGCAATAAAGTTGTCATTGCTTAACATAACAAGGAAATACATTAATGTTTTTTATGCAGTTACCATTAGTAAATAGATATTATATACTTTCCTATTTATTACTTGTTTTAACCTTTTTTTTTTTACCATTTCTTCAGTTACTTCATGGTTTCCAGGCTTAGGTAAATTACGTTGCATCTCCCATGAGCAGTGTTGTAACTAACGCTGTTTAAATAAACGGCTTTAGGTAACGTAGCCACTTTTTGGGGTAACGAGTAATCTAACTGACTACTCTTACCCTCGTGGCACCGCCGTTCCCATTACTTGGGCGGCGTTACCCTAATTACATCTACTCGCCGCAGCCGCTGCGAGTAGATGTAATGTAAGTCTAACTAACTGCAAGCCGCCGTCTGCCTACCTGAACAGCGTGTCATGCAGACAGACCGCGGCCATTGCAGTCTTCAAAAGCCGCGCCTCCTGAGTCCTCGTCGCCTGTGATAGGCGGAACACTCAATTTCCCAGCAGGCAGTGTTCCGCCTATCACGGACATTCTCTCATCCCCGTCTGTGTTATGAGGATGAGAGGATGTCCGTGATAGGCGGAACACTGCCTGCTGGGAAATTGAGTGTTCTGCCTATCACAAACGAGGAGGACTGGAGGAGGCGCGGCTTTTGAATAATAGAATGGCCGCTGGGAGTCGGGAGTCTCGGGACGCCGCCGATCTGAGGAACCGTAACACACAGGCACAGTGAGGCATGGGGCACAGTGAGGCATGGGGCACGGGCACAGTGAGGCATGGGGCACAGTGAGGCATGGGGCACAGTGAGGCATGGGGCACAGTGAGGCACGGAGCACAGTGAGGCATGGGGCACAGTGAGGCACGGAGCACAGTGAGGCACGGGGCACAGTGAGGCATTGGGCACAGTGAGGCTGCGGCATGGGCACAGTGAGGCATTGGGCACAGTGAAGCATGGGGCACAGTGAAGCATGGGGCACAGTGAGGCATTGGGCACAGTGAGGCATGGGCACAGTACCAATATTATTTGTTATCCCTCCTATTATTTTTATACACTGAAAAAATTACATATATATCATCCTTCTACCGCCCCGCCCCCGCCCCGTGTATATATAATATAACCAATATAGTTACTTTGCTGAGTAACTAGTTACTTTTCCTATGTAGTAACTGAGTTACTAATGTCACTTACTTTTTGGGAGAAGTAATTTGTAACTGTAACTAATTACTTTTTTAGAGCAAGATGAACAACACTGCCCATGAGTCTTAGGGAGGGGAGGAGGGCTTTTCTCAGCTAAGCACACCCTCCTGCCTGCATGCTTGAGCTAAGGGCACCTGGATTCCAGAAGTAAATGCTACATGAATCATTTGCCCCCATAATGTTTGTTTTTCGACGAACGGGCGAACAGCCAATGTTCAAGTCGAACTCATGTTCGCTCCGAACATAAAGCTCATCCATAGTTACTGCTAGAAATGCAAAGGGGTGTTTTTCTTAGCAAAATTAAGCATGAATACATGGATGGATGGATGGATGAGCGAGTTTTCTTTGAATATTAATAATGAAATTGCATTTTTTATTTGTAGTGTTCAGATGCAGTGTAGTTTCGCTTTAAGTTGTTAAAACGTAATTTCAGGCTGCAACAGGACCATTAAACCAATAGAACTGTTGAGAAACCACGACGACGACACTAAAGCTCATACAATTTTCTTTTTATCTGGAGATGTACTGTATATGAACATAAAAAAAAAAAAAAAAAAAAACTCCTTGAATAATTCATTATTGAACCCAATAATAACATGGTAAGGAAACGTAGGTTTTTTTAAATGAATTTTGTTACCTTCCCAAGAAGAACGCCACATAGAAGAGAGATGAAAAGTGAGTAACAAACTGAAATGTGAAAACTTTGGAAGTGAAGCTGTTTTCTCTCTCTGTAAATGTCCGTGGTTTCTCTAAGAAAGAGGAATATTAGATCAGATGTGTTATTTATCCAATAATGCCCTTTGTTTTATCCCCTTTACAGTATATCAATCTTTATCTGCTTAGTGGTTGCAGTGTAGACTAGGGTTTGCTCTTTATTTTTGCTTTTTTTTATGTCGTCATTCTCTGAACATTTTTAAAATAAAAAACCTGCCCTTGCCAAACTCCTTTTTAAAATGATAGTATGCCTCCAAATTGACTTCCAGCTCTGTACAGCAGTTACAAAAAGTGCCCCACAATGCAGAACAATCGATTTTTGGGGGAGCTCTGTACATAAGCAAATGTTTCCATATTGCAACTTGGGAAGGAAAGATTATACAAATGTTATGATACTTTTACACAGGGCTTTTTTTTCTCAAACAATAGGTGCTGGAACTCAACCACACACACCCTCCAAATCACATCAAGTAGTGGGTGTGGTCAGTCAAATTTTACGAACAGTAGGAGGGTCTTAAAGGGGCATTAAATACGTGTATTGCATTACATACAGAGTGCAGAGTTCAAGGGGGTTACACACAGAGTGTAGAGCTGTCACTTGTAAACACCGAAACCGGACTTCTGTGTTTACAATAGTGGTGAGCAGCCCCCCCCCCCCCCGAGGGTTTGAGCCAGAGGTGGTGGAACTGAGTTCCACCAAGTTCCCCCTGAACAAAAGCCCTGGTTTTACATAAAATTGTGAAAGAAAGAAGAACATTAACAGAGCTACAGAGAGGGCTTGTATCTATGGGACCTGTGATGAGGGTCACATTGATATATGGCACCGCGGTCACTGCACCATGTCACACCTTTTTAGCACCTGCCTCCTGGGCCGGGCCTTTTGGCTAGGACCGGAGGAATTTTTTATTCCTGGCCGGAGGGCCTGGCCATTGTATAGCACAATGGCCACTTTTCACTCTCCCACCTTCCTTCTCCCCACTTTCTTTTTATTTATCCCCGTGTGTGTCACTTTTTTGTTTTTTTTTGTTTGGTGTCCCACGTTTGTCACAGTGTGTTTAGTAGGGTGTAGGTCCTCGGGCCTGCCCTGAACGACTTGGGAGTAGGCGGACATGGTCTTCTGGCCTGGTTCGCCTGCTCTCATGGGGTCTCCCTTCGGGGGAGCCCTACCTAGTACTTGGGTGGGTCTGTTTCGGCAGACCCTCCAGAGAAAGGGGTCCGTCTGGTTTCGGCCAGTCGGACCACGTGATGTACCTCAGTCCCCGTCAGGAGCCTTACGCCCCGGGGGATCAGGGTAAGGTCCTTCCTAGTGGAGGACTAGTGTTACACCCGTTGCACGTTTTGTGTTTCACTCTTTATGTGTGTGCACTTTTTTTGGCACCGGGTGGAGTTTTTGGGTGTGTTTCACACGCCATGGGCTTTTCAAAAAAAAAAAAAAAAAAACCTGTGATGGCCCCATAGGCATGCGTTTTTACCTAGCAACATTTTGTATATTACTTAACACCACTTATGTGTAAAGTCATTTAGTGATTTAAGGTCTGTAAGACCAGAAGATTGAAAGGTTTATGGGCACCTCAGAAGAAACACGTAACCAATAGATCACAGGGGCAAATGTCTAATGCAACTTTCTCAAAACAGGGTTTTTCTAGAACAGGGTTTTACGAGAGGTCTCCAAGGGTTCCACTACCCCCACCACAGTGGATACTTATCTGCCTAACAGTGGTTTCAGTAGCCCCCATGCAAGCTACCGCTATGCTGTAAAGCAGGGCATCTTTACTGGGATTTTTGCAACATTGTTCAAATAAATAAATTTTCCACTGAGCACTAGAGGCAAATGTATCTGCATTTTATGTGTTACCATATCTACAATCGACTGATCATGTCAATGTGTCATGGGATGTATATCTTATTCTCTGAGACCTGAACATTGTCTTAAGGGTTCCCCTGAGCATAACAAGGTTAAGATATGCTGATCTAGATGTTGCTAGGGGTTCCTTGAGCATTAGCAAATAGATCGCCAATTTACACCCACCACCAATATTAGGGAATTTTCCACTAACATCAAATGGTGGAAGTCAGTAATCACCAATGGAAGGGGCACTATACTGACCACCAATGTAAGGGGGGCAGTTTTCCACTGATCCCCAATTTATGGGGCACTTCTTCACTTACCACAAAATGTAAAGCATTCTTTTACTGGCCAACAATATAAGGGGTTCTTCTACTGACCATCAGTGTTAGAGAGCATTTTTACACTGACCATTGCTAAGGGTTGTTGGGTTAGGGGAGGAGTACTGTGCATAAATAAAAAGTATTGGAAACTTTAGCCGGTTGGAGAACCATTATCACTATTAGTGTATGACATAAAACAGCCTAGATTTAGATCAAAAACTAATAAAGTGATCATCGTTCTCCAAATAGGTGGAGTTTAAGACTTTTTATTCATGCACAGTGTTCCTTACCTATCTCCACAATCTTTTACACACTCGAAGTGACTCACTCCAAATGCCCTCCACGGGTTGAGATGCAACAGACCTACTCAACATTACCAAAGTGTAGCGCCATCTCACATGTACACTATAATAACCACTGTAAGGGGGCATCGCTCTACTGACCTTCAGCACAAGGGTGCGTTTCTCTAACCGCCAGTGTAAGGAGCATTTCTCTACTGATCAAAAGTGTAGCTGACCAACTTTCACTGTCTATGTGGCTTTTCTCTGTTATTTTTTCACTTCATAATTATTAGTTAAAATCTGTTTTTGGGGTATAGAGCAGGGTGTTGATATACAATTATAAGTGTGAATCCAAAACCTTGCGTATGACATTTTTTGTCATCTTTAAATTTTCTTTAACTTACTTATCACACTAATGTACCTAGACCTGTGGATATAATCAATTTTAGCAGGGGTTCTCCAAGTCCTCAAACATTATTTCATGAAGGTTGCGAAAGGTGGTCTAATTCCAGGGGTAGGCTTTTTCACTCAGTATCCTTTTGTATTTTCAGTATGACGCCGACATTGAGGTATCTTACACCCACATCCACACTTCTGCAGTGAGATTATACATAGCCATGCACAGGCTTGTCTCCTTCACCCATCACTTAATACAATATAAAAGAGTGACTCACCCAGATTACACAAATAAGTAGATACAACACGATTCACCTGCACAGAGAAATGAATACGCCTGATAAATAGTATGCTATGGTAACAACTTTAACAAATGCAGACTTCATATAATGTGTTCTCCAGTTCAGTTTTGTAAAGAGTAACTCCAGGAACAAGTCAAATCAATCACTAGAGTTAATGCAGTCTAGCAATTATTAACCACTTTGCTAAAGTCAAAGCCTTCTAAATGCATCATTACCGAGCGACAGTCGTCAACTCTAGCACTGTATTGATTGACAGTAGGAGTCAAGCTATGGGCGATAGCCATTGGGCTGACTCACTACACATATTTCTTTCTCGTACATCACGGGACACAGAGCGACATAGTCATTACTAATGGGTTATATAGATACCGTCAGGTGCTGGCACTGGCAACTTCCAAAACCGGAAGTACCCTCCCCTATATAAGCCCCTCCCATCCGGGAGCACCTCAGTTTTTTGCCAGTGTCTAAGGTGTTGGCCAAGAAGAAACATGTGTTTTTCACTGAGCTTGCGTACAGGTTCTTTTGGGCCTCAGTAAGCTATTCCGGATCCGACCAAAAAAGCTTCATAGCTAAACGGTCGGTACCCGGGCCTTGCAGAGAAGAGCAAGGTTTTGCCTGTAATGCTTCTCTTAGGAGAGCTGGACCCTGGGATCCAGAGCTCTGGTCATACCCACGACCAAGATGTTTTCTGTGCAGGGTGCTATACAGGTCCAGGGGAGTGGAATCCTTGGGAACCCGGTCCCTGAAGGTTTGATTACAATGCCTGCCGTGATAGGTGAAGTTTGGGCTTTTGTGGACCAAACAAAGTCCTGCGGCGGGGAACAGGTAAGTGGGGGCCCCCAGGAACTTGGTTCTATTGGGGGACCCCCAAGCCTAATTTGTCTTTCTGTCTGTTACCTAATGGTATTCCCGCAAAATTCTGTGCATGCCTGTAACTACTAAAAAAATGTAATAATTTTTAATGGTGGTCAAGAAAAAAAAAATATATATTTTTTATATATATATTTAATATATTAGACTGCGGTACCTGTGTTTGTCCACTAGAGGCCGCTGTGGAATGTTTCTTGTCATGTGGACTAGTTTCTTCTCAGAGAGCAAAGTCCAGGCAGATGGTGAGTTCTCTTATAGGAAACTGCTTCCTCTGCCATGTTGCAGTGCTCGTCCATCCCCCGGCCTGCGGCAAAGAGGGGCCCTGGCTCCTGTCCCTTGTTTCCGTTTTTTGAAATTAGCGCCGAAGGCGCACGTGGCCGCGCGCGTGCGCGTGCACGCGCCTCTATATATAGAGGTGAGCCGGGAAAGGGGGCGGAGCCTGGGGGATGACGCTCTGTGCGCGCCGCAGCGCTTCTGCGCATGTGCGGGCGTCCCAGCAGGTTAAAAACCACAATATTGTAGTGAGCTGGCTATGAAGTACAGAGACAGAGCTGGCAACATTTAAAGGCATACAGCAAGCGGTTGATACAGGCATCCCCTAGAAAGGCACATTAGTAGACACCAACTGTGATATAGCAGCAATTGTGCTAGACTATTCTCAGTAAAAGTGGTGTATTACGGCTGGAATACCTCAGCTTTAGGCTTAGGAATATGCCGTCCAGAAGCTCCGGAACTGAATCTTCCAGGAAGCGAAGGGGGTCTCATCGGGCTCGGAGGATCTTGGGCATACTTCTGCTGCACCAGTCTCCCCTGAAGTTCAGAGGTAAGTGACCGTAGAGACCCCGCAGGGGTACTTGGTACTGTGGCTGTCCTCAGTTCACCTGCTCCTGTGTATGTAACAGAGGAGGTTTTTTCCTCAGCTCTGGGAGGATTAGAGAGAGATTGTCAACATTTATCGCTGCCTCCCTGTCAGGGAAAGCACGCCCGATCTCCGTCTCCTCCTTCAGAGTGCCTGTTAGCAGAGCAACAGTCCCATACAGGGATCGACCTGCCTGAAGGGAATCAGGATGAGGTTGATTCTGTTATAGAGGAATCAACAGTGGGGGAACCTTTTCTCAGCATCTCAAGCTGAAAGATTATGGGTTCAGTCTCTGACTAACATGGTCCGATCAGCATTTAAAAATGCACCTTGCGGAACCATCAACCACTACTGTATCCTCGTTGGGGTCGCTAGAAGCCCCCAGACTGTTTGTTCTTTTCCACTTCACCCTTTACTGAAAGGGCTCATTTACCAGGATTGGGAACGTCCTGAGAAAATATTTATTCCCCCAAGAGATTTCCGGTGGTCTATCCCATGGAGGATAAGTTCATCAAAAAAAAAAAAAAAAATGGAAGGTCCCTACAGGGACGCAGCCATCTCTTGTATGTATAAATCACTGACATGTCCAGTGGATAATGTCCAAATGTTCAAGAACCCAATAGGTAAAAGATTGGAGTCCTTATGAAAATCTGCTTGGTGATACAACCAGCAGTAGCAGCTATTGGGATCTGCTAAGCAGTGAAGGATCAGTTGAAACAGGTCTTGAGGGACTTGACAGATCAGCAGGCTTTGCCCTAGCTGATCTACCTAGAGCCTTAGGCTTTGCGGTTGACGCCATAGAGGATTCAGTCCATCAGGCCTCCCGCCTTACGCTGTCTATAGTACATATGCGTAGGCTCCTATGGCTCAAAAACTGGTCTGCTGAAGCTCCCTGTAAAGAATGGCTGGTTAGCGTCCCATTTCATGGTGAACGCTTATTCAGGGAAAACCTGGACAAATATATCCAGAAAATTTCCAGCGGTAAAAATACGCTCTTGCCGGTTAAAAACAGAGTTAGAGGTCCCTCTTTAAGAGGCCTGCTTCTCCAGTCCCTGGGGCATCGGCTGTGTAACAGTTCCGACGGCCTCCTCGGTCAATTCCCGGGGGTAAAAAACAGGGACAGTAGCAGGGTAATGAGAAACCCTGGGTCAGGGGAGGTACAAAACCTCCCCCAAAGTTAAATTCATTGAAGCCCCCACTCAGTCGGGTGGGGGGAGGACTCCAGTTGTTCGCAAGAGACCTGGCGGGACACGATCAAGACAGATAGGTGCTCTCCGCAGTAGGTTTGGGATACAGTTTGGAGTTAAAAGACTCTCCTCCTTCCCATTTTTGAGGTCAAACGTGCCAAGGGATCCCCGGAAGAGAGAGTCCCTCCTGTTGGCACTAGAACAACTATTGCTCCAAGGAGTAATTATGGAGGTTCCCCTGGAAGAATGAGGGTTCGGGTTTTACTCAAACCTCTTTACAGTCCCGAAGCAAACGCGGACGGGAGGCCCATATTAATTCTAAAAGGGCTATACAAATTCCTGTATATCAGGACTTTCCGATGGAGTCGATCCGATCGGTGGCCACTGCCCTACAAGGGGAGGATTGGTTAGCCGCGATCGACATCAAAGATGCTTATTTGCACATTCCCATCTTTCCAGTCCACCAAAAATTTCTACGCTTTGCAGTAGAAGGGCGCCATTTTCAGTTCAGAGCCTTACCCTTCGGTTTGGCCACAGCACCACGAGTGTTTACAAAAATTCTGGCCCTTTATTGGCCAATCTAAGAACACAAGGTGTAATGATAATGGCATATCTGGATGACTTGTTGCTGATAGACCACTCAGTGAAAAAACTAGACGTGGTCGTTCACAAAACAATCAAGTATCTGGAATCTCACGGTTGGATTATCAACCGAGACAAGTCAGCCCTAAAAACCAGTCAAAAGTCTGGAATACTTGGGGCTAAGGTTGGATTCAGGCCAGAGAAAAATATTCTTGCCTCGAGGAAAGGTGTTGTCTTTGAAAGATTTGATCCACTTAGTGGGTACAAAAAAAAAAAAAAAAGACAGCCGTCCATACGCCTGTATATGAGGCTGCTGGGAAAAATGGTGGCATCATTCGAAGCAGTACCCTACGGTCAATTCCATTCAAGGAATTTGCAAGGGGCCATACTGTCAGCCTGGAACAAAAAAGTTCAGGCCCTAGACTTACAATGTCCTTGTCCCCTTCCGTTCGCAAGAGCCTCCGTTGGTGGTTGGTTCCCCAGAATCTGGAAAAAAGGAAATCCTTCAGTCCGATTTCTTGGAAGGTGGTCACTACAGATGCCAGCCTTATAGGCTGGGGAGCAGTACTGGAGCAATAGTCTCTCCAGGGCAGATGGTCGGATGCAGAAAAGGCCCTGCCCATCAATCTCTTAGAGATACGAGCAGCCCGGTATGCCCTAGTAGCATGGACATCCAAACTCCAAGGGTCCCCTGTCAGAATTCAATCAGACAATGCCACAGCAGTGGCATATATCAATCATCAGGGGGGCACCAGGAGTCGTGCAGCCCAGAGGGAAGTAAATTACATCCTGAAATGGGCAGAAAAATATGTCCCAGCCATATCTGCGGTATTCATTCCAGGAGTGGAGAATTGGAAGGCGGACTTTCTAAGTCGCCAGCAATTAGGCCCAGAGGAAGGGTCCCTTCACCCCGAGGTTTTCTGGACAATATGTCAGCGGTGGGGAACATCGGATGTAGATCTTCTAGCATCCAGATTCAACGCAAAGGGGGACAGGTTTGTCTCTCGGACAAGGGATCCCCTAGCTTGCGGCTCGGATGCCCTAGTGTTCCCTTGGGATCAGTTCAAGCTGATATATGCATTCACACCGCCACAATGGTTACCTCGATTACTCCGCAGAATCAGGGTAGAAAAGAAACCAGTGATTCCGGTGGCTCCAGCGTGGCCCCGAAGAGCGTGGTACGCGGAGATTGTAAAATTTCAGTGGGGAGTCCTTGGACTCTCCCACGTCGTCCGGACCTGCTTTCGCAAGGACCGATATACCACCCTTCCTTACCAGCCCTAGGTTTGACGGCCTGGCTATTGAAGCCCACATTCTAAAAAAGAGAGGGCTCTCTAATGCTGTGGTATCTACCATGATCAATGCCAGGAAGCCGGTATCCAGGCAGATCTACTATAGAATCTGGAAGGCGTACATCGCGTGGTGTGAGGCCAAGAAATGGCATCCACATAAGTACGTAATAGGTAGGATTCTGGACTTCCTACAGTGGGCTGTAGATAGGAAGCTTGCCTTGAGTACTATCAAGGGTCAGATTTCGGCCTTGTCAATATTTTTTCAAAGGCCCTTGGCTTCGCATTCACTAGTCAAAGCCTTTATACAAGGAGTGATGCGTATTAGTCCTCCGGTTAATATTCCCATATGTCCATGGGATCTAAACTTGGTTCTGTCGGTTCTACAGAAACAACCATTTGAACCATTACAGCATATTTCCTTGGTGCTTCTCACCAGGAAATTGATTTTTCTAGTAGCCATTTGTTCGGCTAAAAGAGTATCGGAATTAGCAGCTATGTCCTGTAAGGAGCCATATCTGGTTATCCATAAGGACAGAGTAGTGTTACGTCCTCATCCAGCCTTTCTTCCTAAGGTGGTATCGAGGTTTCATTTGAACCAAGATGTGGTTCTTCCTTCTTTTTTCCCCAAACCTACTTCGGTAGAGGAAAAGTTATTGCATTCTTTGGATGTAGTAAGAGCAGTTAAAGCTTATCTAAAAGTCACTGCTCAGATTCGCAGAACGGATACTTTGTTTATTCTGCCGGAAGGCCCCAGAAAGGGTCAGGCAGCGTCAAAATCTACTTTAGCCAAGTGGATTCGACAGGTCATAATACAAGCCTATGGCTTGAGAAGTAGACCGCCTCCGTTCAAAGTTAGGGCGCACTCCACGAGAGCAGTTGGAACTTCATGGGCAGTGCATCACCAGGCCTCCCTGGCTCAAATCTGTAAGGCCGCAACATGGTCTTCGGTACACACGTTTACTAGGTTCTACCAGGTGGACGTTAGAAGTCAGGAGGATGTCGCCTTTGGGCGCAGTGTGTTGCAGGCCGCAAAAGATCCTCATGTCTGATAGCGCTCAGCTTATATATGGTGTATCCCCCCCCTCATTTGGCATTGCTTTAGGACATCCCATTAGTAATGACTATGTCGCTCTGTGTCCCGTGATGTACGAGAAAGAAAATAGGATTTTTATAACAGCTTACCTGTAAAATCCTTTTCTTGGAGTACATCACGGGACACAGAGCTCCCGCCCCTCTTTAGGGACACTTATTGCTTTGCTACAAAACTGAGGTGCTCCCGGATGGGAGGGGCTTATATAGGGGAGGGTACTTCCGGTTTTGGAAGTTGCCAGTGCCAGCACCTGACGGTATCTATATAACCCATTAGTAATGACTATGTCGCTCTGTGTCCCGTGATGTACTCCAAGAAAAGGATTTTACAGGTAAGCTGTTATAAAAATCCTATTTTGCGACTGTCTCTAGATTGTAACTTCTTATGTTGTTCACTGTGATATATGTAAAAATTGACAATAAACACCTTTTCAACTCTAAATGTTTTATTAATATAAATTGATATAATCCACTGTAATCTGATTCAGCAAAAATCACTGGTAACTGTAATGGTTAAAATATATGTAATTATTAGTGTAAATAATTTCAGTGTTGGGCTTGCTGAGCACTATCCAAGCAGCAGTGTCTTAAACACTTTTTTTGCCATGTTTTCTAGTGACCATGCGAATGCGCTAGCTCTGTTCACATCCAGTGCCACAGTGGCTAGGTAGATGTACAACTAGGAAGCAGCACTGGATTAAGAGCATTATGGGCCTGGTGCTGAGAATTTTGGTTGGCCTTTTTATGGAAATAAATAAAATGAAAATGTAAACAAAATAAAATTAGAGAATAGGCAATACAAAACATACAGTGCTTAGAGACACTGCAGCATTTAGGGAAGCAGTAGCTTGGTTCAAACAAACTAAAGTGACATGAAACATGGACATCAGCTTTAAGACTGGTGGGGTCACCAGGTTGACAAAAGTGGAAATAATAACGAATAACATAATGAAAAAATATTTGCTTGAAACTGTGGCAGATAAAGGCATTATTTTGTTAATTTTCATTGTATGGTTTACATATACTTTAAGCAAGCAAAAATAACAAGTAAAGATTATGATTATATATGCTCAGAAGTAGGGATGAGCCGAACACCCCCGGGTTCGGTTCGCACCAGAACCTTCGAACGGACCGAAAGTTCGCGCGAATTTTCGAACCCTATTCGTTATAATGGACGCGAACGTTCGAAATCAAAATTGCTAATTACAACGGCCAATATGCATGTTAATGTTATAAAACAGGTTTGGGGACCCGGGTCCTGCCCCAGGGGACATATATCAATGCAAAAAGAAATTTTAAAAACTAAAGTTTTTTCGGGAGCAGTCATTTTAATGATGCATAAAGTGAAAAAAAAAAAAGTGAAATTTTCCTTTAAATATGGTACCTGGGGGGTGTCTAAAGTATGCCTGTGAAGTGGCATGTGTTTCCCGTGTTTAGAACTGTCCTTGCACAAAATGACATTTGTAAAGGAAAAAAAGAAGCCATTTAAAACCACTTGCGGCTTTAATGTCATGTCTTGTCCTGGCCGCCATATGGCTGAAAATCCTTGAGAAAAATGGCATGGCTACCCCATCACCCCCCCCCCCCACCCCAGCCCCTTTGGGTCTTGTATGGATACTAAGGGGGACCCCGCACCCAAAATAAAACCCTATACCTACAACCCTATATACTCTGAACAGCAGTATATAGGTGGTGCAAACAAGACATGGACTGTAGGTTTGTTCTTAAGTAGAATCTGAACAGGTACATTATGAAGTGTAGCTACATCCCAAAAAAATCAATTTTTAAGCTTTTTGGAGAACATAGGGAGGGGTTATCACCCCTGTAACATTTGCTGTCTTTGCACATCTGTTCAGAACATGTCACCTCACTTTCCGTCCCAATGACAAATGTTTTTGGAAAAGTGGGGTTTTAATTGAAACAAGGATTGGTGATAAAGCATCAGTAGAGAGGAGATACCTTTTTCCCAAATTAAATCTAACAGGATAGAATTTTCCTTCCTAGGGGTAGATTTCCTCTCACTTCCTGTTTTCTCTTGCCGTTTGCAAGTAAGAGTCGTTTGTAAGTTGGATGTTTGAAAGTAGGGGCCTGCCGTATATACTCTGCAGAAATTTGCCCTATTAGATGTTGGTGTAGCCACAAGACTGGTGGGCACAGGAATGGGCCCTGCTGTGAGTTAATAGATCAAGATTTGTACTTGCATGCACCTGTTGAACCGGGCAGAAAAATTGGGCCTTTGGTGGTGGTGGTGGTGGTGGTGGACGGTGTTGCCACAAGACTGTAAGCCCTCACAGTTACTCTTGGTGGGTGCAGGAATGGGCCCTGCTGTGAGTTATTAGATCAAGATTTGTAATTGCATGCACCTGTTGAACAGGGCAGAAAAATTGGGCCTTTGGTGGTGGACGGTGTTGCCACAAGACTGTAGGCCCTCATAGTTACTCTTGGTGGGCGCAGGAATGGGCCCTGCTGTGAACTATTAGATCAAGATTTGTAATTACACGCCCCTGTTAAACAGGGGCTGAAAAATTGTGCCTTAGGCATTGGTGCTGGTGCCACAACACTGCAACCCCTCACAGATACTGTACTTGGAGCACAGCAGTCACACCTGTTGCGAAGCATCTTTTTAAAAAATTGTAATTACACGCCCCTGTTATACAGGGGCTGAAAAATTGTGCCTTAGGCACTGGTGCTGGTGCCACAACACTGCAACCCCTCACAGATACTGTACTCTGAGCACAGCAATGAGACCTGTTGCAAAGCATTGCCTAAAAATTGTAATTACACGCCCCAACAGGGGCTGAAAAATTGTGCCTTAGGCACTGGTGCTGGTGCCACAACACTGCAACCCCTCACAGATACTGTACTCTGAGCACAGCAGTCACACCTGTTGCGAAGCATCTTTTTAAAAAATTGTAATTACACGCCCCTGTTATACAGGGGCTGAAAAATTGTGCCTTAGGCACTGGTGTGGTGGCATGGATCATTGAGGAGGAGGAAGAGGATAGTCAGTGAACATAACAGGACAGTCACTCAGCATCAGCATAGGCAGTCTTGAAGGGATGTGACATTATAAATTATTCCGTTATATCCGCTTCAGGTGTCTGGTAGCTGGTGGTGATCCAAGACTGATTCATTTTTATGAAGGTCAGTCGATCAACCGAGTCGGTGGACAGGCGCACCCTATGATCGGTGACAAATCCTCCAGCAGCACTGAATGTGCGTTCGGAAAGAACGCTGGATGCAGGACAGGCCAGTAGCTCAATTGCATACTGTGCAAGCTCTGGCCAGTGATCCATCCTCAGGACCCAGTAAGCCAGAGGATTTTCGGTGGGAAAGGTGTCCAAGTCTGACCTTGCCCCTAGGTATTCCTGCACCATGTATATCAGACGCTGGCGATGGTTGCTGGAACCGATCATACCTTGGGGCTGCGGACTAAAAAATTGTCTGAACGCATCGGTCAGACGTCCACCTTCCCCACCGCTCCTTCTGCTACTGACCGAAGCCTCAGCAACTCGTCGTCCAGGACCAGGAGTTTGTAACCTCCCAGTTTCTGGGAACGCGTTTGCACAGACCTTTCTGCAAGGCCTCCCTGAGATGTCTCATCCTCTGCTCCCTCTGCGACGGCAAGATAAGGTCCGCAACCTTACCCTTGTACCGTGGATCAAGGAGAGTGGCCAGCCAGTAATGGTCACTCTCCTTGATCCGAAGAACACGAGGATCCTTCTGCAGGCTTTGCAGGATCAGGGAGGCCATGCAGCGTAGGTTAGCTGAGGCATTCGGTCCGGAGTCTTCTGGGTCACTGAGGATGACATGATCGCCAGCCACCTCCTCCCAGCCACGTACAAGTCCACTGGTTTGTTGGGACTGTACATCATCCCTAAAAGACTGCTGCTGCTGATGCTGAGTGCCAGGCTCCACCTCCATGCTCACACAATCCTCCTCCTCCTCCTCCTCCTCCTCCTCCTCTTCCTGTGTGATGGGTGGGACAGAAGGAACATTGTCTGGATAAAGGGGGCCTTGAGAGACAAGGAAGTCCTCCTCTTCCTGCCTCTGTTCTGCCTCAAGTGCCCTGTCCATTATCCCACGCAGCGTATGCTCCAACAGGTGGACAAGAGGTACAGTGTCACTGATGCATGCACTGTCACTGCTCACCATCCTCGTGGCCTCCTCAAATGGTGAGAGGACAGTGCATGCATCCCTGATCATGCTCCACTGGCGTGGGGAAAAAAAGCCAAGCTCCCCTGACCCTGTCCTGGTGCCGTAGTCGCAAAGGTACTCATTGATGGCCCTCTGCTGCGTGTGCAGTCGCTGCAGCATGGCCAACCTTGAGTTCCACCTGGTGGGCATGTCACATATTAGGCGGTTCTTGGGCAGGTTCAGCTCCTTTTGCAGCTCAGTCAGCCGAGCACTGGCATTATAAGATCGGCGGAAATGCACACAGACTTTCCTGGCCTGCCTCAGGACATCCTGTAAGCCTGGGAACCTGCCCAAGAACCGCTGCACCACCAGGTTGAGGACGTGAGTCATACAGGGCACATGGGTGAGCTGCCCCTGTCGCAGGGCGGAGAGGAGGTTGGTGCCATTATCAGAAACGACCATTCCTGGCTTAAGCTGGCGTGGCGTCAACCACCTCTCGGCCTGCCCCTGCAGAGCTGCCAGAACCTCTGGCCCAGTGTGGCTCCTGTCCCCCAAACACACCAGCGCAAGCACGGCATGGCATCTTTTTGCCTGCGTACTCGCGTAGCCCCTTGTACGCCTACGGAGCACCGCTGGTTCCGAGGACAGAGCACTCGAAGAGGACATGGAGGAAGAAGAAGAGGAGGGGGTGGAGGAGAGAGGTGTGTCACAACCAGTAGTAGCATTTTGGAGGCGTGGTGGCGGAACAACCTCCAACACTACTGCACCTTGTCCTGCATCCCTCCCAGCTACCAATAGAGTGACCCAATGGGCCGTGAAAGAAAGATAACGTCCCTGTCCATGCCTGCTGGACCATGAGTCAGCGGTAATATGCACCTTACCGCTGACCGCCCTGTCCAGCGAGGCATGGACATTGCCTTCCACATGCCAGTAGAGAGACGGAATCGCCTTCCGTGAGAAAAAGTGGCGTTTGGGAACCTGCCACTGAGGAACCGCACATTGAACAAACTCACGGAAGGGGGCCGAGTCTATCAACTGAAAAGGCAGCAGTTGAAGTGCTAGCAATTTAGCCAAGCTAGCATTCAACCGCTGGGCATGTGGATGGCTGGGAGTATACTTCTTTCGACGGTCCAGCAGCTGGGGCAGGGAAATTTGCCTGCTACAATCGGACGTCGGTGTACTGCAAGTACTTGGTTGTGACACACCTAATTCTACACCTTCAGTCCTCTCAGAGCAGCTTTCAGAGAGGACTGAAGATATAGTGGGGATGGAGATCCCAGCTGATGAGGAGCAAGGAGAGGTCCGCTTTGTTCTTTGGTGTGGGTCTTTTATGTGTGCTTGCCAACGAGCTGCATGGCAGGTCGACATATGTCTGCTCATGCTTGTGGTGCCCAAGCGGCTGATGCTTTGGCCACGCGAGATACGCTTGAGACAAATATTGCAAATAGCAGTGGTGCGATCTGATGCACTCGTCTCAAAAAAGGCCCACACCAAAGAACTTTTGTGATAACGTGCAGAGGCAGCGCCCTGCACAGGCGGAGCTCTGCGGTGTGGTACAGTTGCTGTGCTGGCCTCTAGCTGGCCTCCAGGGGGCATCCTGCCTCGTTGGACATGTGACGCTGCATCCTCCTCCTCCTCCTCCTCTCTCCCTTCAGGCACCCACGTGGAGTCAGTGACCTCATCATCCCCTCCCTCTTCACCACTAGAGCAAACCTGGCAGTAAGCTGCAGCTGGTGGAACACTACTGCCAGATTGCTGTCCTTCAGCATCCCCTCTCTCTGCGCGCACACTACTGACTTCCTCAAGCTGGGTATCATCATCCGAGCCTTCGAATCGTTGGGCATCCTCCTGGAGCATGTACCCAACACTGTGCTCAAACAGTTCGGGGGACTCCTCAGGAGGACATGGTGGGTCTAGGGAAGGGGTGGCTGATGATGCCATTGAGTATGCGTTGGCAGCTGCTCTGCCAGTACCCTGAGCCTGGGTGAGAGAGGATGAGGAGGATGAGGAGGGCTTGGTCATCCATTCTACCAAGCCTTCGGCATGATGCGGCTCCACATGTCCAGCTGCCAAAAACAAAGACAAGCGTGTCCCATGGCCACGTGCTGATGACGATGCACGACCACGTCCACGGCCAGCACTGTTGTCTCTAGAAACAGAGCCTGCCTGCCCTGTGTTCTTGCCTCGGCACGCTCTGCCTCTCCTTGGCGGTCTTCCAGCCATTGTAGTCGGTAGTGTATATAGTATAAAAAATAGAACTCCTATGTGTGCTCACAACACACTGTAGGTCCTATGGGTGCTGACACTAACACACTATAGGTACTATGTGTGCTGCTGACAAGAAAATATAGGAGCTCTGTTTGCTGCCACTAACACACTAGAAGTCCTATGGGTGCTGCTGAGAAGAAAATATAGGAGCTCTGTTTGCTGCCACTAACACACTAGAAGTCCTATGGGTGCTGCTGAGAAGAAAATATAGGAGCTCTGTGTGATGCCACTAACACACTAGAAGTCCTATGGGTGCTGCTGAGATGAAAATATAGGAACTCTGTGTGATGCCACTAACACATTAGAAGTCCTATGGGTGCTGCTGAGAAGAAAATATAGGAGCTCTGTTTGCTGCCACTAACACACTAGAAGTCCTATGGGTGCTGCTGAGAAGAAAATATAGGAGCTCTGTGTGATGCCACTAACACACTAGAAGTCCTATGGGTGCTGCTGAGAAGAAAATATAGGAGCTCTGTTTGCTGCCACTAACACACTAGAAGTCCTATGGGTGCTGCTGAGAAGAAAATATAGGAGCTCTGTTTGCTGCCACTAACACACTAGAAGTCCTATGGGTGCTGCTGAGAAGAAAATATAGAAGCTCTGTTTGCTGCCACTAACACACTAGAAGTCCTATGGGTGCTGCTGAGAAGAAAATATAGGAGCTCTGTTTGCTGCCACTAACACACTAGAAGTCCTATGGGTGCTGCTGAGAAGAAAATATAGGAGCTCTGTTTGCTGCCACTAACACACTAGAAGTCCTATGGGTGCTGCTGAGAAGAAAATATAGGAGCTCTGTTTGCTGCCACTAACACACTAGAAGTCCTATGGGTGCTGCTGAGAAGAAAATATAGGAGCTCTGTGTGATGCCACTAACACACTAGAAGTCCTATGGGTGCTGCTGAGAAGAAAATATAGGAGCTCTGTTTGCTGCCACTAACACACTAGAAGTCCTATGGGTGCTGCTGAGAAGAAAATATAGGAGCTCTGTTTGCTGCCACTAACACACTAGAAGTCCTATGGGTGCTGCTGAGAAGAAAATATAGGAGCTCTGTTTGCTGCCACTAACACACTAGAAGTCCTATGGGTGCTGCTGAGAAGAAAATATAGGAGCTCTGTGTGATGCCACTAACACACTAGAAGTCCTATGGGTGCTGCTGAGAAGAAAATATAGGAGCTCTGTTTGCTGCCACTAACACACTAGAAGTCCTATGGGTGCTGCTGAGAAGAAAATATAGGAGCTCTGTTTGCTGCCACTAACACACTAGAAGTCCTATGGGTGCTGCTGAGAAGAAAATATAGGAGCTCTGTGTGATGCCACTAACACACTAGAAGTCCTATGGGTGCTGCTGAGAAGAAAATATAGGAGCTCTGTTTGCTGCCACTAACACACTAGAAGTCCTATGGGTGCTGCTGAGAAGAAAATATAGGAGCTCTGTTTGCTGCCACTAACACACTAGAAGTCCTATGGGTGCTGCTGAGAAGAAAATATAGGAGCTCTGTGTGATGCCACTAACACACTAGAAGTCCTATGGGTGCTGCTGAGAAGAAAATATAGGAGCTCTGTTTGCTGCCACTAACACACTAGAAGTCCTATGGGTGCTGCTGAGAAGAAAATATAGGAGCTCTGTTTGCTGCCACTAACACACTAGAAGTCCTATGGGTGCTGCTGAGAAGAAAATATAGGAGCTCTGTGTGATGCCACTAACACACTAGAAGTCCTATGGGTGCTGCTGAGAAGAAAATATAGGAGCTCTGTTTGCTGCCACTAACACACTAGAAGTCCTATGGGTTCTGCTGAGAAGAAAATATAGGAGCTCTGTTTGCTGCCACTAACACACTAGAAGTCCTATGGGTGCTGCTGAGAAGAAAATATAGGAGCTCTGTGTGATGCCACTAACACACTAGAAGTCCTATGGGTGCTGTTGGGGTGCAATGCTGTGCTAACAGCACTGCGGTTGGTACTACTGCAATACTGTACTAACAGTAAGCACGCACCAGACTAATCCCCAGTAGTGATGAGCCGAACACCCCCGGGTTCGGTTCGCACCAGAACCCGCGAACGGACCGGAAGTTCGAACGAACATTAGAACCCTATTAAATACAATGGATGCGAACGTTCGAATTCTAAAGTGCTAATTATAACAACTATTATGCATGTTATTGTCCTAAAAAGGGTTTGGGAACCCGGGTTCTGCACCAGGGGACATGTATCAATGCAAAAAGAAGTTTTAAAAACGGTCGTTTTTCGGGAGCAGTCATTTTAATGATGCATAAAGTGAAAAAAAAAAAGTCAAATATTCCTTTAAATATCGTACCTGGGGGGTGTCTAAAGTATGCCTGTGAAGTGCCACGTGTTTCCCGTGTTTAGAACTGTCCCTGCACAAAATGACACTTCTAAAGGAAAAAAAAGCCATTTAAAACTGCTTGCGGCTTTAATGTAATGTCTGGTCCCGGTAATATGGATGAAATTCTTTAAGAAAAATGGCATAGCTACCCCATGACCCCCCCCCCCTACCCCAGCCCATTACCAGCCCCTTTGGGTCTTGTATGGATATTAAGGGGAACCCCGCACATAAAATAAAAAAGGCCCTATATACTCTGAACAGCCGTATACAGGCGGTGCATACAAGACAGGGACTGTAGGTTTGTTCTTATGTAGAATCTGTTTGTAATTTTGAACAGGTACATTGTTGAAGTGTAGCTCCAGCCCAAAAATCTATTTTTAAACTTTTTGGAAAACATAGGTAAGGGTTATCACCCCTGTAACATTTGTTTTGCTGTCTGTGCCCCTGTTCAGAACATTTCACCTCACTTTCCGTCCCAATGACAACTGTTTTTGAAATGTGGTGTTTTTCTTGAAACAAGGATTGCTGATAAAGCATCAGTACAGAGGAGACACCTTTCTCCCATATTTATTCTTACAGGAGAGAATTTTCCTTCCTAGTGGTAGATTTCCTCTCACTTCCTGTTGTCTTCTTGCGTTTGCAAGTAGGAGTCGTTTGTAAGTTGGATGTTTGAAAGTAGGGACCTGCCGTATATACTCTGCAGAAATAGGCCCCTTAGTTGTTGGTGTTGGCACAACACTGTAAGCACTCACAGTTACTCTTGGTTGGTGCTGGAACGCCCTGCTGTCAACTATTATATCAGGAATTTTAATTACATATAATTGTTGAACAGTGGTAGTAAAAATTGGGCCTTTGATGGTGGTGCTGGTGCCACAACACTGTAAGCCCTGACAGTTACTCTTGGTGGGTGCAGCAATGGGCCCTGCTGTGAATTATTAGATCAAGAATTGTAATTACATGCCCCTGTTGAACAGGGGCTGAAAAATTGGGCCTTAGGCACTGGTGGCACAACACTGCAACCCCTCACAGATACTGTACTTGGAGCACAGCAATGAGCCCTGTTGCAAAGTATTGCTTCAAAAATTGTAATGACACGCCCCTGTTAAACAGGGGCTGAAAAATTGGGCCTTAGGCACTGGTGGCACAACACTGCAACTCCTCACAGATACTGTACTTGGAGCACAGCAATGAGCCCTGTTGCAAAGTATTGCTTCAAAAATTGTAATTACACGCCCCTGTTAAACAGGGGCTGAAAAATTGGGCGTTAGGCACTGGTGGCGGCACCCATAAACAAAAATGATCTTCCAAGCTATCATCATCAATCGTATCATTGAGGACTCGGAGGAGGAGGATAGCCAGTCAACATAACAGCACAGGCACTCAGCATCAGCATCAGTCTTGAAGGGATGTGACATTTTAAAATCAATTAGTCTGTTATATCAGCATCAGGTGTGTGGTAGCTGGTGGTGATCCAAGACTGGTTCATCTTGATGAAAGTCAGTCGATCAACCGAGTCGGTGGACAGGCGCACCCTGTGATCCGTGACAAATCCTCCAGCAGCACTGAATGTGCGTTCCGAAAGAACGCTGGATGCAGGACAGGCCAGTAGCTCAATTGCATACTGTGCAAGCTCTGGCCAGTGATCCATCCTCAAGACCCAGTAAGCCAGAGGATTTTCGGTGGGGAAGGTGTCCAAGTCTGACCTTGCCCCTAGATATTCCTGCACCATGTTTATCAGACGCTGGCGATGGTTGCTGGAACCAATCATACTTTGGGGCTGCGGACTAAAGAATTGTCTGAACGCATCGGTCAGACGGCCACCTTCCCCACCGCTCCTTCTTTGACTGGCCGAAGCCTCAGCAACTCGTTGTCCAGGACCAGGAGTTTGCAACCTCCCAGTCTCTGGGAACGCGTTGCACAGACCTTTCTGCAAGGCCTCCCGGAGTTGTCTCATCCTCTGCTCCCTCTGCGACGGTAACATAAGGTCCGCAACCTTACCCTTGTACCGTGGATCAAGGAGAGTGGCCAGCCAGTAATGGTCCCTCTCCTTGATCCGAAGAATACGAGGATCCTTCCGCAGACTTTGCAGGATCAGGGAGGCCATGCAGCGTAGGTTTGCTGAGGCATTCGCTCCGGAGTCCTCTGGGTCACTAAGGACGACATGATCCGCAGCCACCTCCTCCCAGCCACGTACAAGTCCACTGGTTTCTTGGGACTGTAAATCATCCCTAAAAGACTGCTGCTGATGATGCTGAGTGCCAGCCTCCACCTCCATGCTGACACAATCCTCCTCCTCCTCCTCCTCCTCCTCCTCTTCCTGTGCGATGGGTGGGACAGAAGGAACACTGTCTGGGTAAAGGGGGCCTTGAGAGGCAAGGAAGTCCTCCTCTTCCTGCCTCTGTTCTGCCTCAAGTGCCCTGTCCATTATTCCACGCAGCGTGTGCTCCAACAGGTGGACAAGAGGTACAGTGTCACTGATGCATGCACTGTCACTGCTCACCATCCTCGTGGCCTCCTCAAATGGTGCCAGGACAGTGCATGCATCCCTGATCATGCCCCACTGGCGTGGAGAAAAAAAACCAAGCTCCCCTGACCCTGTCCTGGTGCCGTAGTCGCACAGGTACTCATTGATGGCCCTCTGCTGCGTGTGCAGCCGCTGCAGCATGGCCAACGTTGAGTTCCACCTGGTGGGCATGTCACATATAAGGCGGTTCTTGGGCAGGTTCAACTCCTTTTGCAGCTCAGCCAGGCGAGCACTGGCATTATAAGATCTGCGGAAATGCACACAGACTTTCCTGGCCTGCCTCAGGACATCCTGTAAGCCCGGGTACCTGCCCAAGAACCGCTGCACCACCAGGTTAAGGACGTGAGCCACACAGGGCACATGGGTCAGTTGTCCCTGTCGGAGGGCGGAGAGGAGGTTGGTGCCATTGTCGCAAACCACCATTCCTGGCTTAAGCTGGCGTGGCGTCAACCACCTCTCGGCCTGGCCCTGCAGAGCAGACAGGACCTCTGCCCCAGTGTGGCTTCTGTCCCCCAAACACACCAGCGCAAGCACGGCATGGCATCTTTTTGCCTGCGTACTTGCGTAGCCCCGTGAACGGCTACGGAGCACCGCTGGTTCATAGGACAAACCACAGGAAGAGGCCATGGAGGAAGAAGAAGAGGAGGGGGTGGAGGAGAGAGGTGTGTCACAACCAGTAGTAGCATTTTGGAGGCGTGGCGGTGGGACAACCTCCAACACTACTGCACCTTGTCCTGAATCCTTCCCAGCTGCCAAAAGAGTGACCCAATGGGCCGTGAAAGAAAGGTAACGTCCCTGTCCATGCCTGCTGGACCATGAGTCAGCGGTAATATGCACCTTACCGCTGACCGCCCTGTCCAGCGAGGCCAAGACATTGCCTTCCACATGCCGGTAGAGAGCCGGAATAGCCTTCCGTGAGAAAAAGTGGCGTTTGGGAACCTGCCACTGAGGAACCGCACATTGCACAAACTCACGGAAGGGGGCCGAGTCTACCAACTGAAAAGGCAGCAGTTGAAGCGCTAGCAATTTAGCCAAGCTAGCATTCAACCGCTGGGCATGTGGATGGCTGGGAGTGAACTTCTTTCGACGGTCCAGCAGCTGGGGCAGGGAAATTTGCCTGCTAGAATCGGACGTCGGTGTACTGCTAGCAGAGTGGGCGCAAGTACTTGGCTGTGACACACCTAATTCTACACCTTCATTCCTCTCAGTGCATGTTTCAGAGAGGACTGAAGTTATAGTGGGGTTGGAGATCCCAGCTGATGCGGTGCAAGGAGAGGTCCGCTTTGTTCTTTGGTGTGGGTCTTTGAGGTAGGCTTGCCAACGAGCTGCATGGCAGGTCAACATATGTCTGGTCAGGCATGTGGTACCCAAGCGGCTGATGTTTTGGCCACGCGATATACGCTTGAGACATATGTTGCAAACAGCAGCTGTGCGATCTGATGCACTAGCCTCAAAAAAGGCCCACACCAAAGAACTTTTTGAATGACGGGCAGAGGCAGCGCCCTGCACAGGCGGAGCTCTGCGGTGTGATTCCGTCGGTGTACTGCCCTTACGCTGGCCACCAAAGGGCATCCTGCCTCGTTGGAGATGTGCCTCCTCCTCATCCTCCTCCTCCTCCTCTCTCCTATTAGGCACCCACGTGGAGTCATTGACCTCATCATCCCCTCCCTCCTCATCACTGGAGCCAATCTGGCAGTATGCTGCAGCTGCTGGAACATGACTGCCAGATTGGTGTCCTTCTTGAGCATCCCCTCTGTCTGCTCTCACGCTACTGCCTTCCTCTAGCTGGGTTTCATCATCAGACCCTTCGAAACGCTGGGCATCCTCCTGGAGCATGTACCCAACACTGTGCTGAAACAGTTCGGGGGACTCCTCAGGAGGAGGACATGGTGGGTCTAGGGAAGGAGTGACTGATGATTTGTCTGACATTGATACCAGGGAAGACGACGCTTTGGCAGCTGCTTTTCCAGTACCCTGAGCCTGGGTGAGAGAGGATGAGGAGGAGGAGGAGGGCTTGGTCATCCACTCTACCAAGTCTTCGGCATGATGTGGCTCAACATGTCCAGCTGCCGAAAAGAAGGACAAGCGTGTCCCATGGCCATGTGCTGATGACAATGCACCGCGTCCACGACCAGCACTGTTGCCCCCAGACACAGAGCCTGCTTGCCCTCTTTTATTGCCTCCTGACTGTCTGCCTCTCCTTGTTTGCCTTCCAGACATTCTAATAGATGGCCTGCAGGGAGATGGGAAAAAAGCAATAAGGGCTACCTTCAGGTGTCCTTCTCTGTCCCTGGAAACAAGGACTTGCAGAGTGAAAGAAAAAAAACACTCTCCCTACCTACAGTTTTCTGTCCCTAGAAAAAATGTTTTTTTTAATCACAATATAGCACAAGGAAAATTAACTCACTGTCCTTACAGGTCCCTGGAAACAAGGACTTGCAGAGTGAAAGAAAAAAAACACTCTCCCTACCTACAGTTTTCTGTCCCTAGAAAAAAATGTTTTTTTTAATCACAATATAGCAAAAGGACAATTCACTCACTGTCCTTCCAGGTCCCTGGAAACAAGGACTTGCAGAGTGAAAGAAACTGACACTGTCCCTACCTAGAGTTTTCTGTCCCTGGAATAAATGTTTTTTTCAGCACAATATAGCACAAGGACAATTAACTCACTGTCCTTACAGGTCCCTGGAAACAAGGACTTGCAGAGTGAAAGAAAAAAAATACTCTCCCTACCTACAGTTTTCTGTCCCTAGAAAAAAATGTTTTTTTTAATCACAATATAGCAAAAGGACAATTCACTCACTGTCCTTCCAGGTCCCTGGAAACAAGGACTTGCAGAGTGAAAGAAACTGACACTGTCCCTACCTAGAGTTTTCTGTCCCTAGAATAAATGTTTTTTTTAATCACAATATAGCAAAAGGACAATTCACTCACTGTCCTTCCAGGTCCCTGGAAACAAGGACTTGCAGAGTGAAAGAAACTGACACTGTCCCTACCTAGAGTTTTCTGTCCCTAGAATAAATGTTTTTTTTAATCACAATATAGCAAAAGGACAATTCACTCACTGTCCTTCCAGGTCCCTGGAAACAAGGACTTGCAGAGTGAAAGAAACTGACACTGTCCCTACCTAGAGTTTTCTGTCCCTAGAATAAATGTTTTTTTTAATCACAATATAGCAAAAGGACAATTCACTCACTGTCCTTCCAGGTCCCTGGAAACAAGGACTTGCAGAGTGAAAGAAACTGACACTGTCCCTACCTAGAGTTTTCTGTCCCTAGAATAAATGTTTTTTTTAATCACAATATAGCAAAAGGACAATTCACTCACTGTCCTTCCAGGTCCCTGGAAACAAGGACTTGCAGAGTGAAAGAAACTGACACTGTCCCTACCTAGAGTTTTCTGTCCCTAGAATAAATGTTTTTTTTAATCACAATATAGCACAAGGAAAATTAACTCACTGTCCTTACAGGTCCCTGGAAACAAGGACTTGCAGAGTGAAAGAAAAAAAACACTCTCCCTACCTACAGTTTTCTGTCCCTAGAAAAAAATGTTTTTTTTTATCACAATATAGCAAAAGGACAATTCACTCACTGTCCTTCCAGGTCCCTGGAAACAAGGACTTGCAGAGTGAAAGAAACTGACACTGTCCCTACCTAGAGTTTTCTGTCCCTGGAATAAATGTTTTTTTCAGCACAATATAGCACAAGGACAATTAACTCACTGTCCTTACAGGTCCCTGGAAACAAGGACTTGCAGAGTGAAAGAAAAAAAATACTCTCCCTACCTACAGTTTTCTGTCCCTAGAAAAAAATGTTTTTTTTAATCACAATATAGCAAAAGGACAATTCACTCACTGTCCTTCCAGGTCCCTGGAAACAAGGACTTGCAGAGTGAAAGAAACTGACACTGTCCCTACCTAGAGTTTTCTGTCCCTAGAATAAATGTTTTTTTTAATCACAATATAGCACAAGGAAAATTAACTCACTGTCCTTACAGGTCCCTGGAAACAAGGACTTGCAGAGTGAAAGAAAAAAAACACTCTCCCTACCTACAGTTTTCTGTCCCTAGAAAAAAATGTTTTTTTTAATCACAATATAGCAAAAGGACAATTCACTCACTGTCCTTCCAGGTCCCTGGAAACAAGGACTTGCAGAGTGAAAGAAACTGACACTGTCCCTACCTAGAGTTTTCTGTCCCTAGAATAAATGTTTTTTTTAATCACAATATAGCAAAAGGACAATTCACTCACTGTCCTTCCAGGTCCCTGGAAACAAGGACTTGCAGAGTGAAAGAAACTGACACTGTCCCTACCTAGAGTTTTCTGTCCCTAGAATAAATGTTTTTTTTAATCACAATATAGCACAAGGAAAATTAACTCACTGTCCTTACAGGTCCCTGGAAACAAGGACTTGCAGAGTGAAAGAAAAAAAACAAACACTCTCCCTACCTACAGTTTTCTGTCCCTAGAAAAAAATGTTTTTTTTAATCACAATATAGCAAAAGGACAATTCACTCACTGTCCTTCCAGGTCCCTGGAAACAAGGACTTGCAGAGTGAAAGAAACTGACACTGTCCCTACCTAGAGTTTTCTGTCCCTAGAATAAATGTTTTTTTTAATCACAATATAGCAAAAGGACAATTCACTCACTGTCCTTCCAGGTCCCTGGAAACAAGGACTTGCAGAGTGAAAGAAACTGACACTGTCCCTACCTAGAGTTTTCTGTCCCTAGAATAAATGTTTTTTTTAATCACAATATAGCACAAGGAAAATTAACTCACTGTCCTTACAGGTCCCTGGAAACAAGGACTTGCAGAGTGAAAGAAAAAAAATACTCTCCCTACCTACAGTTTTCTGTCCCTAGAAAAAAATGTTTTTTTTAATCACAATATAGCAAAAGGACAATTCACTCACTGTCCTTCCAGGTCCCTGGAAACAAGGACTTGCAGAGTGAAAGAAACTGACACTGTCCCTACCTAGAGTTTTCTGTCCCTAGAATAAATGTTTTTTTTAATCACAATATAGCAAAAGGACAATTCACTCACTGTCCTTCCAGGTCCCTGGAAACAAGGACTTGCAGAGTGAAAGAAACTGACACTGTCCCTACCTAGAGTTTTCTGTCCCTAGAATAAATGTTTTTTTTAATCACAATATAGCAAAAGGACAATTCACTCACTGTCCTTCCAGGTCCCTGGAAACAAGGACTTGCAGAGTGAAAGAAACTGACACTGTCCCTACCTAGAGTTTTCTGTCCCTAGAATAAATGTTTTTTTTAATCACAATATAGCAAAAGGACAATTCACTCACTGTCCTTCCAGGTCCCTGGAAACAAGGACTTGCAGAGTGAAAGAAACTGACACTGTCCCTACCTAGAGTTTTCTGTCCCTAGAATAAATGTTTTTTTTAATCACAATATAGCAAAAGGACAATTCACTCACTGTCCTTCCAGGTCCCTGGAAACAAGGACTTGCAGAGTGAAAGAAACTGACACTGTCCCTACCTAGAGTTTTCTGTCCCTAGAATAAATGTTTTTTTTAATCACAATATAGCACAAGGAAAATTAACTCACTGTCCTTACAGGTCCCTGGAAACAAGGACTTGCAGAGTGAAAGAAAAAAAACACTCTCCCTACCTACAGTTTTCTGTCCCTAGAAAAAAATGTTTTTTTTTATCACAATATAGCAAAAGGACAATTCACTCACTGTCCTTCCAGGTCCCTGGAAACAAGGACTTGCAGAGTGAAAGAAACTGACACTGTCCCTACCTAGAGTTTTCTGTCCCTGGAATAAATGTTTTTTTCAGCACAATATAGCACAAGGACAATTAACTCACTGTCCTTACAGGTCCCTGGAAACAAGGACTTGCAGAGTGAAAGAAAAAAAATACTCTCCCTACCTACAGTTTTCTGTCCCTAGAAAAAAATGTTTTTTTTAATCACAATATAGCAAAAGGACAATTCACTCACTGTCCTTCCAGGTCCCTGGAAACAAGGACTTGCAGAGTGAAAGAAACTGACACTGTCCCTACCTAGAGTTTTCTGTCCCTAGAATAAATGTTTTTTTTAATCACAATATAGCACAAGGAAAATTAACTCACTGTCCTTACAGGTCCCTGGAAACAAGGACTTGCAGAGTGAAAGAAAAAAAACACTCTCCCTACCTACAGTTTTCTGTCCCTAGAAAAAAATGTTTTTTTTAATCACAATATAGCAAAAGGACAATTCACTCACTGTCCTTCCAGGTCCCTGGAAACAAGGACTTGCAGAGTGAAAGAAACTGACACTGTCCCTACCTAGAGTTTTCTGTCCCTAGAATAAATGTTTTTTTTAATCACAATATAGCACAAGGAAAATTAACTCACTGTCCTTACAGGTCCCTGGAAACAAGGACTTGCAGAGTGAAAGAAAAAAAACACTCTCCCTACCTACAGTTTTCTGTCCCTAGAAAAAAATGTTTTTTTTAATCACAATATAGCAAAAGGACAATTCACTCACTGTCCTTCCAGGTCCCTGGAAACAAGGACTTGCAGAGTGAAAGAAACTGACACTGTCCCTACCTAGAGTTTTCTGTCCCTAGAATAAATGTTTTTTTTAATCACAATATAGCACAAGGAAAATTAACTCACTGTCCTTACAGGTCCCTGGAAACAAGGACTTGCAGAGTGAAAGAAAAAAAACACTCTCCCTACCTACAGTTTTCTGTCCCTAGAAAAAAATGTTTTTTTTTATCACAATATAGCAAAAGGACAATTCACTCACTGTCCTTCCAGGTCCCTGGAAACAAGGACTTGCAGAGTGAAAGAAACTGACACTGTCCCTACCTAGAGTTTTCTGTCCCTGGAATAAATGTTTTTTTCAGCACAATATAGCACAAGGACAATTAACTCACTGTCCTTACAGGTCCCTGGAAACAAGGACTTGCAGAGTGAAAGAAAAAAAATACTCTCCCTACCTACAGTTTTCTGTCCCTAGAAAAAAATGTTTTTTTTAATCACAATATAGCAAAAGGACAATTCACTCACTGTCCTTCCAGGTCCCTGGAAACAAGGACTTGCAGAGTGAAAGAAACTGACACTGTCCCTACCTAGAGTTTTCTGTCCCTAGAATAAATGTTTTTTTTAATCACAATATAGCAAAAGGACAATTCACTCACTGTCCTTCCAGGTCCCTGGAAACAAGGACTTGCAGAGTGAAAGAAACTGACACTGTCCCTACCTAGAGTTTTCTGTCCCTAGAATAAATGTTTTTTTTAATCACAATATAGCAAAAGGACAATTCACTCACTGTCCTTCCAGGTCCCTGGAAACAAGGACTTGCAGAGTGAAAGAAACTGACACTGTCCCTACCTAGAGTTTTCTGTCCCTAGAATAAATGTTTTTTTTAATCACAATATAGCAAAAGGACAATTCACTCACTGTCCTTCCAGGTCCCTGGAAACAAGGACTTGCAGAGTGAAAGAAACTGACACTGTCCCTACCTAGAGTTTTCTGTCCCTAGAATAAATGTTTTTTTTTAAGCACACTATAGCAGAAGCACAAAACACACTGACACTCTCCCTACCTATCCTTCTCTTTCCCTAAACTAAAGGAATCCAGGTTAAGCAAGAAAGAAATAACAGTCACTGTCCCTGCCTATGCTACTCTATCCCTGCTCCGGAACACACTACACTAGGCCGCCGTGCTGGCGGCCTTTTATAGTGTGGGGTGTGTACTAAACACCCTCAGCAATAATTGGCCACAGGCATCCTGCCTGTGGCCAATCATTGCTCTCCTCGCTGCCGGCGCTGTGATTGGCCAAGCATGCGGGGTCACAGTGCATGCTTGGCCAATCACAGCGCCTGGATGACACTGCGATGGCGTAGTGCATTGTGGGCCGTTCGCGTCACTCGAATTTGGCGCGAACGGCCCAAATCGTTCGATCTTCGTCGAACGATCGAACAGCCAATGTTCGAGTCGAACGTATGTTCGACTCGAACACGAAGCTCATCCCTAATCCCCAGCAGCAGCTAATAACACACTAACTGTGCAATCAGCAGCAATGAACGATCAATGACTTAGGTAGCAATGGTTTAGCAAAGAAACAGCCAATGGTTTAGCAAAGAAGAGCAAATCTTTCAGTATCAAGCAAAGACAGAATCAGCAGACTAATCTCTCCTAAAGCCGGAACTCATGTGACCGGGGCCGATGGCGTGGCGGCCTTTTAAATGGTGGGGCGTGTACTAAAGCCCCTGAGCTGTAATTGGCTACAGGCGTCCTGCCTGTAGCCAATTATTGCTCTCCGAGTTTCGGGCGCTGTGATTGGCCAAGCATGCGGGGTCACAGTGCATGCTTGGCCAATCATCAGCCAGCAATGCACTGCGCCGGCCGCGCCGGCCGCAATGCATTGCGGGGCCGCTCGCATCACACGAATGTGATGCGAACGGCCCAAATAGTTCTGGGCTCGACGAGCGAGCGAACGCCCGATGCTCGATTCGAACATGGGTTCGAATCGAGCACCGGGCCCATCCCTACTCAGAAGCATACATGTTCTATAGGAGTAATTCTCCACCCAAATATTTAATGTAAAGAAGCACAAAGGAGCATATATTTATTTTGTCATCAACCCATTACATTTCCCATTTAGCACTTCTGGACCGACCTTCTTTTCCAACAAGAGAACTTTTGGAGAAGGGATCATGCTGGGCTTAGAAGAGCCCATCACTAGTCAAGGGGCACGAAGGTAAATTAGAGAGATCAAAAGGTAACTGACTAGTTAGTATGCATTATAATATTTTATTAAACTGTATCTAGAGCAACAGTCAACACAGATGTTCATACGATAATAATATACTGCGACAGTGTCCTGTATCATTTAAACACTGAGGAGACTCACCTTGGTCATGATGACAATGGTAAGGTAATGAAGTACAGCTCCAGACATAACTGCAGCTGTGGTAGCATGTTCCTTAAGCAAGTCCCAAGAAGATCGCATAAAGGCCACAGTCACCACCACACGGTATACAACCAGGGCCTGTGCTATACCAATTAATATGGCAATCTACCAGGTAAATATGTTAAAGAGAGTGATGGTTAGATAAGCAGTAATAAAACAATGAAAAATATATAGAGAGAAGCATACAGAACAATATATTGAAATTCCGTACCATGACAGCCACTCCCAGTAGAACCAAAGTGGAGCGCAGGTAAGAATGTTGGTGTTTTTGGATCTGACAATCTGGATTATTAATCAGCTCCAGAGCCAGCTCCTCCTGCAAAGAATACATAATGATCACTGTACATATACTAGACCAGTGGTTCTCAACATGGGGGTCGGGACCCCCTCGGGGGTCGAATGATGATTTGCCAGGGATCACCAAATCCTGGGCTGTTCCTGAAGCCCACACCGCTCTCCCAGCCTTTTCTCGGCCGCCCAGCTGGGCTGTTCCTGGAGCCCAGTTCACAGCATGGCTGGGGAGCAGAGACTAGAGGTCAGCTGACTGGTGAGGACTGTGAAGTGGGAGGGGCTGAAGGAAACCCTATCTCCTGATTTCGGCATAGGTGTGCAAGACACCACAAAGTCGGAGACAAAGTGAAGCTGGAGGCAGAGTGTGTAAAACCTGTGATTATAGTTGCCATTAAAAGTCCCAACTACAGTTCTCAGATCAGCAGATTACCTTGATCAAGAGCACCTAAATTGGCTGATCAGAACTCCCCCCAGCACGGTCACTCATCCCATTCCCCCACCAGCACTGCCACTCATCCCATTCCCCCCACCAAGGAGTAATAGAAGGAATAAAAATAGAGAATACATGGAAGGGAGAGGAAAAAAGAGGGGGAAGGAACAAAAGAAAAAAAAAAGGGAGAGAAAGAATAAGAGAAAGAACAAGAAATATGGAGAGAAAAAGAGAGAGAGAAAGAGAAAGAGAGAAAGAAAGAGAGAAAGAGAGAAAGAGAGAAAGAAAGAGAGAAAGAGAGAAAGAGAAAGAGAAAGAGAGAAAGAGAGAAAGAGAGAAAGAGAGAAAGAGAGAAAGAGAGAAAGAGAGAAAGAGAGAAAGAGAGAAAGAGAAAAAGAGAAAGAGAAAGAGAAAAAGAGAAAGAGAAAAAGAGAAAGAGAGAGAATGGAAAGGAAGGAGAACAAAGAGAAAGAGTGGTACAATGTACCAGAAGGGGTTTTAATACTGTACGAGTGGAAGGGACTCAGGGAGCGCTAAATATCCGTGGGTTAGGGGCGCAAATTACTTGTCTTGCCTTGTGTGCTAACAACCCATGCTATGAAAATTATTTTACTGTTAGGGGTCCCCACAACTTGCGAAATTTTATCAAGGGGTCACAGCACTAGAAAGGTTGAGAACCACTGTACTAGACCCTATGGAAAGACACACACCGTGAACACACAGTTAAAGTTTTCTATACATGAAGTACAGCAAGGCTTCGGTCAAGTTATTTTGGAAAGGCACTATAGTTTATGATGATCCTTAAAGCGGAGGTTCACCCACATATTTAAGTTTAACATCATTAGTTCCTCTTATCACGTAAATAAGCATAGCACTAACCTTTTTTTTTTTTTCAAAGTAGTTTTGCTTATATCTTTTATCTTTAATCTTGCTTCCGGATTTACTCCCGCGGGAGTAGGCGTGTCCTTTCCTATGCTCCTATTCTCGCAGTGGCTCCTGGCTCCTTTCAGTCAGATCTCACGATAAGTGTATCGTCACGTGACTCGTCTAGCCAGTCACGTGACGGGGGCGGATCTAATTCCGCCATTTTAGATAAGGGCACGCTGGTGTATTTTGCCATTATACACCTGCGATGTCATGGCAACCAGGAAGTGTTGACGGCGCTGCTCGCGTGGGGCGTGCGTCTGTCCGGCATGAGCGAGATCCAGCGCTGAATGCCGGGAGAGAAGCATTCTTCTCTACCCGGAAGGATATGCTTGTGGGCTTCAAGATGCCCACAAGCAAAATGGGAAAAGCAGGAAGAGTTTTATAAACTCTTTTTTTTACCGCAAAATGGACGGGGGGCGTTTTAAAGTGCCGCAGACGTGAGTAATTACATTGCCAAGCTTTTAACATAGAATGAAAAAAAAAAAAGTATGCACCGCAGAACCTCCGCTTTAATGAAACACAAACCATTTTTTTCTTCCATATTCTATTGATGGCTCTATTTTCTTCCAAGTATTGCACAATGCAGATACCAGGAGAAGTATAACACCTTAGTATCTATAGCAAACAGAAAAGTGTATTGTCTTTCCATGTGGTACTCAAAAAAGGTATACCTCATCCTCGTCCCAGCTGTACAGGTTCCACCAAAAGACATCTCTTGCCCTCTGCCTCTTCCACAGTTCTAAGAACACAGTAGCTGAAAAAGACATTAGAAGATTGCAAGTCATTTTTTCAGATACATGCATTTATTGAAGTACTTTATTTGAGCAATAAATGTAGTACCTAAATATACAATCTACCTAAGATTTAGCAAATCCAAACAGGAATCAAGAAAATAGTAAAGAAAATATCTACAGTACCTTGAAAAAGTATTCACACCCCTTGAATACAACGAAAAACAAATGTATTTTATGTGATAGACGTGGCACAGAATTGTGAAGTGGAAGGAAAATGATAAATGGTTTTCATTTTTTTTAGGCCCCTTTCACACGGTCCAGGTCCGCCTGTCAGTTTTTTTTCGGCGGACCTGAACGGGCGCTTCATGCAAGCCTATGGAGCAACGGATGTCAACGGTAACATGTCCGCTGACATCCGACCCGCTAAAATCAGACGTATGGCGATACGTCGTCATCCATCCATGGCGGATCGTCTAAGATCTGATGAAAACGGACATGCTGTCCGTTTTTGTCCGGTCTCTCCATAGGAGACAGCGGCGAGCGGCGCTCGACAAGCCCATCCCCGCCCAGTGAGCAGAGAGGGACCTGTCATCCGCCAGCTCAGCGGAGATCAACGGAGAGATCTCCTGCTGAGCTGGCAGGAGCTGGCAGACTCCGCTGCGACGGATACGCCTCGTGTGAATGAGGCCTTACAAATAAATATGTGAGAAGTGTGGCGTGTATTTGTATTCAACTAACTAAAATCTACGGGAACCAATTACCTTCAGAAGTCACTCAATTAGAAAATAGAGTCCACCTGTGTGTAATTTAATCTCAGAATAAATACAGCTTTGCTGTGAAGCCCTCAGAGGTTTATTAGAGAACCTTAGTGAAAAAACAGCATCACAAAAGGCCATGGAACACACCAGACAGGTCCGGGATAAAGTTGTGGAGAAGTTTAACCACTTCCATACCACGCGAATTCCAGCACTTCGCTCCTACATGTAAAAATCATAATTTTTTTTGCTAGAAAATTACGCAGAACCCTCACACATTATATATATATATATATTTTTTAGAAGACACCCTAGGGAATAAAATGGCGGTCATTTCAACTTTTTATGTCACACGGTACTTGCGCAGTAGATTTTTTAAATGCAATTTTTGGGGAAAAAAATAACACATGAATAAAGATAAATAAAATGAAACAGTAAAAGTTAGCCCAATTTTTTTGTATAATGTGACAGGTGATGTTACGCCATCGCCGAGTAAATCGATACCTCACATGTCACGCTTTAAAATTGCACACACTCGTATGGCGCCAAACTTCGGTACTTAAAAAAATCTCTATAGGCGACACTTTACATTTTTTTACAGGTTACATGTTTAGAGTTACAGAGGAGATCTTGGGCTATTATATTATTGATCTCACTCTAACGTTTGCAGCAATACCTCATATGTGTGGTTTGAATTTTGTTTACATATGCGGACACGATCTACGTATGTGTTCGCTTCTGCGTGAGAGCTCGTGGGGATAGGGGCGCTTGACATTTTTTATTTTTTTGTTAATTTAATTTAAAAAAATAAAATTTTTACACTTTCCCTTTAAAAAAACTTTTTTGATCACTTTTATCCCTATTACAAGGAATTTAAACATCCCTTGTAATAGGAATAGTGTGCGAAAGGTCCTCTTTATGGAGAGATGTGGGGTATATAAGACTCCACATCTCTCCTTCAGGCTGGAAAGACTGAGATCAAAAATTTTTTAATGAAGGATCTCAGGCTTTCCAGCAGAGTCCCCGACATTGTTTGCTTCTGCCCAGGCCTCCGAGAGTCATAGAGATTGCCGGGTACCATCGGTCCCTCAGTTTTGTCTATGGCTTCCTTCCGGCACCAGCGGATTCCTTCTCTGGGTCGCCGATTGCCCAGGCAAGCCCGGAGAAGCACCGGAGGGCCGCGGGAGGGGGTAACGCCCCCTCCCGCCACCGGTAAGAATGATCAAGAGGCTGAACAGCCGCTATGATTGATCTTATGGTGTAGGAAATCGCTGGCTGAAAAAAATTATATCTGGATGATGCCTGCGGCTGCAGACATCATTCAGATATCACCACTGAAAGCCGAGGACGTTATATGATGGCCTGCGTTATGGAAGTGGTTAAAGCAGGTTTAGTTTATAAAAAAAAATATCCCAAGCTTTGAACAGCTCACAAAGCACTTTTCAATCCATCATCAGAAAATGGAAAGAGTATGGCACAACTGCAAACCTACCAAGACATGGCCGTCCACCTAAACTGACAGGCCGGGCAAAGAGAGCATTAACCAGAGAAGCAGCCAAGAGGCCCATGGTAATGCTGGAGGATCTGCAGATATCCACAGCTCAGGTGGGAGAATCTGTCCACAGGACAACTATTATGCCGCGTGCACATGATCGGAAATTCCGACAAGAAAAACTTGGATTTTTTTCAGACGGAATTTCGGCTCATACTTGTGTTGCATACACACGGCCACACAAATCTTGTCGGAAATTCTGACCGTAAAGAACGCAGTGACGAACAACACGTACGACGAGCCGAGATCAATGAAGTTCAATAGACAGTTCGACTCTTCTGCTTGATTATGAGCCTGCGTGTTTTTTTGCGCATTGGAATTGCATACAGACGATCGGAATTTCCAATAGGAACTTTTTCCGTCGGAAAAATAGAGAACCTGCTTTCAATCTTTTGTTGGCGGAAATTCCGACAGAAAAAGTCAGATGGAGCATACACACGGTGGGAATTTCCGACCAAAAGCTCACATCGGACTTTTCTTGTCGGAATTTCTGATCGTGTGTACGCGGCATAAGTCATGCACTCCACAAATCTGGCCTTGATGGAAGAGTGGCAAAAAGAAAGCCATTGTTGAAAGAAAGCCATAAGAAGTCTCGTTTGCAGTTTGCGAGAAGCCATGTGGGGGACACAGCAAACATGTGGAAGAAGGTGCTGTGGTCAGATGAGACCAAAATTTTACCTTTTGGTCTAAAAGCAAAACGCTATGTGTGGCGGAAAACTAACATTGCACATCACCCTGAACACACCATCCCCACCGTGAAACATGGTGGTGGCAGCATCATGTTGTGGGGATGCTTTTCTTCAGCAGGGACAGGGAAGCTGGTCAGAGTTGATGGAAAGATTGATAGAGTTAAACACAGGGCAATCATAGAAGAAAACCTGTTAAGCCCTGTACACGCGGCAGAGAATCCCGTCAGGAAAAAAACGTTGTTTTTACTGACGAGATTCCTGGCAAGCCTTTCTTGCCAAGCCGTGCATACAGATGGCCATTCAAAAGAACCGCTGTTCTTTTGAATGGCAAGAACGCGGTGAGGTCATCGACTACGACGAACATGCGCTCATCACATTCAATGCCGTCGCCTCCATCTTGCTTCACCCTACACTACCCTTGTAAGCTACCGCGCATGCGTCAAAGTCTCATTGAGCATGCGTGGACTTACCGGAGGACAGGTAAACTTGTAGCGGCATACACACACACACACACAGTTTTCTCGTCGGCAGTTGAGAATCCTGCCAAAAATAGAAAGCAGATTCTCTATTTTTCTCGTTGAGATTCCCGGCAGTTTTATCGTCGAGAAATCATACACACGACCGGTTTTCTCGGCAAAAAGCTCTGCCAGCAGTTTTCTTGTAGAGAAAACCGGCCGTGTGTACGAGGCTTTAGAGTCTGCAAAAGACTTGACATTGGGAGGGAGGTTCACCTTCCAGCAGGACAACGACCCTAAACATACAGCCAGAGCTACAATGGAATGGTTTAGATCAAAGCATATTCATGTGTTAGAATAGTCCAGTCAAAGTCCAGACCTAAATCCAATTGAGAATCTGTACCTAGACTTGAAAATTGCTGTTCACAGACGCTCTCCATCTAATCTGACAGAGCTTGAGCCATTTTGCAAAGAAGAATGGGCAAAAATTTCACTCTCTAGATGTGCAAAGCTGGTAGAGACATCCCCAAAGAGATTTGCAGCTGTAATTACAGTGAAAGGTGGTTCTACAAAGTATTGACTCTGAGGGGCTGAATACAAATGCACATCACACTTGTCATTTATTTGTTCAAAACCATTTATCATTTTCCTTCCACTTCACAATTATGTGCCACTTTATGTTGGTCTATCACATAAAATCCCAATAAAATACATTTGCCCTTTTGGTTGTAACATGACAAAATGTGGAAAATGTCAAGGGGTGTGAATACTTTTTCAAGGCACTGGAGATGTATGTGCAGATGGGCAAGGGTTCAATTGAAAAAAAAACAAACGCTTGATTGCTGTCTAGGCTACACATTGCAGAAGAAGCTATGTATACTGTATGTAGCACCCTCCCAGTTAGTGTATGTTGATAGGTAAAATTTAGTTTAGCTCCTCTGTAATCATTGGAGCAGGGGTTGATTGTTTCAGGTTGTAGAATCACAGTGGGAAGAAGGGTAAAAAAGTAAGCTGAGTATTTATGGAGACCCAGCCAATCCCTGGGGAGGTGTGTCCAGTAGGTGGCTGAAGCCTGGAGCAGAGTGTGTGGATCCTGGGTCCTGTCTTGCCATAGGACCCCCCCCTGTCTAAAGGGCGCTACCCCTCAGGGCAGTCTGCTGGAGATACTGCTTGAAGGTCATCAAGGTCCCAGCTGTAATCTTAACTGGGGGGCCTTTTTTCCAAAGTCTGGGATTTTTGTTAAGGTCTGAAGAAGTTCACTGGAGGAAGCCAATGGCAATGGAGGTTGGGGGAAGAGTGTTCAGCTATCCTGGGCCATCGTAAATCTTTGTCTCCCACACTGAAAAGTGCTTGGTGGATAATAGGAGGTGGAAACTGATGATCCTGTGGCATTGTGACTAATGACCCATGTGTTCAGCCCTAGTGAGTGTGTGCAGTTCTCAGTTCTTCAAAAGCACACACTAGACAACTTTCTCAGCCATTAGTGAATGTCGTGGAAGCTCTCTGCCAGAATAGGCCAAGGTGTCCTTGGTCAGGTCAGTCCTTTTGGGGTATCTCAGGTTCTTCTCTCGCCCATTCAAGTTCAATAAAAATGGCAAAAAAGACAATCTAGTTTCTTGGAGCCAGTGAGGACAGAAATACTGTGTGCCTCGCTGTGTGTACACCCAGTTTGGGGGAATGGGACCATCAAAGCCAGTAGCTCCTTTGAGAGCATGCTACATATACATCTATACACACTATATTGTCAAAAGTATTGGGACGTTTGCCTTTACACGCACATGAACTTTAAATGACATCCCTGTCTTAGTCCGTAGGGTTTTATATTAAGTTGGCCGACCCTTTGCAGCTATAACAGCTTCAACTCTTCTGAAAAGGCTGTCCACAAGGTTTAGGCGCGTGTTTATGGGAATATTTGACCATTCTTCCAGAAGCATATTTTTGAGGTCAGGCACCGATGTTGTATGAGAAGGCCTGGCTCCGCTCTAATTTGTCCCAAAGGTGTTCGTTCGGGTTGAGGTCGGGACTCTGTGCAGGCTAGTCAAGTTCCTCCACCCCAAACTCGCTCATCCATGTCTTTATGGACCTTACTTTTTGCACTGGTCCAAATCATTTGGTAGAGGGGGGTAGGCTTATGGTGTGGGGTTGTTTTTCAGGGGTTGGGTTTGGCCCCTTAGTTCCAGTTAAGGGAACTCTTAAGACATCAGCATACCAAGACATTTTGGACAATTTCATGCTCCCAACTTTGTGGGAACAGTTTGGGGATGGCCCCTTCCTGTTCCAACATGACTGTTGACCAGTGCACAAAGCAAAGTCGTTTTTAGATAGAGTGGGGAAGGATTAGATCACCTGTCAAGTTTTTACTGCCATCTGGGGCACCACTGGAGAGATTTCTCCTCACTTACTGTCACAGGGACAATGGTTTCCTCTGAGAGGAAGTGATTAAGGCTCTACAATACAGACACAGAAGCCACAACACATGTGGCAGAAGCACTGGATAATGCCTGCTAAGAGACAGGGTTAGTTGCATATGTGCTCCAGAAATAAAAAAGTTTAAATACTTGAAAAGTTCTATTTTTTAAGCATAGGTATACTTCCAAGAAGCTTTAAAATCTGAGACGTATATATATATATTTTATACTTACCCCAGACTGCCATAAACATTGCAAAGAATACTGTGCCTTCATTGTCAAATAAATGTGTCACCTGCAGAGGAAAAACTCGGTCAGTAAAAAATAAAAATAAATAAAAAATCTACATACAGTAATACCTTGGATTACAAGCAGAATTTTTTCCAGACGAATGTTTGTAATCCAAAGCACTCTTATATCAAAGCGAGTTTCCCCATAGGAAATTATGGAAATGCAGATAATTTGTTCCACAGCCACTGCTTGTCTATGCAGTACCGCATGTGGCCAGAGGTGCGGGGGCGCCAGAGACACTCAGAGATGCTCGGGAACGGAGGGTTTCCGAGCGTCGCCGGCGCCCCTGCACCTCTGGACAAATGTGGTACTGCACACCCCAGCGGCTTGAATTCTGCTCGTCTTGCGAGACAATGATCGCAAGGCGAGTCAGAATTAAAAATAAATAAATAGCTTGTATTGCAAAACGCTTGTAAACCGTGTTAATCGCAATCCGAGGTTCCACTGTACATTTGCTACAAATAGAGTAATTTAATCATCTGATGCTTGCCTCTAAATTGCATGTGTTCCCAGCTTGAGACATTCATAGCAATAAACAACTGAATTGAAGGCAGCCCTATCCATCTTAAGAGGTACACCAACACCCCAAACTTGCTTAAAGACATAGTTCACCTTTTGCTGGTAAGGAGGATCTGTAGGTCAAAACAAACTGTGCAACTTTGACCAAAGTTGAATAATGCCCTTACTATAGGTGTAGGCCGGGTATTTACTTATCTCATGAAATTTGATTGAAAACCCCCACGAGATCGCATCATCCCATTCTGCCTTGTTGCCAGGACGTTGCCATCACACTCCCATCTCTTACTGTTAACCTCCACCATCACAGAAGTGAGCAGTTTCTCTGATGCAAACCCCCTCACATACTCTTATGCCGTGTACACACGATCGTGTTTCACAGCGGTAAAAACACCGCCGTGAAACACGACGGGAAAAACAACAGGAAAAACGAGGACTGGCTTGGTCCCCTACACACGGCCGGTTTTCATGACATTTTTTCTCTTGGTCGAGAAAACCGGCCGTGTGTAGGCTTCCTAGCAGTGTTTCCCTATGGGAAAACTGCTGAGGAAAAAAATGCCGCGATTCGCGACGAGAAAAATTAGAGCATGTTCTAAAATGCTGGAGAAAAAAATTAATTTTTCTTGACGAGAAAAGTGATCGTGTGTACGCGGCATCACTCTCCCCTGATGCAGTAGCTCCGAGCTCAGTGTCTAAAAACCTGCTCCTGTGATGGGAGGAGATAAACAGTATGAGCTAGGCGTCTCTTAGCAATGTCAATGCGATCTCTGGTAGTTTTTCAGTCAGGCTTCAGAAGGGAAAAAAATGGCCTCCACCTATAGTAAGGGAATTTTTTAACTCTGGTAAAAGCTGCCCAGTTTGTTTTGATCTACAGGTGCCCCTTACCGGCATAAGCAGTTTTTGTCAAAGGTGAACTACGGCTTTAACCATTTAACGACCGCTCACTGTATATATACGTCGGCAGAATGGCACCGACAGGCACAATCACGTACAGTGTACGTGATCGCCTTTGTACAGTTGGGGGGTCCGATCGGACCCCCCTCCTATACAGTGAGCGCCCGTTTATCGTTGGGGAGCGATCAGAGATGAGGGGGTGACCAATCGATTTCGGCCACCCCCTCGCATTGGCTCCCCCTAACGCCAGCGTCACTAAGCGATCGTATTTTCGATCGCTGTATTTAGTGCCGGTGGTGCCCTAGATAGCCAGTTATTTATTTTTAGTTTCGCCGCAGGTTTTTAGAGCGTCAGGTACCCCCATATATTATTTTAACCCCCTGATTGCCCCTAGAGTTAACCCTTTCACCAGTGATCACCGTATAAGCGTCACTGGTGACACTGGTTACCCAGTTAGTTATTTAGGTAACCCGTCAGGTTTTTATATAGCGTCGGGTACCCCCATATTTAACCTAATAAAGGTTTTATCCCCCTGATTGCCCCTAGTTAACCCTTTCACCAGTGATCACCATATAAAGGTTACGGGTGACGCTGGTTGGTTAGTTTGCTTTTTATAGCATCAGGGCACCCGCCGTATATAACCCAATAAAGGTTTAACCCCCTGATCGCACGGCGGGTGAGATCAATTAGGTTTTAGCGCCAGAGAGGGTCTGCGTCGCCCCAGGCAGCGTTAGGTTAGTGCCAGTAACTAGTGATGAGCCGAACACCCCCGGGTTCGGTTCGCACCAGAACCCGCGAACGGACCGAAAGTTTGCACGAACATTAGAACCCTATTAAATACAATGGATGCGAACGTTCGGATTATAAAGTTCTAATTATAACGACTATTATCCATGTTATTGTCCTAAACAGAGTTTGGGAACCCGGCTTCTGCACCAGGGGACATGTATCAATGCAAAAAGAAGTTTTAAAAACTGCCGTTTTCCGGGAGCAGTCATTTTAATGATGCATAAAGTGAAAAAAAAGTCAAATATTCCTTTAAATATTGTACCTGGGGGGTGTCTAAAGTATGCCTGTGAAGTGCCACGTGTTTCCCGTGTTTAGAACTGTCCCTGCACAAAATAACATTTCTAAAGGGAAAAAAAGCCATTTAAAACTGCTTGCGGCTTTAATGTAATGTCTGGTCCCGGTAATATGGATGCATAGCATGAACCTATGTATTGTCGCCGCCGCTGCCGCCCACTTTTCAGATGGCCGGCCCCTTGAGCACCGGCCATCTGAATAACAGCGTCTGGTTGGTCTTTAGAAGTGCCTATCAGAGCCAGCGGCTCTGATAGGCTTCCCGACTACAGCCTGAGGGCTGTAATCGGCTTCTAAATAGCTAACGAGAGGACGCACGGGGGGTGCGTTCCCTGGTTGCGTTTCAGCTTATCAAGTTCACCGGGTCTGTTTACCGGTAACCTGATTGGCTGAAGCGACATCGAGGGCGGGAGAAGACATCGAGGACGGAAGAAGGACGGCGCTGACCCAAGGAAGGTAAGTGCAGGGCTGGGGGGGACAAACTGTCTGCATTTGGGGGACAAACTGGCTGTATTATGGGGGACAAACTGGCTGTATTATGGGGGACAAACTGTCTGTATATGGGGGACAAACTGTCTGTATATGGGGGACAAACTGTCTGTATATGGGGGACAAACTGTCTGTATTATGGGGGACAAACTGTCTGTATTATGGGGGACAAACTGTCTGTATTATGGGGGACAAACTGTCTGTATTATGGGGGACAAACTGGCTGTATTATGGGGGACAAACTGGCTGTATTATGGGGGACAAACTAGTGGCGTTTGGGCACAGTGGCTGCATTTAATGGGCACAGTGGCGGCAATTGATGTTTTTTTTTTCCAGTTTGTTTGCGCCCCCCCCAAAAAATTTTGAGCACCAGCCGCCACTGCTCCAAATCATGCCATTGCTATATGCTGTATGTCTTATGTTGGCAGCTCATATTTTAGAATTGGGGACTGCACTTTGCAGAGGGGACTTGGTGCAGACAGGGCAGCTGTCATTAGATTTGCAAATGTATGTAACAAAAACCTCTGTTTCAACACGTTGGAAATTTTTTCAATTAGGTTTTTGTGCTGGTTTGATTGAGTGGTTAATTTTATATTGCCCTTCCCATGGGCATCTTTACTTATTTTCCATTATTTGCTCCTTCTAAATTGTGACAGTTGGATTCATTTTTTGAACCAATCACTAATAACTTACATCAGTCATATCTGGATATGTAATGTCTTGTTAGTAATGCATACAATCCTAAAGTATGCTTATATTACTACTCTAGTGCTGTTAGCACCACCAGTTCGGCAGTGTGGGATGTTCTAAAATTCAGAGGAGGTGACAAAACATGTTTAACTCCACCAGGGAAAAATGGTAAACTTAGAGGGTGTACTTTATTTATGTACTGCTTGTGTCAGGTATGTGCAGTAATTAAACGGTGCTTTCCATCTGAAGCCTCGTTACATCATACCAGACAAATTCCTCTTGGGTCAATATTTTTTCTGTTTCAAATATTTTATTGAATTTTATAATTATCACCAAAATTCAATTAACAGAGCATATACAATAATATAATAGAAATATATATTCCATTAACAGAACATGTACAATAGTATAGTAGAAAAAGGCGTAATCATTTAGGAAAGTAAATTCTTCTAAATGTAAATAAAAATAGATAATCTCTAGCGGATTGTAGGATTATGTAACATGAAGTGTCATATTCATAGCTTCATGGCAGCTATTTGATGACAAGTAATTGAGAAATTAAGTTGATAGATGACATAATTATATTATATTATTTCAATGAAGAGAATAGAATTGAATGAACAGGTCAATATTTTTTTTACTTAAAACTAAATGTCAGTTTTCGAATGAAACTTTCTTCCCTAGAAATAAGAAGAATGGGTTGGAGATCATGCTTTTGTGCTTTTATAGGTCAGTGTATTATAACTCTCCAGATTTCTTTAATTTATTATTTTTATATAATAATTTAAAACTCATATTAGGTTAAGCTGCGAAGCATGCATAATGAAGATTAACAAAAGAATATGGTAACAATTCATATAGATCTGATTTCAAGAATTCATGCTGAAAGCAGACTGTGTAAGAGAGGTGCAAGAAATAAAGTATTAGGCCCCTTTCACACGCTTTGCAGGCGCTATTGCGCTAAAAATAGCGCCTGCAATGCGCCCCAAAAAAGCCGCACAATAGTATCCAATGTGAAAGCCCGAGGGCTTTCACACTGGAGCGTTGCGCTTGCAGGAGTGTCAAAAAACTCCTTCCTAGCCGCATCTTTGAGGCGCAATAGAAGCGCTAAAAATAGGGCTCCTATAGCGCCCCTGCCCATTGAAATCAATAGGGTAGCTCCCGCAAAACGCCGCAAAGAGGCGTTATTGCGGGCGTTTTTAACCCTTTTTCGTCCGCCAGCGGGGGTTAAAATACCTGCGCTAGCACCCGCAAATCGCGACAAAAAAAAAACGGTATAGCGGCGCTAAAAATAGCGCTGCTATACCGCCAGCGCATCCAGCGCCTTAGTGTGAAAGTAGCCTCACAGAAAAAAAAAAAAAAAAGGGGAAGGAGACAGGTTCACCAAGCGTGAAAGTGATCTAATGTGTTTTAGGGAAAGACTGGGCTAGGAGCAGTCCTAAAAATATATATGTTGGGTATTGGCACTGAGTGTAAATACATCACCACTCAGACATCAGTCCAAGCTGAATCTGCAGTTAGCAACACCTGGAGAGCAGTGCCGGGAAAAGGTCATCTAGAGCCCAGGGCGAACATGTCAAATTGCGCGTGCCCCCTCCGCCCCCCTCCCAAACACAAATTCCCCCAAATCACCACTCCTAGCACACCTCCCTCAATTTTCCCTCCTAGAATAATTCTCATCACCTGCTGCCCCCCAAATTCCCCTTCTCAACACAAATCCCCTCCCCCCACTCTCCTTGTGGTGCCCCCCCACCTAGCATGATAACGCAGTTCCCAGGGCAGCCACCCACTTTGCCCACCCCTTGTCCCGGCCCTGCTGGAGAGTGTTATATAGCTACCCGCTCTTCATTCAGATCTGCGATCAGAACATCTTGAAAAGGGAAGTCTTTCAGCACCAACTTCCTTTTGGGCTCCGAGATGATATATGACCAAATGCCAACAGCTGCAAAAGAAGCTGATCTTGGAAGATGTGGATCTGTACCTACCATGAAAATATTATTTGTCCCCCAGGCCAAAGCATCCCAGTCCCTCCAAGAATCCCTTGCTTGTCATGGCTTTGGATCTTACCTTTGCATATGTGCAGGTATCTGACAAGGGCCAGTAGGGGCAATTTTGATCACAGAGCGGACACATCAAGGTTGTGTTTGCTTTGCAGATCTCCTGGCTAAGGAGAAAACAGAACAGCATTTGGACACATCTGAGTTCACAAATAAATTACAATTAACACCGAACAGATGATGTAGGCAGCAAGCGGCTGCAGCGTTCAATTGCTTAGAATAAAAACATTTCCTAAGGACTTATGGAGGCTGCCACTGTAGACCTCTTAAAAAATGATAGTCACCTGTCTGTAACGCTGAAGCTGACCATACCATGAGCAAATTTTGTCTGGTTGCTGATGAACCAGCTAAAATTCAAGCAATGGGGGGCCCTGTCGGCACCCCCCTGCCCAATATCCTTTTGACCTAAAAAAACAAAGAGCTTGGCAGCCATTGTTTAGGCATTCTGACAGCTGCGGGTGACAATAGTCAGCAAAGAAATATTCCACCAGGGGGTAGGGGACTTGATAGGGAAATCCTACATTAAATTGCCAGCTTCATTCTATGTCTTGAATACTTGGTGTTACTGACCTGGAACAAATGCATACATGGGGAGCAAAGAAAGAGAAGCTCCTATCTACACACGCTTGCTGGGTTAGTGCATTCAATTTTTTGAATCAAGGTGGTCCACATAACAGCCAGGCAAATAGCATTTGCAGAATGAGAATGTGTGCTTTTTTTTAAAAACAATCTACGGAGCCGGCCAGAACTAGTTCTTGAGGGAGTCTATTCCACATTTTCACAGCTCTCACTGTCACAAAGCCCTTCCATATGTGGAGGTTAAATCCCTTTTCCTACCGATGTAAAGAGCGCCCCCTTGTCCTCTGTCCTCTGCAATGACCTTAAAGTGAATGATGCTAAATCAAGTTCACTATATAGACCACTTATGTATTTATAGATGGTGATCATATCCCCCCTTATCACCTCTTCTCAAGAAAAAATAAATTCAGTTAAGCTAATCTTTTCTCATAGCCGAGCTCCTCCATGCCTCTTATAAGTTTGGCTGCCCTTCTCTGCACTTTCTCCAGTTCCCCGATATCCTTTTGTGGACTGGTGCCCAAAACTAAACTGCATATTCCAGAGTGACATCTACTAGGGAAAGTATTATTCAGTGACATTTAATACAACCTCTGCTTCAAAGACCCACTGAAAATAAAGGGTCGGTTTCGTATGATAGAGAATATACAGACCTTGCTGTAGGACACCAGTGCGTACCTGATTTGGCTGCTATTGAAATGCATAAATCCATAAAAAAATACCGCTATTCCAACAAGAGCTGCGGGAAAAAGCATGAGGGTGTACCATCCAAGCCATGCAAAGTAGAGGGCCACCTTCTCTCCAAAATATTCTCTGTAGGAAGAATTATAAACATAGCCAAATGAGACATAGAAGTTATAGTCTGATCAATAGGTTTATAAGCTAGAACCCAAATAGATAAAAAATGCCCTCAAATTCCATCCAGTTATGCATTTAACATAGTGCCTTATTCGGTCTATATGAGCTATTCTCTTGGAACCCTGGGGTCCTTCCAGAGGATGTTGAAGGTGCCTTAAAGCGGTTTTAAACCGCTGAACAAAAAAAAAAAAAAACAAACACACACACACACACACACACACACAATCCTGCATCGCATACGAACACATTATGAAATACTTACCCAACAATGAAGCCCTTCCAGCGGTGCCCGCTCACTGCTGAGACGGTTGACATCTTCCCCCCCAGTAATGTAGACAAAAACTCAGACAAGCTCTACCGCATGATTGTAGAATGATGAGCTGAATAACGGTGCTTAGGCTGGTTGTGTCCCATAAACATCAAAATAGCAAAAAAAAAAAATGCCGGTAACTCGATTGCTTCTTCCTAAATCTTTATTGAGCACTAACAGCAGTGTGACATCTAAAAAGGCTAACATGTTTCGGCAGAAGCCTTCCTCATAGCATACAGATTTTACAATAAAATCAAGTTTATATAGAAAAGATATCCATTCCTCCAGAAAAGGGGGCGGTACAATCCAATTTAAAATCAATTAACAATTAAAATCATGTGAAGTTGGCAGAACCAGAGAAAAAAGGGGAGGGAAAAAATGGAAACACTGACTGAAAACTCTAGGGGAAAAAATTAACCCCTTGTTGAATCAAATTGTATTTTATTTTTCCCCCCAGTGTTTCTTCTGGGTTTGCGGGCGCCGACCATGTCACTTTCGGTGACTGTCCAGCAGCAATAATGGATATTTCAACAGGTTTCCTGTTTTTACAGAACACCGACAGCAGGAACAGTATGGTACACCAAAAATGAATGCCAATTGTCAGTCAGCCCGATACCAACCAAGAAGATGGCCACCTCCAAGGCCGGCGACAACTCTTTTCCTCCTTACCCGGTGTTCTGTCAAAGCAACCAGGTTGTCGCATACCATAGTGTATACTCTGCCGGTGTTGTGTGAAAACAGGCAACTCATCGTGGTTTAAGATTTTGGCGAGTTGGAGTTTTCAGCAGAACACTGGCACTGTAAGCCGGACCTTCAGAGCACATGCGCCGATAACGCCATTGGCTGCATGCACTCTGAATATCTCATAAACTGCGCAAGTTTAGGAGATATTCACAGTACCTATACAGGTAAGCTTTATTATAGGCTTACCTGTAGGTACAAGTGGTATAACAGACTTTACAACCACTTTAAGCCTCCATTTGATGGTGTCTGCAAAAATCGGGGCAAAGGCCACTTGGCAGAGTGTTTTTTGAGTGTGTGTAATTTATGTTTTTTGCTAATTTTCGACCAATAAATCCTATTTTTCATATGCGGCGTGGTCCGCCTGTGGCTTCTTTATCCGGGGGGGGGGGGTCTCTCCACATTCTCCCCCCGGGGGGGTTTTCTTTTTTGTACCGTTAATTGGCCCATGGAGACCGCATCTTAATTGGTGAGTCCACAACTTATGGGATACTGTGCGAGGATTCACACCCTGCACAGTATTTTGATATTTAGTGAGCATAGGACCTAACCCCCCTCTTTTTCACTTGGCAGAGTCAGATTCATTACACTGACCCCAAACTAATTGATTTGAGCAGGGGTTCCCTGAGACTTGAAAATTATTTCAAGGGTTTCTTTGGGGTAAAAGGGTTGGGGAAGGCTGATTTTTACAGTAGTGTCCGGTATTAATGTGCATTGCAAAATTCAGGCTGGGAAATGTTTAGCATTGTAGATTTGATAACACATGTTACAATCTGATTGTATAATACATGTATTACCAAGTTTAAATTCACAAGGAGCTATGTAGTGCAGGGGGCAAAGCTAATCAATCTAAAAAATCCCATTTATAGCCAGTTAGCTAGGCTCACATGCTATACAACGGTTGGTAAAGCTAAAGGATATTCTACAATAAAATTATATTATGTGTGAGCCATCTTAAAATTTAAATGTAGGCAGGCAGCACCTAAATCTTTCTGCACTAGCATCTTATAATCCCCCTGCATCAACATTCAGACTGGGAGGAAAAAGGGGCAGGGAAAGTCAGCGAGGCTTTACAGCATTGTACTGTGCTGTGCATTAAACAAATTAAGCTTACTGATTGGAGGAAAGAGCACAGATATAACCTCAATAAAAAGGGAGTTGCTTTGCCTTCACTATCCAATCACAGTCTAGAAAAGCCCGGAGCAAGGAATGCAATGAATGGGTGGAGGGCGAACATGACTAGGGAAACAGGGACTTATGTGAAGGATTAGGGGATTGGTGGGGTAAGGCTGAGAAAGAGGGGATAAGATTGGTGGGTTAATTTGTGTGGGAGGGGGCATTGAGGGTATAAAGGAAGACTCCGCCCCCTCCCCGGATAACATGCGGCGCAGAGAAAGTTCAGGATGGCAGACTTGGAGCAGCTCCTGGCCCAATTGCGGGCAGAAACAGCAGCGCGAGGCCCGAGGTGGGCCCAGGAACATTTAGGGCCTTTGCTCGGGCGTCCGGTGGAGGAAGAGGTTAATGGGGGGAGAGTGTCAGCGCGAGCTCGGCAGTCAAAACCGCCGGAGCGCTTCTCTCCTGACCTCTCCTCCGGAGCTCGCAGACACATAGGGAATCCCCATTCGCGGGCCCCTTCGGGTCCTCCCGCGAAGCGAGCTGCTGTCGCCGGGTTGGACGCCGGAAGGAATCCCCAGCAGAGTCGGAGCTCCGCGGGCGGCCGTTCCGGGAGTTCCGGAGCGGCCACCAGGCCCGCACGGCGATTGGAGTCGGAGGCAGCGGGCCCCGCCCCCAGAGTGATGTCACCGGGGACGGCGCCTCGGCGGGGGAGATCCAGTGTGGCGGTGGCCGGGCCTTCCACTGCGGCGGCCGGGGACCTTGCGGCGGAGGAGCAGAGGGAAGAGGCAGTGGACATCGGCGACAGGGCTGGATGGAGCCCCCCCCCGGCCTGGGCAAGGCAACGAAAAAATCGGTGGGCGGGTCCGGAACACGAAGAAGGAGTCGGTGTGGAGCGGGACCCTCGGCATCCAGGGATCCTTCTCCTGGAGGGCTTGCATCGGGAGCTGAAGGGGAGGAGCAACGGTCGGACGGTGCAGGGTCGGAATCGGAGGTGGAACGTGAGCCTCTAGGAAGGTCAGCATCAATGGAGGCGGGACGGTCGGCTGGTGGGTCGCTTCCTAGGCAGCCCGGTAAGTTTGTTTTTCCTTTATCTTCACTGGGTCAGTCACAGGTGTTGGGTGCTGGGGGCTGCAGTGGTAGGGGTGATGCTGGGACGTCTGGGTGGGGGTGCTCGGCTGGGGATGGTGACTTGGCAGACCGGGGTCAGAGGTCGGTAGTAGGGATGGATACAAGTATGAGGGGGTTTTTAGCAGGGATCAAGGAATTGGTGGACAGGTTTGAAAATTCAGCAGGTGGGGTGCCATGCCCGGCAGAGGCATGGGTTTCCCCGGTGGGGGGGGGGGGTGGCAGGAGCGGGGTGGCAGGGGCAGCGGTGGTGGTGCCACAGCAAGGGGGGACGGACAGTCCTCCGCTAAGGAAGGAGGGGGTTGATACGCCTGCGGCAGTGGGGGAGACGGGCAGGCAGGACCTGTTGAGGTTGGCTGACGCGGCGATGTGCGAGGTCTATATCTGTTTTGAGGGACCGTTGGGAGCGCATTTAAAGGTGGAGGTACGGGACAAGATTTGGAAAGGTGAGTATGTGGAGATATTCTCACTGCTGCCGTTGGGGAAGTTCAACTTGGACAGAGTCAAGCCGGATGACTCTAAGAAGGAAGGTGAGGAGAAGCGTAGGTATCGACTTATCCCTCGGACATTTACAAACTGGCTGCAGGCATTTGGCATTTTGGCAAGTGTGATAGGGGTAAAGAAGCCGGAGTTCTGCTCTGCTCTGTTTTGCTACCAGGATGCTATAGGGGAAGCATACAGAACCTTCGGGGGCACGGCCTGGTTGAGGTACGACGAGCAGTTTCGCCAGAGGATGGCGATGCGGCCGGAGTTGAGATGGGACCACAAAGACATTAGTTTGTGGATGCGATTGATGACTTCGGCGAGGGCCCCGAACCAGTTTTTTCAGGGGGGGGGGGCGGTGGATCGTCTTCCCCTGGACAACCGGCCGGTAAGGCAAAAGGGGTTTGTTGGCAGTTTAATTTGGGTACATGCAAGTTTGGAGGAACGTGCCGTTTCAAACATGAGTGTTCCGGATGCGGGGGTTCCCACCCCTCGTCTAGATGCTTTAAGCAAGGGAAGAACCGTTCCGGAGAACTTACGAATAAGAGGGAAGACGCCGGTGATGGTGGAAAGGATGCGGCCGTTTCTAGGTAGGTATCCGGACAGGGAGGCTGCGCGGTTGTTGGAAAGGGGGTTTGCGGAGGGTTTTCGTATTCCATGCTCGTTGAGGGAGGTCCCCCCCGTGCCGCGCAATTTGCGAACGGCGTTGCTACATTGCGACGTAGTTTCGGAGAAACTACGAAAGGAAGTGGCGTTGGGCCGCATGAGCGGCCCTTTTCCAGTTCCCCCATTAAAGGATTTGGTGGTCTCTCCGCTGGGTGTGGTGCCAAAAAAGGAGCCGAATAAATTTCGGCTCATTCACCACCTTTCTTTTCCTAAAGGGGGGTCGGTTAATGACGCCATTGAGCCGGATGCTTGCATGGTGAGTTACACATCATTCGATGCAGCAGTGGTTTGGGTCCGGCATTATGGAAGGGGGGCTCTCATGGCAAAATCAGATGTGGAGGCGGCCTTTCGGCTTCTTCCGGTTCACCCGGATAGTTTTCGATTATTGGGGTGTCACTGGAATGGGGAGTTTTATGTGGACCAGTGCCTGCCTATGGGCTGTTCCATATCGTGTGCATTATTTGAGGAGTTTAGCTCCTTTCTGGAATGGGTGGTCAGGGACGTGGCAGGGGTAAATTTGGTCATACATTATCTGGATGACTTCCTCTGCGTGGGCCCGGCTTCATCCAGGGATTGTGCGATTCTGTTAGCAACGCTGGAGCATATGGCGGATCGTTTTGGCGTCCCATTGGCGCCGGACAAGACGGAGGGGCCAAGAACGGTCATTACGTTTTTGGGGATAACGCTGGATTCTGAAGCCATGGAATGCCGTTTACTGGAAGATAAGCTTGCGGCTCTGAAAGAAGAAATTAAACTGATGTTGGGTTTGCGAGGGTACAGCTGCGAACGCTGCAATCTTTGTTGGGGAAGCTGAATTTCGCCTGTCGCATTTTGCCGATGGGGAGAACGTTTTGCCGACGGTTGTCGGCTAGTACGGCTGGGGTGCAGTCGCCGCGACATTTTGTTAGGCTGGTACGTTCCCACAGGTCTGGCATACATTCTTGGAGTCCTTCAATGGTAGGGCACTATGGATGTCGGGCCCGGTCAGCAACTTTGATATGGATCTGTTCACGGATGCTGCGGGCTCAGCAGGTTTTGGGGCTTTTTTCCAAGGCCGATGGAGTGCGGGTTCGTGGCCACAGAGTTGGGTGGAGGCGGGCTTCATAAAGAATATGTTGCTGCTGGAACTGTTTCCAGTAGTACTGGCAGTGGAACTATGGGGCGAGGCTTTCCGGGATCGGAAGGTGCGTTTCCACATCGACAACATGGGCGTGGTGCAGGTGATTAACAGAGCATTGGCGGCATCGCCGCCGGTGGTTCGCCTGCTACAACAGTTGGTGTTGAGATGCCTACAGTTAAACATCTTCATGTATGCGGTTCACCTTCCGGGAGTGGACAATGTGGTGGCTGACGCTTTATCTCGCTTTCAGTGGGACAGGTTCCGAGAGTTGGCACCGGACGCGGAGCAACGAGGGGTACCTTGTCCAGACTGGCTGTGGAAGATTGCGTTAGATTAGTCGCCGGATGGATCAGCAATTCGGTGAGTGAGACGACGTGGGCTGCATATCAGAAAGTTTGGTTGGAATGGGCGGATCTGGGTAGAATGACGGGAGTGGATATTGATGGTCCGGAGGTGAGGTTGCTAGTCTTGTACTTTATCTCCAGGAGCATGGAAGCAGGGGTGTCGGTATCCGCGCTGGATAAAAAAGGTTGCTGGGTTGGCATTTTTGTTTAAATGGCAAGGTTTGCCTGATTTCACGAAAGACTTCTGGGTTCGACAAGCGCTCAAAGGTTATAGGCGGGTTAGGTCGTTAAAAGACACCAGACGCCCTGTGTCCTTTGGGGTCCTGAAGGGGGTGTTGGCTAAGCTACCGGAGGTTTGCACCTCGGAATACGAAGCTGCCTTGTTCCGAGTGGCATTTTCCTTGGCATTTTTTGGGGCGTTCAGGATTGGCGAGCTGGTTAGCTCGTCTAAGAAAGTGCACGGGGGGATTGGGGCTAATGAAGTGCGTTGCCAGGAGGACAGAGTGTCCTTGTGGTTACGTAGATCAAAAACGGATCAAAAAGGGAGGGGCAAGAGAGTTCAGATCTTTTCGTTGCCAGGCTCACCGCTTTGTCCGGTTGGGGCCGTTCGGGGTTTTCTGGCGGTGCGCCCAGGGAACGTGGGGTCCTTTCTGATACATGCGGATGGGTGTCCGTTGTCCAGGTTTCAGTTCATATCGGTTTTCCGAAAATGTTTGGGGTGCCTGGGTTTAGAGGCGAAAGAATTTTCGTCACATTCGTTCAGAATTGGGGCGGCTACGGAAGCGGCTCGAAGTGGGTTGGATAGTGAGTCGGTCAAGCGCATTGGGAGATGGGAATCGAGGAGATTTCGATCTTACATTCGCCCTCACTTAGTGGTAGGGGTGTGAGGAGTATAGGAGTAGGGGTATGAGGAGAGTAGGAGTAGGGCTGATTGGAGTTTAAAAAAAAAAAAAAAAAAGAAAAAAAAGAAAAAAGGAAATAAAATAATGAGGTTACGTTGACAGGCTTGGCTGTAGTTACGGTGGATACATGTTTTTTCTCTCTTTCAGGTGTGGCGCCGGCGTTGGTCTGGATACTGGGGCACTCTTACGTGTACAGGGGGGGTAAGAGGGCTGAGGCAAGACCGGAAGGTCGGCAATTGGGGTTTCAAAGGCAGGAGGCCCGGATTCGCTGGCTGGGAATTCCGGGAATGTTATGGAGTAGGACGGTTCCAGAAGTGCATCGTTATGCGCGATTGGACCGCCCACCTGACGTTTTAATTTTGCACGTAGGTGGGAATGACTTAGGTGTTAGATCTATGCTGGATGTGACGAAGGATATCAAATTTGATATTCTTCGTCTTCGTATGGCATTCCCGGAAATGGTGATAGTGTGGTCCGACATGGTGGCTCGTACTTCATGGCGGACGGCTAGATCCATAGAAGGCATCAATAGGGCACGGAGGAAAGTTAATCGGGATGTGGCCAGGTTCATGGTTAGGAATGGGGGTTTGGTGATACGCCATTTTGAGCTGGAGTTGGAGACATGGCGGTACCTTCGGGGTGATGGGGTACACCTCAGTGATGTGGGTATAGACCTATGGGCGTTAGGGTTACAGGATGGTATACAGAGGGCTCTCAGGGTGTGGAGGGGCACCCAATTGTAAAGGCTTTTACATTCGGGTGCTGTGGCGGGTGTCTGTTCTTTGCAGGGGAAGGATGATACCTCGGAAAGAAGGGTTCAGGACCTGTCGTTGGTATGGGTCCTGACGGTGGGCTTACAGTTAACGGAGGTTTAGCTTGAAGCATTGGGATGGTGCACTGCGGTCATGGTTGTCTCTGAGCCAGCATGTCGGCTTGAGGCCTATTCGCGGATTTTGAGAAGTACCGCAGTGCAATAATAGACACAAATGTTAATAGAAGTTCCTGCAGAGATCGACACCAGTAATTTACTGAGGGTCCTTTAGGACAGAGTTTATGGTTACTATTAAAAAAAGTTATACAGCGTTTTTTAATAAATAAGGCTGCTACGGCCTATATATATTTCTCCAACTCCTGGTGTGGTCTCGTTTACTTAGTCATAAGTAAGATAGTAAATAAGGGGTGTATAATAAGGACATCTGTTATACGATAGTCATGACCATGTTGTATTGATTTGACTGCAGTGGAAACAAAATTGTAGGGGGTTGCTTATGTGCCTAGCAATTTGCCTGGGTTCAAAACATTGAATTAACAGATTTTAGAATTTTTGGCAAATAAGATAGTTCCTGCACTGCACAGTGCTGTTGACCCAATACTGTGAACTTGCAAATAGCAAGAGTGAGAACAAAATAGAGGCCTGCTGCTCCTCCAGTTCAAGCAGTAGGCTGGGAGCATTTGTTGGCTCAGCTGTATTGCATAATTTAACAGTGGAGGAAAACAGAGGTCACTAAACCAGCTGCACTGCCTGGTAGGTGTGCCTGCATCCCAACTTTGACCAAGCCCAAATTACAGATCTTTTGACCTGTTCCAAAAGAGCTCTGCATGTTAATATATTATGTCTAATTTTCTTAATCATAAAAGCAAATAGAAAGAAACTTAATGTCAGTCCTCCACTGCAGTCTACAATGTATACCACAAGTTTTGAGTCTATTTATCCACCTTTTTTAGCTACGTTACTCAAAAACAGTATTTATTTTTCAAAAATAAAAATTGTGAGTATTGAGCTTTATTGCCAGCCACAGTCACAAACCCCACTGTCATTTTAATTTTATGTGTATCCCCCCCACCCGCCCACCACTACTAAATCTGGCAAAAGCTGTATTCCAAAAGGCACTGAAGAAACTCAGAAACCCAAAATGTCCATACAAGACCCCTGTATCACCTGATTTCTTTCACAGGCTGTATATAGATGACATCCCGCCATCTTGCCCACTTTTGCTTCAACTGCTTGCCGAGAGGCTCTTCCAACTAAGAAGCAGCAAAGAATAAAAATGGTGATCCAATCAATGCACAACCACACATGTATATACAATTTACAGAATGTGTGATCATCACACGAATACAATGTTACACTTACAGAGTGAAGTGGGAAAGCGGTCTCAAAAACGCCACTCTTTATCAAGTCATCTAAAGTTTCTGAAAGAACAAACAGTCCGTGGTTAGATGTCAAGAGTAGTAGGAAATCACATTAGGATTCGGATTCTTTTTTTTTTGATAAGGCAAAGAAAGGTTACCAGTGACAATAACATACAGTAAAACCTTGGTTTGAGAGTGTTTTGCAAGACAAACAATTTTTTTTTTAGAAATTTTGACTTGATATACAAGCGATGTCTTGATATACAAGTAGCGTCATGTCACAACTGAGTATAAAAGAGAAGAGAGGCACCTTTAAGTGTAGCAATATGGTTACATTTAATGAAGGTACAACATTTACCAACATATTGCTTCACTTAGAGGCGCCTCTCTTCTCTTTTATACTCTGTAGCTCCTGCTGGATTTTGCTTCTAATCCCCTTGTGGAGGCTTCCATTTGTGGATGGACATTTTATGGTTACACAACCTATCACATTGCTAAAATCTTTTTATATGGACTATAAACTGAAGAACCTATGAATAAATGGTTGTGGAACAAATCATTTGAGTTTCCATTATTTCTTATGGGGAAATTCGCTTTGATATACAAGTGCTTTGGATTAGCATGTTTCTGGAACAAATTATGCTCGCAATCCAAAGTTTTACTGTATTTGGGTTCATTAGCAGACAGGACTACACAGATGACCAACATAGCCTTGTGTTTCCATAATCCTTTTTGGGGGATGCCAAGGTGCCTCTGCATATAAGCAGACAGCACTGCCGTAAACTGTGGTTGACAAGCCAAGCAAACTTATGTGCTATATTAAACCATACAAATTTACTCAAGAAAATAGGACTTTCTGCACTCATCTTACAGCATTATACAAAGCTACTTGGCACCATTTTTTTTTATATTTATACACAATATAGGACAGTTGTCTGATCAAACCGTTTTTGGTTACATTAGGTGACATTGCAGCTTCAGGTCACAATCTCATGTCTATGAGAGGCCTCCAACTTTGCTGCCATCAGAGAGAACAGTGGATTGTGCCTTATAACATGTCGATCTTCCTCTCACATGTCTATATGTGACATACTATGTAAACATCAGTTAATCTGTTATTCAGTGTGCCTTGTTCTGACCTCTGATCCAAACAAATGTATGTAATTTTTAGAGAGAGAGAGAGAGAGAGAGAGAGAGAGAGAGAGAGAGAGAGAGATGATTGGGCAGTATCTCCTAGGGTAAGGGTCATCAAACTTTTCAAGACGGGCATCACATTGTATATATTACAAATATGTGTGGGCTGAGATTTTTTTTTCATAAAAGAAAAGAAGTTCCCCTTTACATCCAGGAACGCCCAGCAGAGTTCCACCTTAAATTTAAAATCACGTGTGCCCAGCAGAGTCCCCTCCTACCTTTCAAGCAGCAGAGCATGGCAGAAGCAGGGAATTGTAGCAGATCTGGAGTGAACCTCCTGTAAATCCTGGGGTTTGGGCAATCACGTCAAGCAACCAACCACAGCAAAAAAGGAGGGAGGGTTGAAACTGGATTACGATGAACAGACTAGTGCATTCACTGCCAGACAGCTAGGATTGCTGCGGACCTGTATAGGGCCAGTTTTGGCTTACGGTAATTTGGAGTCCCCTGTCCTAAGGGCATATTTTTTTAAAGCGGAGGTCCACTGACCATTCTTTTTTTTTTTTTTTTTAACCATTCAGATTCAGACACATACATAATGACAATGTTACACTCACTTTTTTGGTGAACTATCTCCCCTGATATCCGGTTTCGATTATAAAAACGTACTTTTAAAAATTGTGGATGGCCAGTTTCATTTTGCTTGTGGGCATGTGAAGCCCACAAGCATAAACTTCCTGGATGCAGTGGATGCTGAGCTACCAGCATTCACCGCACGTTCCCGCAGATGCTCAGTTCTTACGGCGCGGAGCGCCGTAAACTTCCAGGTTGCCATTACAAGGGAAGTCGTCGTCGGAAGTTCCCGCCCCAGGATGGCAACAAACAAAAAAAACCTCAAGATTTTGTGGCGGCGATCCGCACTGACTCCTGGGAATACTGCCACTTAGCTCCCAGGAGACAGTGTGCCGGGGATGAAGAAGATGCACGCCCACTCCCGCGGGGGTCAGACACAGGAAGTAACCAAATAAAAATGGCTAGAAAGGTACACACTAAGCAAAAAAAATAATTTTTTTCATTTGCACATCTGTTCAATGCGAGGATGCGATTAAGGTGAAGTTAATAATTTGTGTGGACCTCCGCTTTAAGAGCAGCTAAATTTGAGCAGACTCAAGCCTCGTACCCACGGCCGAGAATCTCGTCGTAAAAAACACATCGTTTTTTTGGACGAGATCCTTGGACAAGAAACTTGTCCCGGCCGAGTGTACACACGCTCATTTCAAAGAACCCGCGGTTCTTTGAATGGAGCGTATGCGGTGACGTCATCGAATACGACCAGCATGCGCTCGTCACATTCGATGCCGTCGCCGCCATCTTGGTTCACCCTACCTATGCCTAGGAAGCTACCGCGCATGCGTCAAAGTCATTTCGAGCATGCGCGGGCCTCCCGGCGAACAGGTAAGTGTACACACACACAATTTTCTCGTCGAGAAACAGGCTGACGAGAATCTCGACGAGAAAATAGAGAGCAGGTTCTCTATTTTCTCGTCGAGATTCTTGTCGCTTTTCTTGACGAGAAACCATACACACGAACGAATTTCTCGGCAAAAAATCTCTGCCAGTAAGTTTCTTGCTGGTTTTTGCCGAGAAACTCGGTCGTGTGTACGAGGCTTCACTCTTAAGATTTCCACTACAACATACTTGGGGGAGATTACAAATAATGAGGTTAGTAGTTTGCGGCTGCTTCTTCATTGTCCGATCATAGGCTAAGGTAGGTCCTGAACTGGGCTGTTTTGTTAAACTGCAGGACAGTCTGTGAGGTAATAAGGGACCTGGTTGTGCTGTCTGGCAGGAGTGCCTCTTGCTGCATAATACAGGCTGAACAAATTTCCAAAAGCTTTTGCAGGTTTACATATGCTTTAACTGTGTGTTCCGCTGCTTGGAAGGAATTCAAATTTAAGAGATCAAGGTCAGTGGTTACCTATGGCCAGGCTCAGGTATAGCTTTGTGTAGAAATCCAAGAGTTTACACTACATATGACCATCCATTTATCATACCCTGCAGCTACACAATCAGTGCAGTTTCTAGATTAGTAATTGAAGACTGAATATTATTTGGGTATGATCAGTGCCAGCCCCAAGTGCTGAACCACCAGTCAACTTTGTAGATTAGCATTCTACATTTGGCTATAATCAGTGCAATTCTGAAGTGCTTCCTTTGTAGTCATATGAATTATCTTAAGTAAAGTTTCAGTTCAAATCTTCAGAAGAAATGTAAAGGTTTCCTTACCGCTTTGGCCTTTGGTTTCAATGCTGGTTTTGTGTAGAATAAAATATACAATGCGAATTCTATGAAAAGAAAATAAGAAATAAAACAGCGGAAACACATTCTACTTAAAATAAAATTTGCAATGGCAGCTGGTGGTATATTTTTTTTTGTGGAAGGGTGGTAATCCATTCCTCCGGACAACACCACCCCCCCCCCCCCCCAAGGTGGTTGGTCCAGTCTCCTGCACCCCCCCCAGTTGGTTGATTGGCCCCCAATCAGTCCCCGCACTTACCCCATCTAGGTCCTCCGGGCGGTGTCTCCCCCTTCCTTGGCTTCACGGCTTTCCCTGCGTCTCCTCCCTCCTCCTAGGTGGCCAAAAGGATCGCCTCTCCTTTCGGCCAATCAGGAAAGGGGTCTCACAACCTGCTTCCTGATTGGCTGGGAGGAGAAAGTGTGACAATAGTGAATATTCATTCACTATTGTCACACAACTAGGTGGGCTATAATATTCAAGCATCATCAAAATGTACATCTAGGTAAAACGGTTTTCCGTTTTGGATAAAAGAGAAGGTTAACCCTTTTTTGAAGAACAAAATACCAGCCTCATAATTGGTTTCCTAATAAGAACATTGGTAACTTGGTCCATTTTTACCTACCTGGCCAGGTAAAATATCTTGGGCTCCATTAGACTGATCATACACTATGCCAGCCTTTCTCAACCTTTTCAACACAGAGGAACCCATGAAATAATTTTCTATTTTCAGGGAACCCCTGCTTAAAATTATTAGATCTGCAACTCATGATAAATTAATGTGATGGTTAGGAGGAAAAAGAGATATTTGCCAGCACACCTAGGATCAGCACAAAGTGGCGTCCAAAAGGGTAGTCACGCAGGACCCCTTCGTCAGGCATGTGATGATCATCACATGCCTGATGAAGGGGTCCTGCGTGACTCCGAAACGTTGCACCTTTCTTGTGTTGTGATCATGCAATAAAACTACCCGTTTGGACGCCACTTTGTGCTAAACCTAGGTGTGCTGGCAAATATCTACTTTGTGACTTGAACCCGTATCCAGCTGGTTGTTGCTGCAGCACCCAAATTTTGAGAGCTTATACCAGGAACGTGTGAAATGGGAATATGAAGTATTATCTGAGAGGTAGACATTTGTAATTGCTCAAGGAATACCCTAGCAACCTCTGGAGGAACCTGGTTGAGAAATCCTGCACTATACAATCTGATTGTACAACCCCTTTAAGATCTATCAGCAACTATGTAGTACAAGGGCCTACCTGATTTAATACTAATTATTAAATGGATTTGTTGAGGTTTGACCCCATAGTTTTGGTTAGGTTTGAGATTGAACAATTTCTGTCCCCCGTTCACACCAGAACACAGTGTGGGAAACCCAAGTTCCGTGTGTGGTTCCCACACCACATTCAGAACGCACTGCAATCTGCAGCAGGTGTCAATGTTAACAACGCCAAATGCAGGCCGCAAATGTGGTGCGTTTGCCTGCACTAGATCACATGGCACAGAAGTAACATGTGATCCGGTTGCAGCGCAATTCTAAAAGTAGTGCATGCATCACTTTTGGTGCAGTGCAGTGCGATTTGAGCCCATTCAAAATGGGCTCAATCTTATTTAACCATTCACATAGTTACTGCTAAATAATAGGAGGATATAATAGTGTCAGACCCACGCCAAATATGATTGGTCAAGTTTAAAATACTCTGCCCTTTACACAGTGGGGTTGATTTACTAAAACTTGAGAGTGCAAAACATGGTGCGGCTCTGCATAGAAACCAATCAACTTCCAGGTTTTATTTTCAAAACTTAATTGAACAGGCTGAAGTTAGAAGCGGATTGGTGCAGCTGTGCATGGTAGCCAGATTGTGCGCGCTCCAGTTTTAGTAAATCAACCCCAATGTCTTTTCTTGGCATGCATTCCCAAAGATAAAGGAGGAGGCTCCAATACAGTCGTGGACTGTATGTAAATGTGGCAGCGTCCTCTGAAAATTAGACTCTTATTATTTAGAAATCAAATTTCTGTAGATACATAATTGTGAAAACAGTCTAGGTCTACCCCCTATTGGAAAGATACTATAGACTATGGGGTTGATTTACTAAAACTAGAGAATGCTAAATCTGGTGCAGTTCTGCATAGAACCAATCAGCTTCCAAGTTTCTTTGTCAAAGTTTAATTGAACAAGCTGAAGTTAGAAGCCGATTGTCTGCCATGCAGAGCTGCACCAGATTTTGCACTCTCCAGTTTTAGTAAATAAACCCTTATGTGTAGCACCACAATGCATCTGAACCTCATTCACACTGGAGCATTTTGTATCTTGTTTCTACAAAACATTAGAAATCCCATGGTTTTTAAAATGGTGCTCGTCTCTAGACACCATTTGCTGAAAAATGTACAGCCAGATTTGGTTGTTTTTGGCCCATAGCCATCAATGGGAACAACAACCAAAATTTACTAAAATGCGTGTTATGCGTGCGTTTTTCCAGGCACTTTCATAAGAGTCTTAAGCCTGATACACACGATCGGACGTCCATTGGACTTTTCCGTGGATTTTTGTCCGAATGGCGTTGGCCGTGAACTTGGTATGCATACACACTGCAGGACTTTTTCAGCCAACAAACACAAACGTAGTGACGTAATAGATGTACTACGTGGCTTTTCAGCTCTTTAGCATCACCCTTTGGGCAACTTCTGCTATTGTTGTCTGATCTTTAGCATTGGTTCTGAGCATGCGGGTTTGTACTTTGGACTTTAGTCCGATGGACTTGTGTACACACGATCGGAATTTTCTCCATCGGACATTTGTTGCCATAAAGTTTATCTGTTCTCACAGCGAACATTTGTCCGATGAAAAAGTGAAAAAGTTTGTCCAATGGAGCGTACACACGGTCGGATTGTCCGCTAAAACAGGTCCGTAGGACGTTTGTTGTCAAAAAGTCTGATCGTGTGTATGGGCCTTAAGGGGCCAAAAGTTTCCCCGAGGCAGGAGTGACATAGCCCTGGCCACGCTGGTGCACTATGGACATGCCACGTCAATATACCACTGGGAATAGAGAAGTATTCCTGAGCAACCAAGTGGATAAATACTGGCATGGCCTGAGGGCAAAATTGAGTGAGGAACCTGAAGTAGTAATGAACCAGAGGGATGGGAATTACAGTCTTTGACCCACCATCACTAAAAGTGTAACCATAGGCCACTGGTCAGTGCTACAAGTTGCATTTATTATACTTAATAATATATGAACACAGAAAATGCTGAGCAGAGAGTAGAAGTGTTCATTCAATTAACTGAGCAAAACTCAACAGAATGTAGTCAAATCAGAAGTCCTCTACTAATGGGATTTGACATCAATAAAGTGAAATCTGAAAAATAATAAAAAAAAATTAAAAAAAGGACAGGTAATAGAGTAGAACACATACTGCTTACCTGCTGGTTTCAGAGACCTGTTCAGTATTCAGGTTCTGGGTGCCTTGATCTGGGTTCTTCAGTAATCGGACATATTTCCTAAAGATGTCTGGAGGTGCCCTGATACCATAAAATACCTTGTTTCCATCTCTAGCTTTCTGAAAAGACAAAACATCTATAATTTTTCTTAAATTAAACCTGACATTAGAAAAATTTCAAGGGTGCAATTTCCTTTAGAAAATGCAAGTTGCCTGGCTGCTGTGCCGGCTCTTGGGCTTCAGTGCTTTGAGTCAAGTACCCAAAACAGACACGTTAGGAAAGTCTGCCAATTGTCAGATGTCCTCAAGTGTCATGGGCCAGAAATACAAAGCATGGTGTAATAAGAGGTCTGCTAAAATGCTTTTTACCGTACATTGCATGCTTGGGTGAAGCGTCTTAAAGCTTAACTCTGGGAATTAGACGAAATGTACTATTGCAGTGAGCCCCCCCCCCCCCAGTGTAGGGAGACCACGTGTCCCGGATTGCCCGGGACAGTCCCGCATTTTGCAGGTCTGTCCCGGGCACCTTCATTCCAGGACAATACAGTGTCCCGGAATGAAACTGACACAGCTACCCCCCGGGCCAATCAGATGCCACCAAAAAAGGCCGCCACATCACTGCTTTACTTACTTACAGTACTTGCCCTGTCCGGGAATGCCTGGAGGAGCACAATCCCGCCCCCTGCTTGTGATTGGAGAAATCATAAATCCCGCCTCTTGTGTCCAATCACTGTGCTGTAATTCGTTACAGCACAAGCGGATTTTTGGGAAGGGGGGGGGGGGGGAGTGTCCCTGAATGGTAATTTTGAAATGTGGTCACCCTACCCCAGTATAAACATGCTGGTTTAGTCTACGGGCGCAGAGATATGGAGTATTACTTTCCTTATTCCTGGCTTCAGTAGGGTTCCTCCAGATGTGCGATCGGTCCATTGCAGCATTACATTCTCCCCTTCTTACATACAATTTAGAGCCAATAGCCTTGCACTGTACATGATATTGCAGAGGGATGGCCCACAGCCAGAGCGAGGGACAGGGTAAATAATACATTTAATCCATGCAGCTCTAGACAAAATGAGCATTTAACCCTTGCAGTGCCGGGGGGTGGAGCACTACTAGGGTACAGTATCTCACAAGAGTACACCCCTCCACATTTTTGTATATATTTTATTATATCTTTTCATCTGACAACACTGAAGAAATGACACTTTGCTACAATGTAAAGTAGTGAGTGTACAGCAGTGTAAATTTGTTGTCCCCTCAAAATAACACCATAGCCATTAATGTCTAAACCGCTGGCAACAAAAGTGAGTATACTCCTAAGTGAAAATGTCCAAATTGGGCCCAAAAGTGTCAATATTTTTTGTGGCCACCATTATTTTCCAGCGCTGCCTTAACCATCTTGGGCATGGAGTTCACCAGAGCTTCACAGGTTACCACTGGAGTTCTCTTCCACTCCTCCATGACGACATCATGGAGCTGGTGGATGTTAGAGACCTTGCTCTCTGCCACCTTCCATTTGAGGATGTCCCACAGATGCTCAATAGAGTTTTGGTCTGGAGACATGCTTGGCCAGTCCATCACCTTTACCCTCAGCTTCTTTAGCAAGGCAGTGGTCATCTTGGAGGTGTGTTTGGGGTCGTTATGTTGGAATACTGCCCTGCGGCTCAGTCTCCAAAGGGATCATGCTCTGCTCATGCTCTGCTTCAGTAGGTCACAGTACATGTTGGCATTCATGGTTCCCTCAATGAACTGTAGCTCCCCAGTGCCGGCAGCACTCATGAAGCCCCAGACCATGACACTCCCACTACCATGCTTGACTGTAGGCAAGACACACTTGTCTTTGTACTCCTCACCTGGTTGCCGCCACACATGCTTGACACCATCTGAACCAAATAAGTTTATCTTGGTCTCATCAGACCACAGGACATGGTTCCAGTAATTCATGTCCTTAGTCTGCTTGTCTTCAGCAAACAGTTTGTGGGCTTTCTTGTGCATCATCTTTAGAAGAGGCTTCCTTCTGGGACAACAGCCATGCAGACCAATTTGGTGCAGTGTGCAGCGTATGGTCTGAGCACTGACAGGCTGACTCCCCACCCCTTCAACCTTTACAGTAATGCTGGCAGCACTCATTTGTCTATTTCCCAAAGACATCCTCTGGATATGACGCTAAGCATGTGCACTCAACTTCTTTGGTCGACCATGGCGAGGCCTGTTCTGAGTGGAACCTGTCCTGTTAAACCGCTGTATGGTCTTGGCCACCATGCTACAGCTCAGTTTCTGGGTCTTGGCAATCTTCTTATAGCCTAGGGGGTGTCCAAACTTTTTTTAAAGAGGGCCAGATTTGATGAAGTGAACATGCGTGAGGGCCGACCATTTTGCCTGACATTCTTTAAACCATTAAAATTTGTTCTAAGTGTGTTCGTTCGAGCACCAATACACAGCCCAACAAGAATTTGCTTGCCTTTGTGGATGTGTGCGAGTATAGAGATGAGCTTGGGCTTGTTATTTGGATATACCGTATTTATTGGCGTATAACACGCACCTTCACTTTAAGAGGGAAGTTTCAGGAAAAAAACGTAAACATTTTAAATAAAGAACTGTGAAGCAAAATAAGGGTCAGTGCCCATCTGCAGTCTCACAAGTGCCCATCTGCAGACCCACCATTGCCATGAATGCAGCACCCACCATTGCTAGGAATGCACCACCCACCATTGCTAGGAATGCACCACCCACCCTTGCCAGGATTGCACTCACCCTTGCCAGGAATGCACTCACCCTTGCCAGGAATACAGACTCACCCTTGCCATCAGTGGAGCCCGATTGATGCACATCCATCTGCAGCCTTGGAGGGGACAGGGAGGGGGCAGGATGAGCGCCAAAGATTACCTACAGGAGAATCTCGTGTTTACACGGTGGCCTCCTTAATAGAAAGTCCTGCCTCCTTTGATGGACACAACAGTCGGCCAATAGCAGCGCCGGAGACGGGACTTCCTATTACAGAGTCTGCCCGTAACAGCAAATTCTCCTCCTGTATGTACGCACTCGTCCCGCCTCCTCCCTGTCCCCTCAAAGGCAGCCAGCATATACATCTTTTGTGGCCCCGGTGCTGGAAGATCGTCAGGAGCAACAACAGATATATATGTCCAAATGACCAGGCGGGCCATTCAAAACCGGAACGCGGGCCGCGATTGGACCGCGGGATGGACTTTGGACATGCCTGGCCCTAGGCCATCTTTATGTAGAGCAACAATTCTTTTTTTCCCATTCACACCTGAGACCTTGTAAGGCCCCTTTCACACGGGCGGACCGTATGTCCGTTTTTCACCCATCCGTTTTCGGACATACATGTATCCCTATGGGACAGCGGATGTCAGCGGATGAACATCCGCTGACACCCGATCTCACCCGTGTCCGCTACGCTCCGTTTTTCAGGATAGAAAAATTTCTATTTTTTCTATCCGTCTGCGGAGCGGATCGGATGAACACGGACAGACGGTCCGTGTTCATCCGATCCCCCATAGGGGAGAGCGGAGATCTGACAGGGCGGTCCCTGCACAGTGTGCGGGGACCGCCCAGTCATCAGCCGGCTCAGCGGGGATCAACGGAGCGATCCCCGCTGAGCAAGCGGAGGTTCATGACTGATCCGTCCCGTGTGAAAGAAGCCTAATACTAATAAGTCACATGACACCGGGGAGGGAAAAATGGCTAATTGGGCCCAATTTGGACATTTTCACTTAGGAGTGTACTCACTTTTGTTGCCAGCGGTTTAGACATTAATGGCTGTGTGTTGAGTTATTTTGAGGGGACAACAAATTGACACTGTTATACAAGCTGTACACTCACTACTTTACATTGTAGCAAAGTGTCATTTCTTCAGTGTTGTCACATGAAAAGATATAATAAAATATTTACAAAAATGTAAAGGGGTGTACTCACTTTTATGAGATAATGTATATTTTGTCCGATTCCTGGAGTTCAGCTTTAAACCAACCAACAGTTTAAAATCCATGCTTCTCTTCCTTACACTGTGTAATGAAATCTAACCTTTATCTTAAAGCGCCTCAATTCCAGTTTGGACATGTACTTCCGCCTCTTCTCCTCCTCCACACTATCGAAAGACTTCTGATCGCATACCAGCACAAAGTCCCATTTCAATTCCTGGGAAGATATACAAACATACAGAGTTTATGATAGTTACATGATATACCCCCTATTAAGATGCCTATACATAGTATAAAACAAAAACAAAACAAAGTCTCAGGGGTGAAGAGGTGCTTTGTAATAAATCAGATGTGGACATCAGTAACCTGGAGCCACCTGCTATTGATATTAAATACGTTTAACTAACATTTTTCATCACAGGTATACCTTTCACATATTATACCCAACCTGACTGGTGCTCTTTTACCTGCCAAAGCATTTGTACTTCTGTCCACTCATTCCTGAGATTTACACATCCAGTCTGAAGACTTGACTTTTTTCTACTTTAGTTACATAATACAGCTAGTTCCACTCCCCATCCCAGCCTGTTACTGCACAGTGAATAAAGAAGCAGCATGAGTTTATTTCTTTCACTCTGCTCATTCCTCCAAACAACATGTTCAGTGTTGGCATATGAGCACTGCAGCACAGCAGATTAGCTTTTTGTGAGGTTTCTCCATTTCTCAGTCTCAGCTCTGCAGAGGATTGTAATATGTGGATACCAAGTCTTTTTAAATGAACAGATACCTGCAAGCATGCATTTTATTTTTATTATTTACATACCTGAAGCTTAGCTTTTAAAACCACCCATTAATTTGCCAGGATCCCTCTTGATTACCAGCCTAATCCAGGAAAGGTTACTGCACTCCCTGATTTGTTAGATTGTCAGGGATCAGGAGTACAGCTTGGATTAATGTTTATTGTTACAAACACAATCATATAAAAGATAAGAAAGTTTATTGAAAGTGAAAATCTGATTACTTTCCTATAGGGTTGTCCTGATCCCACTCTTTTAAAGCAGAGTTCCACCCAAATTTGGAACTTCCGCTAAATCCACTCCTCGCCCCCTCACATGCCACATTTGCACATTTGGATGTCATTTTTTTTGGGGGGGGGTGGGGGCTTCAGTAGGAGTGGGACTTCCTGTCCCACTTCCTCCTTCCGCCCTGGGGCCACCTAGGCGATACGTCATATCGCCTTTTGGCGGCCCCTCCCTGTAGGCGATCACCTGGGACGTGACAGGTCCCAGGCGATCGCCTGTCCACTCAGAGAGCGCTGCGCCGTTCGCGCATGCGCAGTGAGTGCCCGGCCGTGAAGCCGAAAGCTGTCACGGCCGGGTGCCCACATTATGAATGGAGGCGCCGGCGGAGAAGGGGGGGAGAGGAGCGGAGCTCCGGGCGTCACGTCGCTGGACAGTGGAACAGGTAAGTGTCTGTTTATTAAAAGCCAGCAGCTACACTTTTTGTAGCCGCTGACTTTTAATAAACATAAAAAAAGTCTGGAACTCCCCTTTAAGACCGAGTACAAGTACCGACATTTTTTTTTACGTACTCGGCGATATCGTTTACCGATACTTTTTTTTAATGTCCTGCAACAGTGGCACTAATATTCAGCACTAATGACGCGTGGACTGTCCGTAGTTTTTCCTTTTTTTTTTTACAATTTATTTTTTGTTATGTTTTTTTTTTTTTTTACAATGCTTTCTTTTTTTTTGGGGGGGGGGGGGTGTCAGTGTGTTTTTTATTTTATTTTCCTACATGTATCCCAATGGTGACCTTCAGAGTTAGGGACAGCTGGCAGCCTTCAGTGTAGCGTGGGTTACAAGGCATGGTGGGTGTAATGCAAGATGAACAGGTCGGCGCCAGACACTTTATGAATGCAAAGAGATTTATTGTCTCTTAAAGAGGAAGTAAACCCTGATGAGTTTTACTTCCTCTATGTTTCCCTGCAAAGGTAAAAGCATAATGAGCTACTATGCATCGCATAGTAGCCCATTATGTGACACTTAACTGCAGGAGAAGCCCGCAATGTCACCGTCTTCCACGCTGGCAGCGAGCATCCATCTTCACCCCTCTTCTTCCGGGGGCCGCGAACTCCGGCTCTGTGATTGGCCGGAGTCGCGTGACGTCACTCCCGCATGACCCCAGCTTGAAAACGGCATAGTGTGCCCTTTTAAGCCGGCGCATGCGCCGTTGAAAGCGTCGCTCTGGGAAATTGCAAATATCTCCTACAAGCCGACATCCTTAGCGGTTGTCGGCTTGTAGTTCTCAATGAACTACGACGGCGCTGTGGAGCACTGTAGTAGTTCATTGAGTCTTCCTATAGCGTGTATCAGCATACTTAAACTGATAGTGTGCAGCAGACCTGCATGGCAAAATAAACGATCTACTGATCGCTGGTGCAATGCTTTCCAGGCTCCTGCAACAAAAATATAGTAAATGCACATTTTTTTACCTGCCCAAAAAACGTGCATTTATGATTTTTTTTTTTTTTTTTTTTTACAAAAGTAAACCTTAAGGCTGGGTTCACACTGGAGAACGCAGTGGCTCACAGCAGGGGTCCGGTGCATCTCCATTCACCGCTTCAGGACCGATATCAGACCAAATTTTGGGCTGAACTCTGACCTGAAATGGACCAAAAGACTCACAGGGCTCCTGTGCAATTCGCACTGGATTCGCTGTGGAGGTGAGCGAACCTCCTGCTATGTTAATTGGATGCAGGGAAACCCCCATACAATTTGCAATAGTGTGAACCCAGCCTTATGGCCCGTTCACGCAATCCGAATATCGAACGAAAACTGTCGTCCGAGACAGAATCGTACGATTTTCGAAAAAAGTGTGTACACTACTTTCGAGAGCCGATCACGACAGTTCATCCAATATTATTCGGTTGGACAAGCACAAAAATTTTCCTCGTACGATTTTCGTTTAGTCAGTACAGTTGTCGTCCGAAAATACAATACAAATGCACTACAACACATGACATCACTTCCGATTTATTTTTTTCTGTCGTACGAGAATTTTTGTGACTTAAGTAACCTATTCAATTTCTACTTGCGACTATTTTTTAATTTTTGCCATTTTTCAATCACTTGGGACAAAAAAATAAAATATTCAATGGGCTCAACAGCAATTTCCTTGGGGTGTCTACTTTCCAAAATGGGGTCATTTGGGGGGGGGGTGTTGTACTGCCCTGACATTTTATCACCTCAATAAATTAGATAGTCAAACTAAAAGCTGCGTAAATTCCAGAAAATGTACCCTAGATTGTAGACGCTATAACTTTTGCACAAACCAATAAATATACGCTTAGTGGCATTTTTTTACCAAAGACATGTGGCCGAATAAATTTTGGCCTAAATGTATGACTAAAATTGAGTTTATTGGATTTTTCCTAAATGCCTGAATGCCACTGGCAGGTGGCACGGATTGGCACTGGCAGGGGGAGAGGGTGGTGTTTCACATGGAGTAGATCATGAGGTTTGTAAGAGCCGCTCAGTGTGTGAAACTGTCATGTAATGTAACTGTATGCAGGGAGAGAGAGGAGCTGTCACAACTCAGCGGTGATGTCGGGACCGAACAGCTAAACACCAGCCAATGATTGGGCTGCTTAAGGAGGTAGAGCCACATACACGTAGCGGCCCGCCCAGACCCCATCCCATTGGCTGGTGTTTGATAGCCGTTCGGTCCCGCCCAACCCTGACATCACTGCTAAATTTTGACAGCTCCTCTTTCTCCCTACATCAGAGGCGGCTCTCTAATTAGGCAAATTAGGCAATCGGATAAGGCCTCACACTCACAGAGGCCTTGCGGCTGCCTAATTTGCCTGTGATCAATACTAATGTCGGCGCCATCGGATCTCTATCACCCCTCTCTCTTTATCACCTCCCACTCTCTCCCCCCTCTTGCATTGGCTGAATCTGTCTGATGGGTGAGGAGGGTGCCCTGGAAGTGGTGCTGATCACCTGTGTGCTAGATCCGTGCATTTTCTCCAGCCATTTTTTCTTGCTTGAATTATTTTTTCCCATTATGGGCATGAGTGGGGCCTCATGTCTAAGTTTTGCCTAAGGCCTCACAAAGCCTAGAGCCGCCTCTGCCCTACATTCAGTTACATTAGTGACAGTTTTACATACTGAGCGGATCTTACAAGCCTCATGATCTGTTCATTGTGATATATTGTCTCACAGGCAGCGGGGGGGCTACTTACTGCTTGGATGCAGCAGCCCAGGCAGATCTCAGGACACTAACACACAGGGTGATTAGGGTGTTGCCAGGCACATGCCTATGATATATATATATATATATATATATATTTTTTTTTTTTTTTTTTATTATATTACCAAGCACAAGATGAAGGAAGGCATGTAGCCAATTTTTAATTTTATTTTTTATTATTATTATTATAATAATAATAATAATAATAATATTATTATTATTATTATTATTATTATTATTAACAGAAACAGTTGCTAATCTTAGTTTATAGATTTGGCATTCTAAGCAGATATCAGATTAGTTTTAGGCTTCCAACAAGAATACGCCAGTAATGTGTATACTATAGCATGTAAAAAGACAAATAATATTTGTTGAACTCTTATCCTGATAAGGACCCTCTAACTTTCCCTCCCTCTGTGGGTTTTAGATTTTATCTAAAGATGTATCCAATTGCTGCATAAAGATAAAGATTAACGCGGAGTTCCACCCAAAAATGGAACTTCCGCTTTTCGGATTCCTCCCCCCCTCCGGTGTCACATTTGGCACCTTTCAGGGGGGAGGAGCAGATACCTGTCTAATCCAGGTATTTGCTCCCACTTCCGGGCATAGATTGCCGCAGTATCCGTGACTATCTATGCCATGTCTGGCCCCTCCTCCATCCTCCCGTCCCCCCCTGCTGTCTTCTGGGAGACACACAGGTCCCAGAAGACAGCAGGGACTAGTGAGATCGCGCAGCGCGACTCGCGCATGCGCAGTAGGGAACCAAGCTGTGAAGCCGCAAGGCTTCACTTCCTGATTCCCTTACTGAGATGGCGGCACCGCCACCCGAGAGCCGAGGGACAGATCGGCTTTGGGTGCCGACATCGCGGGAGCCCTGGACATGTAAGTGTCCTTATATTGAAAGTCAGCAGCTGCAGTATTTTTAGCTGCGGACTTAAAAAAATGAAAATTTTTTTTGCCGGAACTCCGCTTTAACCCCCTTCCCGACCAGCTGCCGCAGTTGTACTGCGGCAGGTTGGCTCCCCTGGGTGACGTAACCGAACATTAGTTCACCTTTTGACCACTAGGCGGCACGCCGCTGGAGCGAATGCCCGGCAGGCGCGATGACCGCCGGGCATTCGTGATCGCTCGTGACAAATTGAGAACCGGGATCTATGTGTGTAAACACACAGATCCCAGTTCTCTTAGGGGAGAGGAGACAGATCGTGTGTTCATACTTAGTATGAACACCAATCTCTCTCTCCTAGTCAAAAAAATAAAAATCGCTGATCACCGCCATTACTAGTAAAAATAAAGAATAATAATAATAATAATAATAATAATAATAATAATAATAATGTCATAAATCTATCCCCTATTTTGTAGACGCTATAACTTTTGCGCAAACCAATCAAACGCTTATTGCTTTTTTTTTTTTTACCACAAATATGTAGAAGAATACATATCGGCCTAAACTGAGGAAATTTTTATTTATTTTTTTAAATGGGATATTTATTATAGAAAAAGTAAAAGATAGTGTCTTATTCAAAATTGTCACTCTTTATTTTTTGCGATTTATAAACAAAAGAAAACTGCAGGGGTGATCAAATACCACCAAAAGAAAGCTCTATTTTTTGGAAAAAAGGACGTCAATTTTGTTTGGGTACAGCGTTGCGCGACTGCGCAATTGTCAGTTAAAGCGACGCCGTATCGCAAAAAATGTCCTGGTCATTAAGCAGCCAGATCTTCCGGGACTGAAGTGGTTAAAAAGAGAGAAATGTAGGTTTCAGATTCTCATACCAACACTTTCTGTGAATATATGGACAGTAATATGGCACTTACTATTCAAATCTGATCTATGCAACCTCTTTAGACGCAGCATGAGATACTCTAAAGATATAAACATCACTCTCAGTGATACATTACTGGTCTGTAGCCTTCACAGAGTAGTACCTTGCAACAACAAATACTTGTTCTCAAACAGTCCCCATAACAAAGCAGAAGAATCTCAAGGAAAATGAAATAATAACATGAACATCTGAATACTGCAGAAGACAAACTGATAGGTTAACTAAAAGACGTGTGTGAGCAGTTATAAGTAAAATTCACTGAGCAAAATGATAAAAAACACAACACTTTTGTGTTTGCCCCTTTTTATCATGAGCTGAACTTAAAGATCTACGACTTTTTCTATGTACACAAACGGCCTATTTCTCTCAAATATTGTTCACAAATCGGTGTTAGTGAGCACTTCTCCTTTGCCGAGATAATCCATCCACCTCACAGGTGTGGCATATCAAGATGCTGATTAGACAGCATGATTATTGCACAGGTGTGCCTTAGGCTGGCTATAATAAAAGGCCACTCTAAAATGTGCAGTTTTACAGTATTGGGGGGGTCCGGGGGTCAGAAAACCAGTCAGTATCTGGTGTGACCCCCATTTGCCTCACGCAGTGCAGCACATCTCCTTCGCATAGAGTTGATCAGGTTGTTGATTGTGGCCTGTGGAATGTTGGTCCATTCTTCTTCAGTGGCTGTGCGAAGTTGCTGGATATTGTCAGGAACTGGAAAACGCCGTCGTATACGCCGATCCAGAGCATCCAAAACATGCTCAATGGGTGACATGTCCGGTGAGTATGCTGACCATGCAAGAACTGGGATGTTTTCAACTTCCAGGAATTGTGTACAGATCCTCACAACATGGGGGCCGTGCATTATCATGCTGCAACATTAGGAGATGGCCATGGATGAATGGCACAACAATGGGCCTCATGATCTCATTGCCGTATCTCTGTGCATTCAAAATGCCATCAATAAAATGCACCCGTGTTCGTTGTCCATAGCATATGCCTGCCCACACCATAACACCACCGCCACCATGGGCCACTCAATCCACAACGTTGACATCAGCTAACCGCTCACCCACACAATGCCATATACGCTGTCTGCCATATGCCCTGTACAGTGAAAACCAGGATTCCTCCGTGAAGAGAACACCTCTCCAAAGTGCAAGACACCATCGAATTTGAGCTCACTCACGTCGGTTGCCACGCAGGGGCAGATCCGGGGGGGGGGGGCAACAGGGCAATTGCCACCCTTGAGAAATTCGTCGTAGTTGCGGAACTTGTGGGCACCGGAGAGTCTGAGTGGACTGCTCCGCGTGGGAGTGACAGAGCGGGGCGGCTAACAGCGTGGGCTAACGGGTGCCTCATTGTGTGGGCGGGCGGCTCGGCGGTGAGTGAGAGTCAGAGAGTGGGCGGTCAGCTGGTCGGCTCAATCAACAAGCCGGGGGAGCAGAGAGATGACATCATCTCTCACCGCCCCGCGCCCGCCCTGCATCCCTGCAGTAAGTTCAGCCTTCACTGTGCAGGCAGCAGAGAGATTACATTAATTATCTCTCTGCTGCCTGACTCTGACAAGCAAAACACCACCTAAGCAAGTGACAATCCGCAAGGTGTGGCAGGTGAGGTGGCAAGTGACAATCTGCATCTGGAGGCAGGCAAGTGACAATCCGCAACATGTGGCAAGTGACAATCCGCAACTTGTGGCAAGTGACGTGGCAAGTGACAATCCGCAACATGTGGCAGGTGACAATCCGCAACGTGTGGCGACTGACAATCTGGACTCTGGATCCGCCCCTGTTACGACAACGAACTGAAGTCTGGTCGAGGTTGAGACCCCTATGAGGACGACGAGCATGCAGATGAGCTTACCTGAGACGGTTTCTGACAGTTTGTGCAGAACTTCTTTGGTTGTGCAAACCGATTGTTGCAGCAGCTGTCCGGGTGGCTGGTCTCAGACAATCTTGGAGGTGAAGATGCTGGATGTGGAGGTCCTGGGCTGGTGTGGTAACACGTGGTCTGCGGTTGTGAGGCCGGTTGGATGCCCTGCCAAATTCTCTAAAACGCCTTTGGAGACGGCTTATGGTAGATAAAATTAACATTCAATTCAAGGGCAACAGCTCTGGCAGAGATTCCTGCAGTCAGCATGCCAATTGCACGCTCCCTCAAAACCTGCCAAATCTGTGGCATTGTGCTGTGTGATAAAACTGCACATTTTAGAGTGGCCTTTTATCATAGCCAGCCTAAGGCTGGGTTCACACTTGTGTGACACGACAGCCGTCCTACTTTGGATCCGACTTTGCCCTGCAACATGAAGCCGACATATGTCCGACTTTCAATGAACGGGGATCCGACTTGGATCCCCGCCAATACCAGGCACTGTGTTTGGTATGAATACCCCCGGAGATCAGCAGAGCACAAGTCGCATGCCAGTCGGATCATGCAAGACTGCGGTCCAACTTTGATCCGACTTCAATGATAGTCAATGGGCTGAAGTAGGATCAAAGTCGGACCAAAGTAGTACAGGGAGCATTTTCAAAGTCGGACCGACATGTGTCGGACCAGTTAAGACGGCTCCCATAGGGAAACATTGATTTTCACAAGTCATGTGATATGAGCTCCCAATGTCGGAGCGTTTGTCGGACAAGTGTGAACCCGGCCTAAGGCTGGGTTCACACTGGTACGACACGACAGTCATACAACTTTTAGGCCGGGTTCACACTAGTGCGACACGACAGCCATCCTACTTTGGATCCGACTTTGCCCTGCGACATGAAGCCGACATATGTCCGACTTTCAATGAACGGGGATCCGACTTGGATCACCGCCAATATCAGGCACTGTGTTGGGTATGAAACCTGAGCGGGAACTCCACGCCAAATTTTAAATAAAAAACCGGCATGGGTTCCCCCTCCAGGGGCATACCAGGCCCTTGGGTCTGGTATGGATTTTAAGGAGAACCCCTACGCCGAAAAAAACGGCGTGGGGGTCCCCCCAAAATCCAAACCAGACCCTTATATGAGCACGCAACCTGGCAGGCCGCAGGGGAAGGGGGGGACGAGAGCGGACCCCCCTCCCTCCTGAAACGTACCAGGCCGCATGCCCTCAACATGGGGGGTTTGGTGCATTGGGGCAGGGGGGCGACCTGCGGCCCCCCACCCCAAAGCACCCTGCCCCTACATTGATGAGGACAGGGCCTCTTCCCGACAACCCTGGCCGTTGTGGGTCTGCGGGCGGGGGGCTTATCGGAATCCGGGAGCCCCCCTTTAATAAGGGGGCCCCCAGATCCCGGCCCCCCACCCTATGTGAATGAGTATGGGGTACATCGTACCCCTACCCATTCACCTGGTGGAAAAAAATATCAATAAAAAAAAAAACACACACAGCTTTTTAAAGTAATTTATTACACAGCTCCGGGGGTCTTCTTCCGACTTCGGGGGTCTCCAGTGTCGTCTCCGCGTTATCTTGTTCTTCCTTCCTTCTGCCGGGCCTCCGCTATCTTCTTCCAGCTCTTTTGCTAGCAGAGAGGCCCGGTCTTCCCGTCTGGCTCTCCGTTGTCCTTTTGCCGGCCCCTCCGTTATCTTCCAGCTCTTTTGCTAGTGGAGGGGCCAGTCTTCCCATCGCCGTCTTCTTCCCTCTTCTTCTCCTCCTCGATGTTGACTCGTCGCTTCCTCCCGCTGTAATGCTGGCTGTTCGCTCCGCAACGATTTATATAGGCTTCTCATGACGTCACAGTCACATGCTCCCATGACGTCACAGTCACATGCTCTGGGGCCACCCGGAGCATGTGACTGTGACGTCATGAGAGGCCTATATAAATTGGAGCGCACCGCACAGCCAGCATTACAGCGGGAGGAAGCAACGTGTCAACATCGAAGAGGAGAAGAGGGAAGAAGGCGACGGAGAAGACCGGGCCCCGCTAGCAAAAGAGCTGGAAGAAGATAGCGGAGGCCCGGCAGAAGGAAGGAAGAAAGAACCGGAGAGCGAGAGAAGAAGAGGGAAGAAGGCAACGGAGAAGACCGGGCCCCGCTAGCAAAAGAGCTGGAAGAAGATAGCGGAGGCCCGGCAGAAGGAAGGAAGAACCGGAGATCGCGGAGACGACACTGGAGACCTCCGAAGTCGGAAGAGACCCCCGGAGTCTGAAGAAGACCGCCGGAGCTGTGTAATAAAATTACTTTAAAAACCTGTGTGAGTTTTTTTTTTATTGACATTTTTTTCCACCAGGTGAATGGGTAGGGGTACGATGTACCCCATACTCATTCACATAGGGTGGGGGGGCCGGGATCTGGGGGCCCCCTTATTAAAAGGGGGGCTTCCGGATTCCGATAAGCCCCCCGCCCGCAGACCCCGACAACCAACGGCCAGGGTTGTCGGGAAGAGGCCCTGTCCTCCTCAACATGGGGGCAGGGTGCTTTGGGGTGGGGGGGCCGCAGGTCGCCCCCCCTGCCCCAAAGCACCAAACCCCCGATGTTGAGGGCATGTGGCCTGGTACGGTTCAGGAGGGAGCACTCTCTTCCCCCCCCTCTTCCCCTGCGGCCTGCCAGGTTGCGTGCTCGGATAAGGGTCTGGTTTGGATTTTGGGGGGACCCCCATGCCGTTTTTTTCGGCGTAGGGGTTCCCCTTAAAATCCATACCAGACCCAAGGGCCTGGTATGCTCTTGGAGGGGAACCCATGCCGGTTTTTTATTTAAAATTTGGCGTGGAGTTCCCCTTCAAGAGCAGCAGAGCACAAGTCGCATGCCAAAGTCGGATCATGCAAGACTGCAGTCCGACTTTGATCCGACTTCAATGATAGTCAATGGGCTGAAGCCGGATCAAAGTCGGACCAAAGTAGTACAGGGAGCATTTTCAAAGTCGGACCGACATGTGTCGGACCAGTTAAGATGGCTCCCATAGGGAAACATTGATTTTCACATGTCATGCGACATGAGTTCCCAATGTCGGAGCGTTTGTCGCCCCAGTGTGAACCCGGGCCTCAGCCTACTTTGCTCTGCGACATCAGTCCTACATTGATCCTACATCGGTCCTCCATCCATCCGACTTTCATGAACAGGATACTACTTTGATCCGACTTTGTGCTAGTCTGACTTGTCCTTTGACCAATCAAAACTATCCCAGGGTGAGATAAATTCATTTTACTGCTGCTGTAAATCACCATGTCGGATGTCAAAAGTCGGATGGTTAGGACAAGGATCCTACTTTGATCCGACTTCAATGATATTCAATGGGCTGAAGTAGGATCAAAGTCAGACCAAAGTAGTACAGGGAGCATTTTCAAAGTCGGACCGACTTGTGCCGGACCAGTTAAGACTGCTCTCATAGGGAAACATTGGTTTTCACACGTCATGCGACATGATCTCCCAATGTCAGAGCGTTTGTCAGACCTGTGTGAACCCAGCCTGAGGCTGGGTTCACACTGATACTACACGACAGCCATACGACTTTCATCCTACTTTGCTCTGCGACATCAGTCCTACATCGGTCCGACATCCATTCGACTTTCATTAACAGGATACTACTTTGATCCGACTTTGTGCTAGTCTGACTTGTCCTTTGACCAAATCAAAACAATCCCAGGGTGAGATAACTTCCTTTTACTGCTGCTGTAAATCACCATGTCGGATGTCTAAAGTCGGATGGTTAGGACAAGGATCCTACTTTGATCCTACTTCAGCCCATTGAATAACATTGAAGTCGGATCAAAGTCGGACCAAAGTAGTACAGGGAGCATTTTCAAAGTCGGACCGACTTGTGTCGGTTCAGTTAAGACGGCTCTCATAGGGAAACATTGATTTTCACACGTCATTCGACATGAGCTCCCAATGTCGGAGCGTTTGTCGGACCAGTGTGAACTCAGCCTTAACCACTTAAGCCCCGGACCATTTGGTAGCTAGAGGACCAGAGGTGAATTCAGAATTTTGCACTGCGCTGCTTTAACTGTAAATTGTGCGGACATGCAATGTTGTACCCAAACAAAATTTGCGTCCTTTTCTTCCCACAAATAGAGCTTTCTTTTAATGGTATTTGATTGCCTCTGCGATTTTTATTTTTTGCGATATAAACGGAAAAAGACAGAAAATTTTGAAAAAAAATGATATTTTCTACTTTTTGTTATAAGAAAAATTGAATAAACTCAATTTTAGTCATACATTTAGGCCAAAATGTATTCAGCCACATGTCTTTAGTAAAAAAAAACGTCAATAAGTGTATATTTATCGGTTTGCGCAAAAGTTATAGCGTTTACAAACTAGGGTACATTTTCTGGAATTTACACAGCTTTAAATTTATGACTGCCTATCTCATTTCTTGAGGTGCTAACATGGCAGGGCAGTACAAAACCCCCCCAAATGACCCCATTTTGGAAAGTAGACACCCCAAGGAAATTGCTGAGAGGCATGTTGAGCCCATTGAATATTTTTTTTTTTTGTCCCAAGTGATTGAATAATGACAAAAAAAAAAAAAAAATTACAAAAAGTTGTCACTAAATGATATATTGCTCACACATGCCATGGTTATATGTGGAATTGCACCCCAAAATACATTCTGCTGCTTCTCCTGAGTACGGAAATACCACATGTGTGGGACTTTTTAGGAGCCTAGCCACGTACGGGACCCCAGAAACCAAGCACCGCCTTCAGGATTTCTAAGGGCGCAAATTTTTGATTTCACTCCTCACTACCTATCACAGTTTTGAAGGCCATAAAATGCCAAAATAGCACAAAACCCCCCCAAATGACCCCATTTTAGAAAGTAGACACCCCAAGGAAATTGCTGAGAGGCCTGTTGAGCCCATTGAATATTTTTTTTTTTTGTCCCAAGTGATTGAATAATGACAAAAAAAAAAAAAAAATTACAAAAAGTTGTCACTAAATGATATATTGCTCACACATGCCATGGTTATATGTGGAATTGCACCCCAAAATACATTTTGCTGCTTCTCCTGAGTACGGGGATACCACATGTGTGGGACTTTTTAGGAGCCTAGCCACGTACGGGACCCCGGAAACCAAGCACCGCCTTCAGGATTTCTAGGCACAAATTTTTGATTTCACTCCTCACTACCTATCACAGTTTCGAAGGCCATAAAATGCCAAAATAGCACAAAACCCCCCCAAATGACCCCATTTTGGAAAGTAGACACCCCAAGCTGTTTGCTGAGAGGCATGGTGAGTATTTTACAGCTCTCATTTGTTTTTGAAAATGAAGAAAGAATTTTTTTTTTTTTTTTTTCAATTTTCAAAACTTTGTGACAAAAAGCGAGATCTGCAAAATACTCACAATACCTCTCAGCAAATAGCTTGGGGTGTCTACTTTCCAAAATGGGGTCATTTGGGGGGGTTTGTGCCATCTGGGCATTCCATGGCCTCCGAAACTGTGATAGGCAGTGAGAAGTGAAATCAAAAATTTACACCCTTAGAAAGCCTGAAGGCGGTGATTGGTTTTTGGGGTCCCGTACGCGGCTAGGCTCCCAAAAAGTCTCACACATGTGGTATCCCCGTACTCAGGAGAAGCAACAGAATGTATTTTGGGGTGTAATTCCACATATGCCCATGGCATGTTTGAGCAATATATCATTTAGTGACAACTTTGTGCAAAAAAAAAAAAAAAAATTGTCTTTTTTTCCGCAACTTGTGTCAACATATAAAATATTCCATGGACTCGACATGCCTCTCAGTATATAGCTTGGGGTGTCTACTTTCCAAAATGGGGTCATTTGGGGGGGTTTTGAACTGTTCTGGCATTTTATACACAACATTAGGAAGCTTACATCCACTCTTCTAACCACTTGAAGACAAAGCCCTTTCTGACACTTTTTGTTTACATGAAAACATATTTTTTTTTGCAGGAAAATTATGTTGAACCCCCAAACATTATATATATTTTTAAAGCAAAGGCCCTACAGAATAAAATGGTGGGTGTTGCATTTTTTTTTTCTACACAGTATTTGCGCAGCGATTTTTCAAACGCATTTTTGGGGGGAAAAATACACTTTTTTTTAATTTTAATGCACTAAAACACACTATATTGCCCAAATGTTTGATGAAATAAAAAAGATGATCTTAGGCCGAGTACATAGATACCAAACACGACATGCTTTAAAATTTCGCACAAACGCGCATTGGCGACAAACTACATACATTTTTAAAAGCCTTTAAAAGCCTTTACAGATTACCCCGTTAGATTTACAGAGGAGGTCTACTGCTAAAATTACTGCCCTCGATCTGACCTTCGCGGTGATACCTCACATGCATGGTGCAATTGCTGTTTACATATGACGCCAGACCGACGCTTGCGTTCGCCATTGGGCAAGAGCAGGGCAGGACAGGGGTGCTTTTTTTTTTTTTTTTTATTATTAATTTTGCTTTTTTATTTTATTTTTAAATTGTTCCTTCCATGTTTTTTTTTTTATCATTTTTATTGTTATCTCAGGGAATGTAAATATCCCCTATGATAGTAATAGGTAGTGACAGGTACTCTTTTTTTGAAAAAACTGGGGTCTAGACCCTAGATCTTTCCTCTGCCCTCAAAGCATCTGACCACACCAAGATCGGTGTGATAAAATGCTTTCCCAATTTCCCAATGGCGCTTTTTATATCCGGGGGGGGACATTCCCTCCCACTGCTTGTAAAAGCAGTCCAGAGGCTAATTAGCCACTAGGGTTGCTTTTACATTAAAGCCGGCCGCTGGCTGAAAAGAATGATACCAAGATGATACCTAAACCCGCAGGCATCAATCTGGTATAACCATTCAAAGTCCAGCAACATACCAGTACGTTGCTGGTCCTTGTTGGACATGTATTGTAATCTTTTTTTTTCATGCAGCCAGGTGGCTGAACGAAAAAAGAGATTGATCGGTGGGTATGCCCACCATTAGAATACCGCCCTTCATCCACCCACTTCTAATGATGGGCATACATGCACCATTTATATATGCCGAAGCATGGGGGCATCCTCCCGCAAAAAAGTTATGCCGCACACACATGGTCGGACTTTTCCACGGGCAAGCCTCCGTCGGAATTTCGACCGTATGTACGCGGCATTAGGAGCAAAATCGCTCCTCCGCCCCTGCTGCCCCAATGCTTCGGCATATTTGCTTCTTTTCTTTTTTTAACTGTGGTGGTGAAATCACCTCCTACAGCACTGGAGTCGCAGGGATCAGGCCTGTCTCTGCGAACGCTGCAGTTATGTGTGTTGTGTTTTGTAAGTGACAGTGATCGATCGATACTGCACTTCGGTGGCCTGGGCTGGACGGAGGGGCAAAACGCAGGTGCCAGCAGGTATCTGGGCTGATCCCGCTAACACTGCGTTTTTGGGAACCCTAAACTGCTGGGGACGCTAGTATAGATCTGATCAGATCAGATATTGATCTGTTCAGATACTATACCACTAAGGGAGGTGTATGCTTCACGCGTGGGTGTTAGCGTTACTGGCACTAACCTGACGCTGCCTGGGGTGTGACGCAGACCCTCTCTGACGCTAAAACCTAATTGATATCACCCGCCGGGCGATCAGGGGGTTAAACCTTTATTGGGTTATATACGGCGGGTGCCCTGACACTATAAAAAGCAAACTAACTAACCAGCGTCACCCGTAACACTTATATGATGATTACTGGTGAAAGGGTTAACTAGGGGCAATTAGGGGGTTAAAACCTTTATTAGATAATATATGGGGGTACCTGACGCTATAAAAACCTGCGGCGAACCTAAAAAAAATTACTGACTACTGATCTGCATCACCGACGCTAAGACATCGATCAGAAAAATGATCGCTTAGCGACAGTGGTGATAGGGGGTGAAAGGGTTACCTGGGGGGCGATCAAGGGGGTTAAACCTTTATTAGATCATTTATGGGGGGTACCCGACGCTATAAAAACCTGCGGTGAACCTAAAAAAATTACTGGGTACCGATCTGCATCACCGACGCCAAGACAGCGATCAGAAAAACAATTGCTTAGTTACAGTGGTGATAGGGGGTGAAAGGGTTACCTGGGGGGCGATCAAGGGGGTTAAACCTTTATTAGATAATTTATGGGGGTACCCGACGCTATAAAAACCTGCGGCGAACCTAAAAAAAAATACTGGCTACCGATCAGCATCACCGACGCTAAGACATCGATCAGAAAAACAATCGCTTAGTGACAGTGGTGATAGGGGGTGAAAGGGTTACCTGGGGGGCGATCAAGGGGGTTAAACCTTTATTAGGGGGGGTTAGGGGGCTACACTGGACCTAAAACTAAATGTAGTGACACTTTTACAGTCACAAATGTCACTGATTGCAGTGACCATTTATTTACTGATCACTGCAATCAGTGACACTGTGACTGGGGGCTGGGGGGTGATCTGGGGGGGCTGGGGGGTGATCTGGGGGGGCCTGGGGGGCGATTTATGTGCCTATGTGTGCTGGTGTTAGTGTAGTGTTAGTGCACTGACCTGTGTGTCTTCTCTTGTACGACGCTCGGTATATGTGAGCGCCGCACAGGAGATGACATCACTTCCTCCTGCTTTCTCTATCTGTGTAAACAGTACACAGACAGAGGGGGCATTTCTATTCGCCGGGAGCGATCGCGGGGGGGTGGTCGGAATCGAACGGCCGCCCCCCCATCTCGGAACGCTCCCAGACGAATTCCGACTGCTCACTGTACAGAAGGGGGGTCCGATCGGACCCCCCAACTGTACAAAGGCAATCACGTACACTCTACGTGATTGTGCCTGTCGGTGCCATTGTGCCGACGTATATATACAGTGAGCGGTCGTTAAGTGGTTAATCATGCTGTCTAATCAGCATCTTGATATGCCACACCTGTGAGGTGGATGGATCTTGGCAAATGAGAAGTGATCACTAAACACAGATTTAGAAAGGATTTGTGAAAAATATTTGAGAGAAATGGGCCTTTTGTATACATAGAAAAAGTCGTAGATCTTTAAGTTCAGCTCATGATAAATATGGGCAAAAATAAAAGTGTTGTGTTTATGTAGCGCCCCCCCCCCCATATTTGGGGGCACTATGTGGAAATTTAAGGGTAGTCTGAGCTGGTAGTTGGGCTCAGACCAATCAATGATTTAATATTGCTCTGGGTGTGATACTGGCTGGCAGTAGTGTTCTCCGTTGCCTGTAGGTGGCACGGTCACCACCGGCATAGGTTAAACTACGGGGGGTATCACAGCACCTTGAGTGTCCTCTCTCGGCAGCCATTCAGTGGGTGTGGTCTACCCGCTGTGCATGCTGGGAGAGGGTACAAAAGGGGCAGACGCCATTTGGCGTGAGGCGATTCCAGGGGGACCCCAAGGCGCAAGGGGGGACCTCTGGTCCAGTGAGTGTGCTTCGTGGCCCGCATGGCACGAGGTGCGCGAGTGTGTTTAGGCCTCGGGCACCTTCAGCCCGAGGCCCTGTTGCTGCATCATGGGCCCAGCTCCACTGACCGGGGCCTACGCTTCAGAAAAGGATCCCAGGCTGCCCGCTTGTAGGGGGCCCATCTTAAGGAAAGGAGTCCAGGGGAGGATCAGTCCCAGGAGATCAGCGACGGTACTGCTGTCTCGGGGGAAGAGGCCTGGAACTCACCTAAAGAGGGATTCATCGTCTCTGATATCCGTGCTCCATCCCGGCTGCTAGGACCACTCTCATAGGGACTATCCGGGTGAGCAATACCCATTTAGGGTTGAGTGGCGACGAGTATAGATACTGGACTTTGAGTGTTGCGCAGTGTTGTTCATCTTGCTCTAAAAAAGTAATTAGTTACAGTTACAAATTACTTCTCCCAAAAAGTAAGTAAGTGAGTTAGTAACTCAGTTACTACATAGGAAAAGTAACTAGTTACTCAGCAAAGTAACTATATTGGCTATATTATATATACACGGGGGCGGGGCGGTAGAGGGGTGATATATATGTAATTTTTTCAGTGTATAAAAATAATAGGAGCGATAAATAATATTGGTACTGTGCCCATGCCTCACTGTGCCCCATGCCTCACTGTGCCCCATGCCTCACTGTGCCCTATGCCTCACTGTGCCTGTGTGTTACGGTACCTCAGATCGGCGGCGTCCCGAGACTCCCGGCGGCCATTCTATTATTCAAAAGCCGCGCCTCCTCCAGTCCTCCTCGTTTGTGATAGGCGGAACACTCAATTTCCCAGCAGGCAGTGTTCCGCCTATCACGGACATCCTCTCATCCTCATAACACAGACGGGGATGAGAGGATGTCCGTGATAGGCGGAACACTGCCTGCTGGGAAATTGAGTGCTCCGCCTATCACAGGCGACGAGGACTCGGGAGGCGCGGCTTTTGAAGACTGCAATGGCCACCGTCTGTCTGCATGACACGCTGTTCAGGTAGGCAGACGGCAGCTTGCAGTTAGTTAGACTTATATTACATCTACTCGTGGCTGCTGCGGCGAGTAGATGTAATTGGGGTAACGCCGCCCAAGTAATGGGAACGGCGGTGCTACGAGGGTAAGAGTAATCAGTTAGATTACTCGTTACCCCAAAAAGAGGCTACGTTACCTAACGCCGTTTATTTAAACGGCGTTAGTTACAACACTGGTGTTGCGTGCCTAAACCTTCCCCTACTTCTTTCAACTTCCTACTCGCTCTCTTAAAGTTGACTCAAAGAAAACAAAAGTCCAATCTCCAAGTCCAGTATTGCTAGATTTGAGACCCAGTTCTATGCCTTGATTGATGGTGCTTTTTCTCAAGGTGTCATCAATCAGGACGTGTGGGAATTTTTGCGGATTAAATATCCTAGAATCCCGACACTATACGGTCTCCCTAAGGTTCATAAAAGTTTATCCGAGCCTCCTGGTAGGCCAATTGTGTCAGGGAATGGGGCTATAAACAGAAAATTTAAGTATTTTTCTGGATACATATCTTAGACCATTCGTAATCAGTTTGCCCTCATATACAAGGGATACTATTCACCTCTTAACAAAATCTAGAGGGCCTTAGTATACCCGAAAATGCTCTGTTAGTCGCTATCGATGTTGAGGCTTTGTATAGCTCAATCCCCCATCATTTGTGGTTAACGGCTATCAGACATGTTATCTTTTCATTGTATAATGCCAATCACAAACTTGGAGAATTTATTATGATGGCCCTAAAATTTACATTGGGTCATAATGTATTTTCCTTTGATGGTTCCTACTTCCTCCAGGTGCAGGGGGTTGCAATGGGAACATCTTGTGCCCCATCGTATGCCAACCTGTACCTGGGGGAGTGAGAGAAATCTTTTCTGTCCAACAAGTCTGCTGACTCCCTCATTCATCATGTAGCGGCTTGGTTCCGCTACATTGATGATATCTTCATGATATGGGAGGGTTCAGCGGCAGAATTGGAGGAATGTATGTCCAATATGAATACCAATGATTTCAATTTGAGGTTCACAGTCACTTGCAGTGCCACCAGTATCACTTTTCTGGATGTGACTATAAAAAAAAGAATATAGACGGCAGTATATCCAGTGAACTTTATCAAAAGGCTACGGCTGGGAACACGGTCCTTCATGCGACCAGCTCCCATCCCCAAGCCTTGGTAAAATCAATTCCCTACAGCCAATACTTAAGGCTGAAAACGGAATTGTTCTACTCAGGACACATTCCTCCAAGAGGCTAATGCTTTGAGAAACAGACTCCGTTTGAGGGGTTATTCTCATACATGTTTAAAGACAGCCTTCAAGCGTGCTAATGGACAGGAAAGACACAAACTTTTGTTCGGCCCAAAAAGGAAAAGTGATGATACCCAAACTGAGAATCATCACAAAATATCATAATCAGCATCATGCTGTCAAAAATATTATTTCCAAGTTTTGGCATTTGCTTTGTATAGACCCGATGTTGAGTCCATTTGTTACTGAGGTGCCGGCAATTACCTATCGGCGTGCCCCTTCACTCCGAGACCACTTGGTACAGAGTGAATTTCGGGGTGAATTTCGCAAAGACCACTGCAAGAGAATGGGCACATTCACTTGTGGGGGTTGTCCACTCTGTCAATATATGAACACCTGACAGGGTAATATTTTACCCAATGGACATCCATACAAACCTTGCCATTTTTTCAACTGTAAGACCGAGGGAGTGGTATATCTTCTGACATGCCAGTGTTCCAGATTCTATGTGGGGAAAACCAAACTACAGTTTTATAAGAGTTCCTCTAGACACATTAGTTCCATGAAGATGGCAAACCCAGATTTGCCATTAGGCAGACGTGATCCAACAGCATAATGGAAAATTTCCTAGGATCCAATTTCTGATCTTGGACAGGATCCATCCTAATTCCCGGGGAGGGGACTGGAACAAGGTACTGCTCCAGAGGGAAACCCGCTGGATTGCGGACCTTGGGGCTACCACACCCCCTGGTTTGAATGAACAGATCAGTTTCAGACCTTTCTTAGAGGGGTTTGCCTTGGGTGGATGTGAAAAATAATAAATTCCATCCATATGCATTTGCCCTTGTGTATAGCATTTGTGTTTTCACCTCTGATTTGTCATGATCCATTGTCATTTGGTTGCTGCAATTCTTCCCATATTTTCCAACTGTTACAGCATTCCCTGTGCAGATTTGAGTCTTTACTAGGGGGCTCCCCTGTGATGGCTGTGGGGTGGTGTGTATGGGTGTGGGTCTTCATACCTTTCACCCGGTGCACGTAGGCCACCCTGTGTGGCCCCTCTGACCCGGTGGCTTGGCCACAATTTGGCTCATAGCCACCTTGGGTTTTGCGTGCGCTGGTGGGCGCAGAGTGCGGGATGCCGTCATCACGGGATCCTTTCCCTTTTAGTTGGGTGGGTTTGTCGTGCGGGGGTATCCTCGCATTCCGCGCTTGGGATCCTTGTTGCTTTTCAGTCATGGATCGGGGTACCCTGTGACATTGTCGACGTAATTAATATATCTAAATTCATTTTTTCTCTGTTCCCTATGCTGCTGGCAGTTTGATCCGTGATGTTTCATATTGCCTGTCTGATGTCATTATGACTACAATGTTTGTCGGATGCCATTTAAGCAGATACACACACAGAGTTTTAGACACACCTCCCCCTTTGGGGAGGATTATGCAAATATGGGCCTGCCCCCTCTTTTTTCCTTCATGTTTTGGTCATCTGTGGGATCCCATTGAGGATGATCCATCTGATGACACCATGGTGGACCTTTGGTTGGCGCGTGTGACGCGCTGCTGCATGGAGTCACATATCCACAGGATTCTTTGCCAATCGCGGCAGTTTCGGGCTGCGTAGGACCTAGCACTCCACAATGTTTGGCTTAGAGTAGAATAGGACCTTTGGTCACTTGACGCGCGATGCTTGTGCGTCATGTCGTCACGTGACGCTGTCCTCCTCGCCAATGGACCGAGCTATACAGGTCCTTATACCGCGTGGCGCCCGAGCGTCACGGCGTCATGTGACACGGTACCCTCCCCCTTTTCCTCTCTTAAAAGCTGGCAGATGCAATGGAGGACCCGTCGATAAGTTGGACAGCGGGGACGCGCCATGCCAGTAAGGAGTTCATTCTGCTTCAACCTAGGCTGGACTGATTGATAAGGGAGAGGAGCATTTTCCTTCCTCTCAAACATCAGTCATGTTTACTCTGTGTGCTAATACATGACTGTATGGATGCTACTTATGTGAGTCACTAACTCTGATTCACTTATATCTATAGATTGCAAGTCAAATCTAATTGCAAGCTGTATGACAAAATAAGCAGTTCTGGATGAATATGGAAAATTAGAGAACAAGGTTTGGTCCCTTTGTGCAAGTCCTTGATGCTACAATTAATTTGGTATAGTGCTTTTCTTTTTTGTTACTCACTACTGTGTCTAGAGCCCTGTGTTCTATGTTATAGGGATACATAATTGACATTGGAGTTGTTTCATATCATGGAAACTAACATGTCAATATTACCCTCTTTAATTATAATTCGCAGGACTTTGTCATTTTGGTTGCCGTGTCCCTGATCTGTTGGTGTCTTGGGATTTGTTGGGAGGTGAGGGGATCCACCCTACTCTTGTGCTGTTGGCACTTCAGACACTTCTGTGCCGCTATCCTTGGAGCCCCGCTGGTCTAGTCACGAATCTGTATGATGATATGTTTGGGTATGTTTCATATGCTTTGTAATGTTGTACTCTATAGGTCAAGCTGCATAGATAATTAATGTTGAAATATGTGTTTTGTTAAAATTGATTTTATTTGCATTGTATAGCGTGATCTTGTCCGGGTACTAGCTCCTGGCGAAGGGACGAACAGTGTCCCGAAACGCGTTGGGCCCTTTCAGACTTCTTCATGGGATTCACCTACTGCCGGATCATCTATGGTTTTAACTTTGTATATTTGTATAATTGTATCTTATTGTAATAAAAATATTTTATATTATTGTTGCCCTTAAAGTCCCAGTTCTGGGGGGTGTTCCTCTTTTGATCTATTTCCAGGGATGTTGGCAACACCATGGGTTCAATTTGATGTTCATATTTAATTTTACAAAGAAAACAAAAAGAATAAAGCCTTGCTGATTAGGTTATACTCATGTGTGGACATTGGCCTTTTTCCTGGAGATTTTTGTTTGGCTAGACAACGGAGCTAAAGGATCCAATCCAGAGGAGGTAATTGCTGCAGACCCAAAACAAAACCAGCCGGTTCCTTAAATGGGGGTAAGTGCTACATTTATAATTATTTTGCTCAGGTTAGAAATCTCCAGTAATAAGTTTAGCTGGAGGTCTTCATTACAATTTCCATATAAGGGGGTGAGGGGGCGCTTACTATACCATTAATAAAGACCATATAAAATAGCGAGCATAAAACATCAAATAATTAAATAATGATAGTTTACAAAATTCATAAAATAAACCATAAGTGACTCTTCATAAAAGTGAAAAATTCTAAAATGAACACACAGTGAAAATTTAAATGTGCAACAATCCAGTGCAAAAACATCCGTGTATGAAAAATAAAAATGCACAATAAAAAAACTGTATAAAATTGTGCAAAAAACTGTCTTAAGTGCAGAAAAACAGGAAAGCAATTCCAAAAAAACAAGAGAAAAATAATGCTAGACTTTGTGCTGGAAAATCTGAGCCACACTCCACAGCAATGTGCATAAAGATCCAAAAAGTGCAGATGCAAGCAATCGTCTCTTATATGTAGTGATATCCAATATAGTGCAAGTGCTTTCATCCAGTGCTCCGTGCCAAACACAGTTTCCCCCAGCCTCTCACCTTAAGAGGCTTAAAATGACAATTTGCTTATTTGAAAAAACATTTCAATGGAAAAAAAAATCAAGATGTGGCCCTAGGACTATCAAATACGGGACAGTGATGTACTCACAACATAGGCTAATGGATCCACGAGCAAGTTCTCTCGCCAGGGAGTTCCAGGTTCCTGGAAAATAAAGGGGTTAAAAGATTAACCATCTGCACATTGGTATGCAGCGAACAATGTATTTATACACAGTATATATATTGGAGGCCACACAGAAGCTCAAGCATTGACCACATACCAACCCGACAAGTGATCTTCACATAAACTTAAAATGGGAGAAAAAAAATAAAATAAAAAGTAATATATGGGAGGAATGTCCTCAAAGCATCAGATGATTTTGAGCGAGGCCTACTTCGCCCTGCACGAGGGGTTATATTTCGCGCAGAGCGCGCTCATCAATGTCCGGGACCTGGCAGAGACTGTGGTCATGTGAAAAATCTAACATTAAGGCAGTTCGACTTAGGGCCTTTTCACACATGCGGACCGTATGTCCGTTTTTTCCGTGTCAAAGTATTTTATTGAATGAATATGATAATCAAGTACAAATCTTGTGTTATACAATTTGTAATAAGTTATCCAACTACAACAGGTTTGAAAAAAAAAAAATGTAATGGTCCACTATATATGTACCGATTAAGTAAATTATATAAACTCAACAGAAAATGGAAAAGTAAATAAATCATTACATCAAGATATTCATGACTGTAGTTGGAAATACTATTTATCATATAAATTGTTTTACTTGGACCTGGAATATTGAAGTATAATTATGTAAAGCAATACTTTATTACTGTTTAAATAAAACGAGTTATAAAAAATAAAAAATAAAAATAAAAATAAAAATAAAAATGGATAGGCTAGGATAGTAGGAAAATAGAGAAGGAAGTGTAGAAGTCCACTGAGATGGTTCGAGTAAGTTGGCCTACAGCCTGAGGGTTGGAATAGAACACTATAATGTTCATGATAATACCCAAGCTCTAGAAATTTGGTTTTGTAAGTCACTTATTACCAAATTAATCTTTCAGCTACCATGGCATAAGAATTGAGTTGTCGCGGAATAATGGTAGGTGATAGCGGGTCATTGTGGGCGGCATAGTCGCGCTGTCCTATTGATTTCAATGGGCAGCAGCGGTAAAGGAGCGGTAAACACACCGCTCCTTTGCCTCTCCAAAGATGCGGCTAGCAGGACTTTTGGAGCAGTCCTGCTAGCGCACCGCTTCAGTGTGAAAGCCTTCGGGCTTTCACATTGAAGACTGCAGGGCAGGATTTTTTCAGGCACCATATTTAGCGCCAAAACGCCTGAAAAACGCCCCAGTGTGAAAGGGGCCTTAAGCCCTGTACACACGATCGGTTTTACCGATGGAAACAGTCCGATGGACTTTTTTCAAATCGGACAAACCGATCGTGTATGAGACCCATCGGTCTTTTTTCCATCGGTTTTAAAAAATAGAACAGGTTTTAAATTTTTCCGATGGATCAAAAACCGATAGCAAATTCCGGATCATCTATGGGCAAGTCCATCGGATAAAAAACCCACGCATGCTCAGAATCAAGTCGACGCATGCTCAGAAGCATTGAACTTAATTTTTCTCGGCTCACTGTTTTACGTCACCGCGTTTGAAACGGTCGGTTTTTTGACTGATGGTGTGTAGGCAAGACTGATTGGAAGTCAGCTTCATCAGATTTCCGATGGACAAAACCATCGGATCAGAATCCATAGGATATCCGATCGTGTGTACGAGGCTTTAGTGTTAGTGCTTGCATCATTTTGAAGCTTATACCAATATCAAATGGGAAGTTAATCAGCCACAGCTCAAAAAAACCCTAGCAAACTCTGGAGGAACCCTAGTTGAGAAAGTCTGCCTTAGGGGCTTGTCCTCTTAAAATGTCTAAGTGCAATCAAGCAGGTTGTCTCGATCTGATAGTACTGCATTTGAAAGCCAGTCCTTTGGCCGACTGATGGCACAGGGTTACCAAGGAGTAGTATGGATAAAGAACGGTGAAAGTGGCCCTCAAAGTTGGTGCAGGTGGACACAAGTATGGGGAGAAGCTTTACAATGAGCAGTTTATAAAGCTGGCCATAGACAGTGCAGTTTTCTTTCCTGCAACTACAAGTCAATTCCTTCATCAAAACACAGTCAGTGTTGATGGGGGAATCCCACCCGCAGAGGTATACCTTCAACTTAGGTACAATCAGCCTGCCCATACATGGTTCAAACCATCTATGGCCGGCTTTAGCCATTTTGGATATCTTTGCAGATCTTCTTTCAGGCAGAAGAAGGTTAATTAGATTACAGAAGTCAGAGGACACACCATGTCAGATACCCCTGTAGACCTGGGTGTAATTTCTACAGTCTTCAAACGTTAAGCTGGCCATACACCAGTAGATTTGATTTGAATTTTTTTTTTTTTAAACCTACATTCAATTTCGTAATAGTTAATGGAGTCAAACTGACAACATTTTCAACTGTAGCGATGGGAAAATTTGAAGAAGCAGGATTAAAAGTTTCTTGAATGACCGCAAATTTAGCCAAGAATGTGGTTTTCGTTCACGAAAATTTTTACATATTTTAATGAAACCTGTTTGATGCATCTGCTATTTCAATAAAATCTCAGGTCTGGATGAAAATTTCAAGGGCTTTTCGAACTAAATGTATTGACTCGATGATGGCAAGATTCATAGGAGCATGTATAAGCCTGTAAGCGGGTTCTTCCAAAAAGGTTTGTGTTAACAGTTTTCTTCTACCGTGTTAATGCTCTGAGGTTAATCAGGTCAACCATGTTTATGTGTCAAAGTTAATTTGTTAGAATATAGAATTGTTGCACTGTGTCCTTAGGTTGACCTGCTGAGCTGGTGGTTCCTGAGAGGAGAGGGTTAACACTGCTGGTCAAGTTTTCCCACTCTTTTCAGGAAGGTATCTGTCTGTTGCAGGCGATACCATATAAATAGGGATTCATTAGTCCACTCTGGGGTGGGGCGCTCGCCTGAAGAAAAACACTGGCAAATGCAACTGTTATGTTGTCATATTCCTTGCGGTTGGTTCCCCCAAAAGTAGCTTGGACTGAACCCGGGGACCCCATGTACCTAGCCGCACGGCACGGGAGAGTTAAGGAGTTAAAGCGGTTGTTTTGCCCGCTTGGCGATTTTTACCTACAGGTAAGCCTATAATAAGGCTTACCTGTAGGTAAAATTAATATCTCCTAAAACGTACACCGTTTAGGAGATATTCACATTGCATGCAGCTGCTGACATCAGAAGCGCATGCGCTCTAAAAGGTCCGGCGTATCGTGCCGGAACTTCAGAGCTCCTTGCCGGAATGGAGGGGCTCACACGCGGGAGTGACCTAATCGTGGCTTTAGCCACTCAGCGTGCCGTAGCCCGCAAATTTGGAAGAAACGTCAAGGGAACATGTCAGCTCCCTCATCGGTGACCAGGCGATGCATACTAGCACATTATGCTATTGTCTTGCATGTTTTTTGTTTGTTCTTTTTTTTTTTTTTTTTCAGCGGTTTACTACCACTTTAAAAAGTGGATGTAAACCCTAACATATACTCAGTGAAGTGAACAGCCTCAGATGATACACAGAGATGAAACAAATCTCCCTATATACGTTTTACATGTATATCTGACCCTGCACAGCTTTGTAGACAGTTTAGAAAGTGCACATCTGTTAGAATTTTCTCTTCACTTCCACTGGGTGTGGATTCGTGGCATGCACAGTTTGACAGCTGATTGGTGGAAAGGCACACACCCCCTCTCCACATAGGTAGAGGAAGGAAGGAATGTGCAGAGCTGTGCTGTGAATAGACCAGCTGTCTGCTAGACCATTTCTATGCACCATCCCTGACACAAATTTCAGGCTGGTTTTATCTCGGTTGTCGGAGAGCTTGTCAGAAGTTATCCTGCTGATAACAGAAGAACCGAGCAACAGAAATACACGGGACTAAGGGATTTGTAGAGGGACAAGTAACCCCACTACAACTATATGTGCCCAGGTCAAATTTCATGAATGGGGTTTACATCCACTTTAAGCTAGAGCATGCATGAGGTTTGTGCTAGTGCTCGGTGGGACCCTATTTTGTCACTGGCAGTGAGGTGGCAGAGTTACGCTGAACTGGTGGAGAGGGCACAGGCTCAGCAGTGTCCCTGCTAAATGCCACATACATCAAGTAAGGTTGTGTAATCACATGGGACAGCACCAGCCACAAATATTTGTAATGTATACAGTGTGTAGCACCCGATAGAGCTACTGTTCTGTTAAATCTCGTTTTTGACCTCCCTGTAACCAGGGAGAACACTCTTTGATTAGTTAGGTCTGCTCTGGGCTCTAGAGGTATGGACTCAATTACTTCCCCCTGTCTCCCAGGAAACCCTGGGATATAGTGGGTTGGAGAATAATGAACACAGCCTGCATGTTAATATTTACTGAGCCAATCCCTGGTCAATATGGCAAGTGACCAGGGGGTTGAGGGAGGTATAAAATAGTCCAGAGCAGTAGCCTCTTGTCCCTGGGGCAGTAAGACCAAGGCTGAGGGCTGTAGCATCCCTGGGGAGATTTGCTAGATTGTCCCCGGTTTTGTCCCTGGATTGGATTTGAACAGGGGCTGGGGCAATTTCAAAGATAGTCAGTGCAGAATAAAAAAAAAAAAAGGTTTTTTTTTCCATTATCTGTGCCCCTTTCTGATGATCATGTGCTGGTCGGAGCGGAGGGAATATTTTTTCAGTTTCGGGTGCATGCCCATTCAGCTCCGCTCGCATGTTCTTCTGCCCTGGCTCAAATCCCAGCCAGCCACTTGCCTCTTTATCTCCTTTGCGGGCTGTGAGGCGGGTGGTGATGGCGATGGGCAGAGTCTCGCTGATTGCCGCCATTACTAGTCTGGTCACCTTAGTTTAAAGGCAATGTCAGGATTCTTCCCCCAATAACATCCTATTTTAAGGACACAGCTAAACAGAAGACAAACTCTTTCCAAAAGAGGGGCAATCCCCTCAGACCAGCCTTTGAATACTTTTTTTTAACACAGAGGAGCCCTTTCCGGTCTCAGGGAACCCCTGCCAATAAATTTCTAGATCTACAGCTCACTGTACATTAGTGTGATGGTCATGGAGAAGAATGCTTCAAACATTTGTGGTCATTGAAAAAGAACCCCCTCTTACATATACAGTGGGACAAAAAAGTATTTAGTCAGCCACCAATTGTGCAAGTTCTCCCACTTAAAAAAAAAAAAAAGGAGAAGCCTGTAATTATCATAGGTATACCTCAACTATGAGAGACAAAATGTGGAAACAAATCCAGACAATCACATTGTCTGATTTGGAAAGAATTTATTTGCAAATTATGGTGGAAAATAAGTAAGTATTTGGTCAATATCAAAAAGTTCATCTCAATACTTTGTTATATATCCTTTATTGGCAATGACAGAGGTCAAACGTTTTCTGTAAGTCTTCACAAGGTTGTCACACACTGTTACTGGTATGTTGGCCCATTCCTCCATGCAGATCTCCTCTAGAGCAGTGATGTTTTGGGGCGGTCGCTGGGCAACACGGACTTTCAACTCCCTCCAAAGGTTTTCTATGGGGTTGAGATCTGAAGACTGGTTAGGGCACTCCAGGACTTTGAAATGCTTCTTACAAAGCCACTCCTTCGTTGCCTGGGCGGTGTGTTTGGGATCATTGTCATGCTGAAAGACCAAGCCACGTTTCGTCTTCAATGCCCTTGCTGAAGAGAGGAGGTTTGCACTCAAAATCACACAATACATGGCCCCATTCATTCATGTACATGGATCAGTCGTCCTGTTTCCTTTGCCGAGAAACAGCCCCAAAGCATGATGTTGCCACCCCCATGCTTCACAGTAGGTATGGTGCTCTTTGGCTGCAACTCAGCATTCTCTCTCCTCCAAACACGGCGAGTTGTGTTTCTACCAAACAGTTCTACTTTGGTTTCATCTGACCATATGACATTCTCCCAATCCTCTTCTGGATCATCCAAATGCTCTCTAGCAAACCTCAGACGGGCCCGGACATGTACTGGCTTAAGCAGGGGACACATCTGGCACTGCGTCCCTGGCTGCGTAGTGTGTTACTGATGGTAGCCTTTGTTACGTTGGTCCCAGCTCTCTGCAGGTCACTGTGTTAATGATCTTGCACCAAATAAAATGAACTAAGACGATAAATAGATTTAACAGCTGCTTAACCCCAAAAGTTTCAATGAGAAACTAACATATGAAAAAAATTATATATTCACAGTATGTAAATAAAGTGGGGGCGCTTATAAAAATAAAGTGATATATAACATACCACTGATTAAGTGACAAATCATATACATAGGGTGAATGAAAAAAGCAATAAATTAACACCAGCCTGCCTATATAACTTATAACATAGTGTTGTTGTCTACAATCTAAAATGTGAGACAAAAACAAGCCCACCAATCAGTGGGTAACAAGTCCCCACTTGTCCTTGTGAACAAAAATTATGTTTTTTTCCAGTGATAGATCATGACCAAATGACCAAACATGAGATGAACCATAGAGTCCCAATAGTCCTCCTAAATAAATCAATATTGATTGTAGTGATGCGACCCAAAACACATATGATGTGAAATGGTGAATCCAAAACGAAAAAAACTTGCAGCGATTCCTTCACCAACTTAGCCTTATAAACACCCGATAGTGCTCAAAATAAAGGCGGCAGCTTACCAGAAATATTTGAACCTTTTATTTAAAAAAAAAAAGAGGTCAATAGCGCTTTTGGCAAACTCCACTTGCTCATATGGATAGAGATGTCAGTAACCGGAACAAATTCCCCGCCTCAGGAAGCCCAGATCAGATAATGTGGAATATAATGAGGGAATATAAAACCGGCAATAGTGTAACTCCGTTTTATTGAATAAAACATCTATTTAAAAAACAGCCAAATGCCCCCTTACTTGAATAGTGCCACAGACTCGGCACTCAGGCTGGATAGCATGGATGGAGCAGAGCTGTTAGTCCCAGATGGAGGAAGGTCCGGCGTGCGTTCCACCTACGACAGGCAGGAAACCAGCGGGACCGGAAGTGTCGTAAGAACGTAGCCCTAGCGTTGCCTCTCAGGTCAGGTCTGCAGGTCATTCACTAGGTCCCCCGTGTGGTTCTGGGATTTTTGCTCACAGTTCTTGTGATCATTTTGACCCCACGGGGTGAGATCTTGCGTGGAGCCCCAGATCGAGGGAGATTATCAGTGGTCTTGTATGTCTTCCATTTTCTAATTATTGCTCCCTCAGTTGATTTCTTCACACCAAGCTGCTTGCCTATTGCAGATGCAGTGTTCCCAGCCTGGTGCAGGTCTACAATTTTGGTTCTGGTGTCTTTCGACAGCTCTTTGGTGTTCACCATAGTGGAGTTTGGATTGTGACTGTTTGAGGTTGTGGACAGGTGTCTTTTATACTGATAACAAGTTCAAACAGGTGCCATTAATACAGGTAATGAGTGGAGGACAGAGGAGCCTCTTAAAGAAGAAGATACAGGTCTTTGAGAGCCAGAATCCTTACTTGTTTGTAGGTGACCAAATACTTATTTTCCACCATATTTTGCAAAAAAAAATCTTTCCAAATCAGACAGACAATGTGATTGTCTGGATTTGTTTCCACATTGTGTCTCTCATAGTTGAGGTATACCTATGATGACAATTACAGGCCTCTCTCATCTTTTTAAGTGGGAGAACTTGCACAATTGGTGACTGACCAAATACTTTTTTGCCCCACTGTAGCTAAAAAGATCCTTGTTCTCAGTGGTTTATTATCTGAGAGGCAAAAATTGCCCAATCATCAAGGAACCCTCAGCAATCTCTGTAGGAACCCTAGGGTTCCACTGGACCCTGTTTGAGAAAGGCTGCCTTACACGGATATCACATAAACAGGTGTCCCCATTGGGCGATTTCTCCTCACCGTCTATTTCACTTAGACCCCTTTCACACTGGAGTGGTTTCAGGCGCTTTAGCGCTGGAAATAGCCTCTGCAAAGCACCTGAAAACCACCTCCCAAGTGTGACTTTTCTCACTGGGGCGGAGTATATGCAGGACGATCTAAAAAGTCCTGCAAGCAGTTTTTTGGGGCGGTTTGGGAGCGCTGTATTTAGCATTGCTTCCGAAGTGCCTGAAAAGCACTTCAGCAGCGCCACAACACGGGAGTTTTTAACCCCCTTCTTGGGGGTTAAAAGCTCCCAGCTATCGGGCGAAAAGCGCAGCTTAAACAGCGCTAAAACGAGTGGCGCTTTAGCGCTGACGCGGCCCCAGTGTGAAAGGGGTCCTATTAGAGCTGGGCGATTTTTTCCCCATATATAACAAACTCGATTTACGATTGAAATTTTTTATTTTTTATTTTTGATGGACACCGCGCCGGTCCTGAGGAGCTGCGGGCAGGACTTTTTAGGCGAGGCCGCGGCTTCGGCCTAGTCGACGACGGCCGGCCTCGAGGCCCTTTCCCGGGATCCCGGCTGACCGACTTCTCCCCTGCACACCCCAGAGAGGCTATCAAGACAGGAGGGACACAGGAGGGTTGTTTGGGAGGGTAATAGGAGGATTCTTAGCGCCGGTCCTGTGGAAAAAAAATAAAAAAAATCTAAAAATAGTGTAGCGGGGTCTCCTTTAAGGCCCCGGGACTACGTTACCCAGAACCCCGTTCGGCACCCAGAGTGCAATTGGCCACCGCAGAGACTCATGGGAGGGGCTATTTAAGAAGAAGGAGGCGAGGCGGAGCTTGGCCTCTTTGGACACCGCGCTGCAAGCAACAGTTTCTTCCTGTGCGGATCTGCTGCAGTGCAAGGCCTGAAGCCTGGGGCCTTGCGCAACTTCCGAAGAGCCTTCCACCCCACTGCGGAGCCTGGGTGGCACCAGACTTGTCGAGTGAGGACATCAGTTGGATCGGGGACCCGATCGTTGCAGACGCTGTGTGCTGAGACACAGCAGGTGGAAGTCCCGGACTGGGATCGCGTCCGGAGTGGTGAGCGAGCACTTGCTCAAGCCAATAGACTGTACCGTGTTTAGGCCTATAGACTGCCTTGGCCCACCTTTTGTTGTTTGTTGTTCCATTAGGAGACCAGTAGCAGGACAGAGTTAAAGGGTCTCCAGTATAGTGGATTACAAATACTGTTTCATCAAGTGCACCACCGAAAGTTTGCATGCAAAGAAATACTAAGTGAAAAGACTGAGATTTCTTCTATGTCAGGCCTGACCAGGGAGGGGAGATAGAATATTGTTTAGTGCGCCACAGGGCGCGTACACCATAATAGCTGCGCACGGTGGGTTACCACGCTGGGCCATTGTTGTGTGCTACACCTATTGCTACAGGGCTCTGTAAGCAAGTTGCATGTGTTCTGTTCTGCCTATGCCTTTTAATATAAAAGTAAGACTATTATCCACCTCCCTACTGTGCACGAAAACCCCCTTCCTGCCCAAGCCATTTTTCAGCTTTCAGCGCTGTCACAATTTGAATGACAATTGCGCGGTCGTGCGACGTGGCTCCCAAACAAAATTTGTGTCCTTTTTTTCCCACAAATAGAGCTTTCTTTTGGTGGTATTTGATCACCTCTGCGGTTTTTATTTTTTGCGCTATAAACAAAAGAAGAGCGTCCAGTTTGGAAAAACAACACTATTTTTTACTTTTTGCTATAATAAATACCCATTTTTTTTTTTTAAATAAAATTTTCCTCAGTTTAGGCCGATACGTATTCTTCTACATATTTTTGGTAAAAAAAAAAAAAAAAAAAAAAAAAAAAAAAAAAAAAATCGCAATAAGCGCGTATTGATTGGTTTGCGCAAAAGTTATAGCGTGTACAAAATAGGGGATAGATTTATAGCATTTTTATTTTTTTATTAGTAATGGCGGCGATCTGCGATTTTTTATTGTGACTGCGATATTGCGGCGGACACATCGGACACTTTTGACACATTTTTGGGACCATTCACGTTTATACAGCGATCCCTGCTATAAAAATGCATTGATTACTGTATAAATGTGATTGGCAGGGAAGGGGTTAACCACTAGGGGGCGGGAAGGGGTTAAATATGTTCCCTCAATGTGTTCTTACTGTGGGGGGAGGGGACTGACTGGGGGAGGTGACTGATGGTTGTCCCTATGTACAAGGGACACACCATCAGCCTCCTCTCCCTCACAGGACGTGGATCTCTGTGTTTACACACAGAGATCCACTTTCCTGCTTGTTTCCCGGGCAATCGCGGCGCCTTCTAGCTCGTTTTAAAGGGAGGACGTCATATGACGTCCTCCCAGAACGAGAGTATCCTCCGCCCGCCGTCAATTGACAGTGGGCGGGGGGCAAGTGGTTAAATTTGATCGCTCGCCTCAGTGTGTTGTCTTACTGCAAAGAGATTACTCCTTGCAATACTGTTGATTGTGATAAGTATAATCCCTAGACTAGCTGTGCCAGAGTGGGTCGAGTAAGATTGCCGGGGGTTGGCGGTGCTGTATACAGGGCCCGAAATCAAACCAGCGGCTCTCTTAACTGGGGGTAGCGCTACAATAGATTTTTTGAAAATATGAATCGATTTGACCTACCAACTCGATTTTTAAATCAAATCGATTTTTTCCCCAGCCCTAGGTCCTAATCTCTGAAATGTTGGATCCCTTATCACTTCCTACTTTAGAGACAATGGTCAGCAGGACAAATAGAGAGGGTAAATCTCACAAATCGACACACAGACAGCAATCAAACCTGGGAGGGGTTTTAACACTACCTCACCGTATGCGAAAAAAAAAAAATTGGCTTTCCATATACTTTAGACTCCTTGCACACAGGGGCATCGAGCTTCTCTACATCCCTCCCAGTGTGGATAGAAACAGTGTCCAGCCCTGCTGCCTGTAGCCCAGTGGTTCTCAACTTCTGTCCTCAGGACCCTCTACAGAGATATGCAATTAGCGGACCTCCAGCTGTTGCCAAACTACAAGTCATATCATGCCTCTGCCTCTGGTTGTCATGCTTGATGCTGTCAGAGTCTCGCTATGCCTCATGGGACTTGTAGTTTGGCAACAGCTGGAGGTCCGCTAATTGCATATCCCAAACAGGTCAGATTCTAGGTATTACCTTGGGGAGATGCAGAGTACAATTCTGCAATCACTGAGCAGCAAATGATATCACCTGTGATGTATTTCAGTTATCTTGCAAACCTGGCCTGATAGTGGGTCCAGAGGACAGGAGTTGAAAATTACTGCGGTGCAGCCGGTCATAGGCTAGGGCAGACTGCAGCTGGATGGGGGTGAACGCTGTATTGAGTGGTACTGACATTAGGGCCCTATGCATTCAGGGGTAAAATAGCCAGAAAGCAGAAGATCTGCGCTTCGGGCATCCATCCCTAAACGCATGAGGTCCTACATATACATAGCTCCCAACTTTTAAAAGTCCCACCGCGGGACATTCAGATCTCTCCTCTCCCCTGCTAACGAAAGTTGTTGCGCGGGGGGAGGTTGTTAAAAAAAATGTAGTTCCTGCAAAAAAAAATTGTTGAACACTGTTTTGGCCGCGGATCGTGGGGGGGGGGGGGTTGCCGCTGATCGCGGGGGGGGGGGTGGGGGCCGCGATCAGCACCTGTCACTCGCTGGAGCACCAAAAACCCAGAGGGACGCACAGCAGCTAGATGCCTCTGTGTGCAAGGGACCTGAAACTAAAAACCCATTACATTTGGGCGTACTGACCTTTTAAATGCAATGAGTGTACAACTGAATAGAGAGAAATTCTGCTCACTTTTGACCAGCTGTAATGTCAAAGGGACCACTTTAAGCCCCCGTTCGCTCCGGTGCAACCTGTAATGCGATTTGATAGTTTGATGTCACACCCTATTTGTACCTATGGATCCGTACAAACCAGTGTGACTCCGACTTGCACCGATTTGAAAAAGGTTCCTGCACTATTTTTGGCTTTTTCATGTGCGATTGCCATTGACATCTGTGCAGGAAATCACATTGTCCTGCGACTTTGAAGTCGCGCTGAAGTAGTGCAATTTCAAAGCCACATTCAGTGTGAACCATTGAAATAAATGCTAAAATAAATATCATCCGAAAGTGGTACAACCATACCTCCCAACTCCCCCCCCCCCCCCCCAATCAATAGATTTTTATTGTTTTTAAAATATAATAATACAATGTAGACATTGTAAAACATGTTACAAAGTAGTGTGTACATGTCAATACATAGAAATATGCTATACGAGTTGTGTAACATAAAACAGATAACAAAAGATTATGAAATGAGATGGGAAGGGGATACCTATAAGCAAAAGTATGCAGGCATAGGACACACCCCTTGTCACGCCCCCTTAAAATGAGATTGGTACAAAAAAAAGCAAGATTGGTTTAAACTCACAAGTGCTTTTTTTTACCACTACTATTCCTTTATATTGGCTTTTGGAATTTACAAATACAGCAATTTAGAAATCAGGTGAAAGGTTTAGCGCTGGAAACCACTTTTAGAAAGATAAAAAGTGCATTTTATATACAACTATATAGATCAGACCAAAATGAGGGACAAATGAGGAGGAATGAGGGACATTGCTCCAATTTAGGGAAAGTTGGGAGCTATGCTTCAACTGCAAGAAAACATTTATAGCAAGGAATTTATAAGCCTATTCTGGGTTCACAACAATCCTGTGTACGGTGAGTAACTTTCACTGCAGGAAGCGTGTAGAGTGGTGGCAGCCTTTTCTAGGACAGGAGAAAAGAAATACTGTATAGTGATGATTCATGTCTGGACAGGTACAATGGAGAAGTATGACGCGGTTTATGTAGCATGCGTGTGTGTGTGTGTGTAGATTTACAGGGCCGGTCAAATAATTTTTGCTATGACAAAAAGCAACCTGTCAGGGGTTAAAAATGTATTCTTATACCTGAATATTTTTTAAATAGGTTTTCCTTTCAAGGATGGAAGATCTTCTAGATAGACTTTAATTGATCTGCAATATTGCAGAGTGCCACTGTTGGACCTTTAGCAGCTATGCAATCCCAGGACAATTTCAGAAGTGTGTTTATTTTCAGGAAGCTCTGATGCTGGAACTTGAATGTATTCCATATAAGTCAACCACCCAAGGCATCCATAGTATGAAGAAAACTGTCACAGCCAGAATTTCCGACCAGCACTGGTACCTGACTGCAATTAGTGGGGCTACTTTCCAACAGACAAACTATAACAGGGGTCTCCAAACTTTCTAAGCAAAGGGCCAGTTTATTGTGCTTCAGACTTTAGGGGGGCCGGACTGTGCCCAGTGGGAGTAAACAATGCCCCGACTTTGGTATTAGGGGGAGAAATAGTTGGCATCAGCGGGGGGCGTTGGGGCCCCACCGTTGGCGTCAGCGGGAGGAGTAGCGCCCCATCAAGAGGAATGTTAAATTTCTTTCTTTGAACTTTATAATTTTACTTATTGTGTAACTTGTATACAATGTTGTAATTTTTCTTATATTCTTAAAATTAATAATAAAATTAAATTAAAAAAACAGACTAAAAAAATTATCATTTTTTTTTGTTTTTAAAGTGCCCCCGCTCTCCCGGGCTCGCGCAAACGCACATGTCTGTCTCACACGCACACATACAGCGATCGTCCCACACGTGATGCATCACCACAAACGTTAGATCATGGCCAGCAATTCTATATATGGCACTTGGACGAATCATGTTTTGGGGTTCGATAAGGAAGCCGCAACTGTTTACTGTGAACGGCTGCAGCTTCCCCATCAGACAGACACTTAAGGCCCATACACACTATTAGATTTTCTGCAGATTTTTGTCTTAAGATTTACCAAAACCATATAATAGGAGGTGAAAACCTTAAGAGTTTCAATTTATATGCAATCAGGCAGGCCCTTGCACTATATGGTTTTGGTAAATCTGAAGACAAAAATCTGCAGAAAATCTAATAGTGTGTATGTGGCCTAAGACAAGAACGGTATACTGCGGCTAGGGTATGTAGCGCACCAACCCCGGCCTTTACCTGCTTTTCTCTCTTCTTGGCTCCTCCGCAGGAAAGACTGAGGCACACCGTATCACAAGCCCGTACCCTCCTGGATGGGGAGGTTGAGCGGTGTTAGTTTCTCGGGCCTGCCTGCAGCCAGTGTTTGAAAACCTCCCGAGCTGATCTCGCTTCTGCGGTAGCCAGAAACAAGTCCTTTAGTTCTCCCCAGTAAAATGACTGTCCACAGCGACTGAGAGTCCAACTCAATATTTATTTATTAGAACGATAAACAGTCTCTGTGAAAGCAGACAGGTTGGACGAGAACAGTTCAGATAAGATGGGAAGAGGTCCAGGCACAAACTCAGCGTTGATTAGGGGAGCACTGTTCTGATTAGCACAAACAGCTTGGTGCACAGTCACTGCCACTGACTTGATGAATAGTTGTAGTCACTGCCACTGACTTGATGAATAGTTGTAGTCACTGCCACTGACCTGGTGTGCGTAGAGTCACTGCCACTGTGACCAACAGAACATGCACTTCTCCTTCCTTGAATAGTTAGGCCTCTGTAGGGAGAAAACATCCCTCCGGAGAGTTACCAGAGACCCCTTCTGTCACCACGACTCTGCGCTGGGTCTTCAGAAAGGGTCACCTCCCTGGCCTCCTCGTCCTGGATACGGGTCCCCACGCAAGGCGGATCCCTGGGAGCCCTCGATCCCTCGCGGAACCCAGCCGAAAGTACCTCACCCCCAGACCTAAGGTGTCTGGGGATGGAACAGCAGTTCAGTCTCCGGGCCTAGGAGCACCCGGAGACCATCCTCACCCACACCCAGGCCAAGGGCACCTGGTTGTCATGAACAGCAGCCCCCAGGCTGAAGGTGCCTGGGGCTCGGACCTCGACCGGAAGATGTCTGCCCCTTTTATACCCTCTCCCGGCAAGCACAGCAGGTTCCCTGCCCCGCCGTACCACTGCCGCGAGGGGACACTAAAAGGCACAGCCCTCCAATGGTGGTTCAACCCTGGCCTATGGCGACAGCGCCACCTATAGGCCGCAGGGAACTAGACACCACTGATATCCTCCACGACAAAAATGGTCCACAACCCTAACAATTAGCGTACCTGAGCCTTGTTACCACTTAGATACTTCCCCTAAATGTAACCACCCGCTACAGGTAGAACAAATTTAGATAGATTATAGTCTTGCCTAGGGCAGCACAAATCCCAAAATGCACCACTGGGTAGCTGGAAGGGTTTAGAGTTTACACTATAGCCCTATGAGCATACTCGCCAAAATAGATCAGTTGATGCTGCAAAATGTTGAGCTACTGTGCAAATATACAGTTTATTTCCCACACTGCTGCTCTTCTTTGCCAACTTCCATCCACAGCCCTGGTACCGAATAGAGTGCCGATTATGCCGACAACTCTCCTGCTACCTGTTCTTGATTTAGGCAGATTTTAATGTCAAGATCATCTACACTATTGTCCCAAATTGACAATGTTAGGTGCAATATAGGGAGGTCACTGGCAAGCCTCATCAACATTTTGATGCATGACCCTGTGAATTGTAATTATTACAAAAATAATAATGTAGTTCTTTAATATTTGTGCACAAATTCTTAATGCATCAGCATAACTGGGGGTGCGACAGGGGTGTGTCATTTGCATACTTTGTGGTGAAAGGTGTGCCAATTTCTGGTCTCAGGAAGCGATGCACATTTTTTAGAATTCACAACATTTTAGGCTGACCATAGGCAGCTCAAATTTCATGTGATTTCTGAAGTATTAAGGGTCCCTGCAACCACCAACCTGTATAATAAAAAGTCAATTGAGTGCGATAAAATCATATCAGCCAAACCGTCACTATCAGATCCTATCAGACATGGTCACTATTCAATAGCGTGGCTGCTTAAATACAATACCCAACAGTGGAGATTGATGCATCCACACTGTTAGCATGGATTGGGGATTAAATCAAGCAAAAGCTGGCAATTTACCTATTTTTGTCATCCATAAGAACAATTGCCTAGGCCTGGGAGGAAATCTGCCCTTCTTCTTGCTTCCTCTAGATCAGTGGTTCTCAACTCCTGTCCTCAGGACCCACCAACAGGCCAGATTTTAAGTATTACCTTGGGGAGATGCAGACTAGAATACTGCAATCGATGAGCAGCAAATTATATCACCTGTGATGTATTTCAGATATCTTGCAAACCTGGCCTGTTAGTGGGTCCTGAGGGCAGGAGTTGAGAACCACTGCTCTAGATAGTGTTGGACGCTCATGACCAGCCCAAGTTCATATTCCGACTACTCTTTCCCCCCTTTTTTCTTTCCCTTTATGGTAGCTCCCCCCCCCCCCCACGTTTTCCTTTTTCTCGGGCCCCTAGCCACTCTCTTTGGTTACTCTACATTCCCTGGGTGCATATACCATACTGCTCCATTATTAGAGAATCTGCCTGTCCAGGTTTGACATTGCTATCCATATGGATCTTACCTGGACCTTGTATTCTTTTTGTTTGCTACTATATGAAGTGTGGTACTGATTTATGTTGGTATTCCAAGCCCCTGCGTGGGCAGACTGGACGCCTTTTTGTCAAACCTCTAAACTGAATAAAAATGATTGTACCAGAAAAGGTTCAGCAGGCTTCAAGCAGTGCTAAAGTTGTCTAGAGTCTGCTAAAGGCTTACTTAAAGAAGTAGAAGTAGTATTACCCCAACTTCAAAATTGATGTGGAATCCTCCAGAGAGTCCAGAGGACCAAGTGCATGTAGCACTTGATCCTGTACTGATCCGTTTATACTGGCTGTCAGCTCCACCCCAGGCTGAAGCCCAAATTATGGGTGTTCCTATGGGGGGCAGGTACAGCATAGAACTGTAGCCACTGTCCCTACTCCTTTGTGTACTAGCTGGTGGTTTGTGTTACAATCCAACCAGACAAGCCCGCTCCCCTTGCTGTGGTAAATAACACCGTAGCCACTACCCCTGTCTTCCGTATACTAGCTGGCAGCTTGTTTTATTATCCAAGCTAACTGGCCTCCCTCTGATGTGGTGAATGACAGGGCTTGTCTACAGCGCTCACCTGCTGCCGGAGAAAAACTCTTTTTACTCACCTCATTAGAAATTTGTCACCTGCTGAGTAAGGATGAGCTCTGGCGTGTTCGCATAGTACACGTGCAGAGCCCGCCAGGAAGTAGTCACCGCGCTGCACTAATCACAGCCAGGGAGACATTTCCCGATCTCTGTTGCCGAGCATCGAGACAATGTCTCCCTGGCTGTGATTAGCACAGTGCAGTGCCGACTTCCTGGCGGGCTCTGCAAGTGTACTATGCAAACACGCCAGAGCTCATCCTTACTGCTGAGCAGCGTGGTCAAATAATGGTGGGGGGGGGGGGTGGCAGCATGCTGTTAACCATGTGTGGCAATACCCCCTGGGGGCCAAAAGGTAATAGTGGTTTCTTCCCAATTAGTACAGGTTGCCCATCCCCACAAGCACCAATCCATACACACCAGCTCTAATAACTCAGTCTAGGGGTTGTCTTTTTAATATTTATTGCTTAAAAAAAAAAAAAACAGAAGAGGGGTTAGGGCATGGGATACTCCACACGCTGCACCATAAACAGGACGACACTTTCCTTTAAGCTCCTATTTACAGATTCTGCTGAGGACACAAGGAAATGGCCAGTACTTAGACCCTATGAGAGCCATCTCAGTCCATAGCTACAGGTCCGGTGCTCCCACTAGGCAAACTAGGCAGCCGCCTATGGCGCCCTGCTGCCTAGGGCGCCCGGCCACTGGGGTTCCTACACTCTTCTCTCTGCAGCAAGCAACCAAGTCTCAGCATTAGCAGACAGCAGCTGCTCCATTCGCACATAGTGTCAGAGGCGCAGCGGCAAAAGAGGACTGTATCTGCGTCCCGACTCCTGAACGAATGGAAGCAAACAAACATTCAGTGATGGGCACTGGTAGGCTGCATCTGAAGGGCGCTTCATAAAAAAGGTGGGGTTTACATGGGTTGGGAAAATGAGGTGGAGTCATGGGTGGGGGCAGCAAAATTAAGTTTTGCCTAGGGCAGGGATATGCAATTAGTGGACCTCCAGCTGTTGCCAAACTAGGGTGTCAAAAATCCTTGCACCAGCCCTGCATAGCTACCTCTGGCACGTACAGGTGAAACTCAAAAAATTTGAATATCGTGCAAAAGTTCATTTCACTAATGCAACTTAAAGGGTGAAACTAATATATGAGATAGACTCATTACATGCAAAGCAAGATAGTTCAAGCCATGATTTGTCATAATTGCGATTAATATGGCTTACAGCTCATGAAGACCCCAAATCCACAATCTCAGAAAATTAGAATATTGTGAAAAGGTGCAATATTCTAGGCTCAAAGTGTCCCACTCTAATCAGCTAATTAAGCCATAACACCTGCAAAGGGTTCCTGAGCCTTTAAATAGTCTCTCAGTTTGCTTCAGTAGGAATCACAATCATGGGAAAGACTGCTGACCTGACAGTTGTGCAAAAAAACATCATTGACACCCTCCATAAGGAGGGAAAGCCTCAAAAAAGGTAATTGCAATAGAAGTTGGATGTTCCCAAAGTGCTGTATCAAAGCACATAACTTTCTATTAATGAGGAAGGGAAAAGTGTGGAAGAAAAAGGTGCACAAGCAGCAGGGATGACCGCAGCCTGGAGAGGATTGTCAGAAATATGCCATTCAAAAGTGTTGGGGACCTTCACAAGGAGTGGACTGAGGCTGGAGTCAGTGCATCAGGAGCCACCGCACACAGACGGATCCTGGACATGGGCTTCAAATGTCGTATTCCTCTTGTCAAGCCACTCCTGAACAACAAACAACTTCAGAAGCGTCTTACCTGGGCTTAAGAAAAACAGACCTGGTCTGGTGCTCAGTGGTCCAAAGTCCTCTTTTCCGATGAGAGCAAATTTTGCATCTCATTTGGAAACCAAGGGGCTGGCGTATGGAGGAAGAATGGAGAGGCACACACTGCAAGATGCTTGAAGTCCAGTGTGAAGTTTCCACAGTCTGTGTTGATTTGGGGAGCCATGTCATCTGCTGGTGTTGGTCCACTGTGTTTCATTAAGTCCAGGGTCAACGCAGCCGTCTACCAGGAGATTTTGGAGCACTTCATGCTTCCTTCCGCAGACGAGCTCTATGGGGATGCTGACTTCATTTTTCAGCAGGACTTGGCACCTGCCCACACTGCCAAAAGCACCAAAACCTGGTTCAATGACCGTGGGATTACTGTGCTTAAAATTGGCCAGCAAACTCGCCTGACCTGAACCCCATAGAGAATCTGACTATGGGGCATTGCCAAGAGAAAGTTGAGAGACATGAGACTGAACAATGCAGAAGAGCTGAAGGTCGCTATTGAAGCATCCCGGTCTTCCATAACACCTCAGCAGTGCCACAGGCTGATCGCTTCCATGCCACGCCGCATTAAGGCAGCAATTGCTGCAAAAGGGGCCCAAACCAAGTACTGAGTACATATGCATGCTTATACTTTTCAGAGGTGTAGCGGCCTCACCCCTCTCTCTCCCTTTCTCATACTCGGCTTGTCTTTCTTCGTCTAGGGGTCTCAGTGCTGGGGAGAGGGATGAGATATACCACGACCCATGTCCTCCATAGCTGAGAGGTGAAGGCCAGAAAAAAAAAAATTGGGCCTTGTGTAGGTGTCCTAGAGTCAAGTCCAGTCCTTCGTCCCTGACTCCTTTGCTCCTAGTAACCAGAGTTTCACACAGTGAATAGGTCCAACTCAGTTTTATTCTTCTTGGCGTACAAACATACAGTTTCTTTACTGAGTAATAATAGGGGTAGATCGAGGCACAATCCTTTCCCTTCTGTTGCTAACCACTGTGGTATCACCAGTGGCGGGTAGTCACTGCCACTGACTATATTGAGTAGAATGTGAATTACCTTCACTAGCACGGCCCCTGTCAGGGGAAGGAAATCCGTCCAAGGAAGAAACCGGAGGCCTCTCTGTCACCAGCAATGCTGCACCGGACGCTTCAGAGAAGTTCCGCACACCAGCTCTCACAAACTCAGACACGGGCACCCAAGGAGTTAGGGCCCCCCTCGGATTCCTCCACCCTCGCGGAACTCAGTCGAAGGTACTGAGCCCCAGGCCTCCGCCATAGTACCTCACCCGAGGCTAAAAGGTGCCTGAGATGGACTCCATCTCTCGCTCCGGCCAGGTCAAGGGCACCTGGGCCTGGAACACTGGAATGCCAGCACCCAAGCTGAAGGTGCCTGGGTGCGGCCACATCCTCCAACTCCAACTCTGAACCCCGTGGTAAGGGCGTCCGCCCCCTTTATCCCCGCTCCCTTCGTGCCACAGTGGGTTCCCCGCCCCGCTGTACCAGCTCCAGGGGAGGACAAAAAGGTACAGTCTTGCGGTGTGAGTTCAGCCCCGGCCCAGGGCAACAGCGCCACCCGTGGACCGCAAGGAACCTCACACCAGAGTCCTCCAAGAACCAGAAAACTGCTAGGGGGTCTCGGATCCCCTAGCAGTTAGTGCATCTGGGTTACACTACCACCCAGATGCCTCCCCTAAATTCAAATACCCGCTACAGAGGTCTGATATTGTTCTATGTACAATCCTTGTTTTATTGATTGCATGTAATATTCTAATTTTCTGAGATTGTGGATTTGGGGTTTTCATGAACTGTAAGCCATAATCACAATTATGACAAATCACGGCTTGAACTATCTTGCTTTGCATGTAAAGAAAAGCCTGGAGCAGAAAGACAGAATGCCATAGGTGGAGGGCTGGCATGACTGAGTGAACAGGGTAAGAGATGTGAAGAGATTAATGATTGGCTAAAATGAAGTGAGAAGGGGGAGGGGAAAAGGCCAGATAAAAGGGAGTCCCTGCCCCCCTAAGACAACACAGCGTGGGGGAAAGTTCCTGATAGCAGCAGCATGTCATCTGTGGATAAACTTCTGGCCCAACTGCGGGCAAAGGCTGCTACACGGGGCGAGGATTGGCTCCAGGAGACCCTGGGGCCGATGCTGTCGGGTCCGTCTGGATCAGCAGGTACCGTGGAGAGAGAGGCTGGGTGAGCTTGCATCGGCTAAATGATCGGTGTGCGGGTCTGGTGCGCGGAGGATGGATCGATTGGATGCAGGACCCTCGGCTTCCAGGGACAAGTCGCCTGGTGAGCTTTCTTCTGGTGGTGAGGAGCAGTCTGGTGTGCTGTCGGAGGGGGAAGTGTGCAGCTCGGAGGAGGATCGGAGACCCGGACGGTCGGTGACAGCGGTGGAGTCGAGTCGATCGACTGGTGGGATTTCTTCCAGGCAGCCCGGTAAGTCATTTTCACTTAATCATTCTGGGGGCCATACTGGGGGTAGTGGCCAGATGGTTAGGCCTGCTTTGGGTGAGGGTTTAGCGGTGCAGGTGCTGGATCCAGGTAGTGGGCAGGCTGGGGGGGTTACGGTCCCTGATGGGGGAGGTGCACAGCTGGATGGGCTGCAGGGGTTTCTTGCGGGTATCAAGTCCTTGGGTCAGCCAATTCGAGAGGGGGGATGGTGGGCAGGTCAGCCCGGCAGTGGCGTGGGTACCGCCGGCAGGGCTGGTGGGGCCCATGGCTGCAGTGGTAGCGCTGGTTCCACCTGCGTCGACTACTGCGGTGGGGGAATCGGCAGGGGTGGCTACCGTGGCTTTGGGGGCCACACAGATGGGTAGCACGGTGGAACAGGCGGCACGGCAGAATATCATTAGGTTGGCTGATGCTGCAAAATGTGAGGTGTATGTGTGTTATGAGGCACCGCTGGGAGCACACCTGAAACCTGAAGTGAGGGAGAAGATATGGAAGGGTGAGTATGTGGAGATGTTCTCACTGTTACCATTGGAAAAGTTTCACCTGGACAGGGTTAAGCCAAATGATTCTAAAAAAGGAGGATGAGGAGAAGAGGAGATACAGGCTTATCCCACGGACGTTTGCGAATTGGCTGCAGGCGTTCGCCATCATGGCCAGTGTTATAGGACAGAAGAAGCCGGAGCACTGTTCAGCACTCTTTGGCTATCAGGACTCCATTGGAGAGGCCTACAGGGTGTACGGGGGCACGGGGTGGCTCCGATATGACGAACAGTTCAGACAGAGGAGAGCAGTGCGGCCAGATCTGCGGTGGGATAATAAGGACATCAGCTTACGGATGCGGTTGATGACCTCGCAGAGGGCTCCTAGTCAGTTTTTTCAGGGGGTGGGGGGGCGGTGGAACCTCTTTCCCAGGACAATCGGCCGGTAAGTAAAAGAGAAAAAGGGGGTGTGCTGGCAATTTAATGAGGGCACATGCAAGTTTGGGGGGTCCTGCAGGTACAAGCATGAGTGCTCCGGTTGCGGAGGCTCCCATACGCAGGCTAGATGCTTTAAGCAAGGTAAGGGTCATGCCGGAGACGCTGGGCACAAAAGGGAGGACTCCGGTGATGGTGGAAAGGATGCGGCTGTTTCTCGGTAGGTATCCAGACAGAGGGGCGGCCGGATTGTTGGATCGGGGGTTTTCAGGAGGGGTTTCACATTCCATGTTCCTTGCAGGTTATCCCCCCGATCGCGCGCAATTTGCGGTCGGCCATGCAGCAGCCTGCTGTGGTCGCAGAGAAACTGCTCAAGGAGGTTACTTTAGGCCGCATGGGCGGTCCTTTCCCTTCCCCCCCCCTTGGAGAATTTGGTGGTCTCCCCGCTCGGGGTTGTCCCCAAGAAGGAGCCCAACAAGTTCCGCCTCATTCACCACCTGTCTTTTCCGAAGGGTGGGTGGGTCAATGACGCGATTGATCCGGAAGCATATACAGTCAGTTACACTTCCTTTGATGCTGCAGTGGGCTGGGTTCGCCGGTACGGGCAGGGGGCGTTGATGGCAAAAGCCGACATAGAGGCGGCTTTAAGATTGTTGCCGGTTCACCCTGATAGCTTTCACCTCCTGGGAGGTCATTGGGACAATGCTTTCTATGTGGATAAGTGTTTACCTATTGGATGCTCCATATCGTGCGCATTGTTCGAACAGTTCAGCTCATTTGTGGAATGGGTTGTCAGGGATGTGTCGGGGGTGAATTCAATTATTCACTACTTGGACCATTTTCTGTGTGTGAGTCCGGCCTCATCCAGGATCTGCGCGGTGCTACTGGCCACCTTGGAGCACATTGCAGAGCGGTTTAGGATCCCTTTGGCGCCTGAGAAAACTGAGGGACCTCGCACGGTTATCACGTTTTTGGGCATTGTCCTGGATTCGGAGGCCATGGAGTGCCGCCTACCATTGGACAAGTTGGAGGCTCTCAAGGGGGAGCTGAGAGTTATGGTGGGGCTGAGGAAGGTGCAGCTTAGGGTGTTGCAGTCGCTGCTAGGAAAACTCAATTTCGCGTGCTGCATCATGCCAATGGGCAGAGTGTTCTGCCGACGGCTGTCGGCTAGCACGGCTGGGGTACGGTCTCCCACACATTTTGTGAGTTTGGGCGCGATGCACAAGGCTGACTTGCAAGTTTGGCATTCATTTCTGGAGTCCTTCAATGGGAGGGCGTTATGGATGTCTGGCCCAATTAGCAATTTTGATTTAGAACTGTACACGGATGCAACTGGGGGGTCAGGTTTTGGGGCTCTCTTTCAGGGAAAGTAGAGTGCGGGCCCCTGGCCTCAGGCATGGATTGATGCTGGTTTCACCAAGAACTTGGCCCTGTTGGAACTGTTCCCGGTGGTACTGGCGGTGGAACTGTGGGGGGGTTTGTTTCAGAGAATTAAAGGTGCGGTTTCACAGGGACAACCTGGGGGTGGTGCAGGTAATTAACAAGGTGTCGGCATCCTCCCTCCCTGTGGTGCGGCTGCTGCGCCATGTGGTGTTGAGATGCTTACAGCTCAATGTGTTTGTGTATACGGTACACCTTCCTGGGGTGGACAATGTCATAGCTGATGCGCTGTCTCGCTTTCAGTGGGACAGGTTCCGGGAGTTGGCACCGGAGGCGGAGCAATGTGGGGTCTCTTGTCCAGGCTGGCTGTGGAGGATTCCGTTGGAATAGTGTCAGGTTGGATCAGAAAATCGTGAGTACGGGCACATGGGTGGCGTGAGAGAAGGTGTGGCTGGAGTGGCGAGAGATGGTTCGGGAAGCGGGAGTTGATCCGGTAGGTCCCGATGTAAGGTTATTGGCAGACATGGGAGTAAGTCACACATGTGCAAGTCACAAGCAAGTCTTAAGTCTTAACCTTCAAGTCTCAAGCAAGTCCCAAGTTACTGTGACGAAAAGCAAGCAAGTCAAGTCGAGTCCCTGCTAGAAGAAGTCAAGCAAGTCAAGTCAAGTCATTTATTTTGGTCAAGTCACAAATCAAGTCAAAATACTGATCTACCCCATACTGTATAAAAATAATAGGAGGGATAACAAAAAATAATATTGGTTATGTGCCCATGCCTCACTGTGCCCATGCCTCACTGTGCCCAATGCCTCACTGTGCCCGTGTCTCACTGTGCCTGTCAGCCGTGTACCTGATCGGCGGCCATTCCAGTATTCAAAAGCCTCCTCGTCTGTGATAGGCAGAACACTCAATTTCCCAGCATTCAGTGTTTTGCCTATCACGGACATCCGCTCATCCTCATAACACAGACGAGCATAAGAGGATGTCCGTGATAGGCTGAACACTGCCTGCTGTGAAATTGAGTGTTCCGCCTTTCACAGACGAGGAGGCGCGGCTTTTGAACACTGCAATGGCCGCCGTCTGTCTGCATGACACGCTGATCAGGTAGGCAGACGGCGGCTTGCGGTTAGTGTTAGTGGTGCCAAGTCATTGCAAGTCATATAGCCCAAGTCAAAGTCAAGTCGCAAGTCATTAGTGACAAGTCAAAGTCAAGTCGAGACATTTATTGAATTCTGTCAAGCAAGTCGCAAGTCCTCAAACAGGTGACTCAAGTCCTACTTAAGTCAAGTCATGCGACTCAAGTCCCCCACCTCTGGTTATTGGTGCTGTATTTCCTGGCCAGGAACATGGAGGCTCGCGTGTCCAGGTCCTGTTTGGGTAAGAAGCTGGCAGGGTTGGCCTTTCTGTTTAAATGGCAGGGCTGCCCTGACTTTACAAAATATTTTTGGGTGCGGCAGGCATTCAAGGGATATGGTCGGGGGGGGGGCCCAAACACGGACGGCAGGCGGCCGGTATCGTTTAATCTGCTGGCCGGGATCATGGGGAGGTTACAGGGCCTATGCTCGTCCGGGTACGAGGTTTTGCTGTTCACGGTGGCTTTCTCCTTGGCATTCTTTGGAGCATTCCGTATAGGCGAGTTGGTCAGCCCGTCCAAGGCAGTGCACGGGGGTTTGCTGGCTAGCGATGTGGGTTTGACAGAGGAAGGGGTGTCACTGGCGCTTAGGAAGTCGAAGACGGACCAGATGGGCAGAGGTAAGTTGGTACAGGTTTTTCCGGTTCCAGGTTCTCTGTTGTGCCCGGTGAGGGCTGTTAAGGGGTACTTGGAGGTTCGCCCGTCCGGTGTGGGTTCCTTTTTGACGCACGAGGAAGGGACCCCACTTTCAAGATATCGATTTGTTGCGGTGTTCCGAAAGTGCCTTTGTGCGTTGGGACTCCGTGATAAGGAGTTCTCCTCTCACTCCTTCAGGATAGGGGCAGCTACAGAGGCAGCCAGATGTGGGATGGATGAGGAAGCTGTTAAGAGGATAGGCCGGTGGGAATCCAGGAGGTTCCGGCTGTACGTTCGCCCCCAGCTAATAGTGGGGCTTGAGTAATTTTGGGTGCATGCCTGGGGTTATATTCAGGCTGCAGAGTTGTACAGGTTGGGTTTTGGGAATTTTCTCATGGGAGTTATTGTTCTTCTTCTTCTACTTTCAGGTGAGACGCAAGCTTTGGTCTGGATACTGGGCCATTTGTTTGTGTTCTGGGGGGCTAAGAGGGCTGACGTTTGATATGAGGGTCGGCAGCTGGGGTTCCCGAGACCTGAGGCGTGTGTCCGATGGCTGGGAGTTCCGGGAATGTTGTGGAGCAGGATGGTTCCAGAGGTGCACCGTTTTGCTCGTTTGGACAGGCCACCTGACGTTTTAGTACTGCACGTAGGTGGCAATGATCTGGGCAATAGGTCCATGTTAGAGGTGACGAGGGACATGAAATTTGATTTCCTGCGTCTCAGGATGTCCTTCCTGGACACGATCATTGTCTGGTCTGACATGGTGGCCCGGACAGCTTGGAGGGGGGCGAGGTCCGTGGATGGCATCAATCGGGCTCGCAGAAAAATCAAATCGTGATATGGGTAAGTTTGTGGTCCGGAACGGGGGGTTGGTGGTACGACACTTGGAATTGGAGGTGGATACGTGGCGGTATCTACGGAGGGATGGTGTCCATCTGAATTAAGTGGGGACTGATTTGTGGGCTTTGGGTTTGCAGGATGGGATCCAACGAGCCCTTAGGGTTTGGAGGGGCACCAAAGGGGAAAGGTGTTTTCCCTTGGGTGCTGTGGCGGGTGTTTTGGTATTTGCGGGAGAATGAAGTACCTCAAAAAGCAAGTGGTCAGGACCTATCGGTGGTATGGGTTCTGAGGGTGTATTCCAGCTAACAGGGATTTAGCTGGAAGAGTTTGATATTGGGGGCACTGCGGTCAGTGGTCGTCTCTAAGCAGCTGGTCGGCTTGAGGCCTATGACCATTTAAGGTACCGCAGTGTCACATGGGTTGTTATTCATATGATTACTATTATTATGATTAATATGATTATGGTAATTTTGAGGTTCCTGCAAAGACCAACACCAGGAGGCAATATTCTGAGAACATGGGTTCTGATTATGTTTTGATAACTGATGTAACAGTTATAATAAAGGAGGCTGCTACGGCCATGTTTTACTCCAAACTAAAAGGTGTGGTCTCATTGATTAAGTATAAGTAAGGTACGGGGTATAACGTGGTTGGCAGACCAGGAATACATCTGTTAAACAATAGTCATGAGTCTATCTCATATATTCGTCTCACCTTTTTAGTTGCATTAGTGAAATAAATAAACTTTTGCACGATATTCAAATTTTTCGAGTTTCACCTGTACATCCGCTAAAACACACAGTCACCCAAGATCACTGTTCAGGGTCAGTACTCCTAAGACCTGGGACAGCGTCACACCTTCCAGCTTTCACTGGACATTTCCCAAGTAAAGCCTCATACACACGATCAGACTTCCATCTGACTTTTCCGTGGATTTTGCTCCGAAGGGCGTGGTCTGTGAACTTGGTATGCATACAGACGGCAGGAATTTTTCAGCCAACTTTCACCAAATCACGTGGTTTTTCTGCTCATTACTGCCACCCTTTGGGCAAATTCTGCTATTGTTGTCTGATCTTTAGCATTGGTTCTGATCATGCGCGTTTGTACTTTGGACTTTAGTCCGATGGACTTGTGTACACACGATCGGATTTGCTCCATCGGACATTTGTTGCCGGAGAGTTTGTCTGTTCTCACAGCTAACATTTGTCTGATGAGTGAAAAAATGTAACACCTCATGCAACCCAACATGTAATTGCCATCATCCCAAATATGTATAAAATGAGAAAAAAACCTCTAGTTTGTGGGATTTTGGAGGCAATGTAAAAAATATGAGAAAAACTCAATTAAAATATCTAAATATTTAAATATTTATTGTACAAATGCCACGTGAAGCGGACACATATATGAAAAAAGAACAAATGGTACAAAAAAGCACATATATATGAAAATTGTACAGAAACTACATAGTGGATTCTTGAGTCCAAAGATATATGTCCTGAAACATCAAAAAATATATGAAATAAGATAAAAATTATTATATCCATCAAAAAGAGAGAGAAGAAATTCCTCCCTCTCCTAGGTGGAACTTTTAAAATATTACCTGTCAAGAGGATCAAGAATCACGATTGATATCCAGAAAAGGTTCCATGCAACAGAGGTCCATACAGAAACATCCTCTGCCTGCCAGCAGAGGGAGAGAATGACACCATATAACTTCTTTGGCGTCCTATATATCCCTCTGCTGTGTCTGATTGGTCCAGACAAGGTCACATGACGCACCTGCTCATAGAGCAGAGCGTCATGTTGCCATGGAAACGCCGCACTTGCCACGCCAGATCACGTCCAGCGCCGGTCACATGACGCAACCGCACCAATCAGCGGCGCGTCTGCCATCGGCGCATGCAAGCAGCAAAACAAGGCAGCGAGGCCGAAAAACTGGCCCACGGTCCCATTACATGCCCAATGTGATGCCATCCATCGTGCCCCGCTGGAGAGAAGGGCTTATATTCATTGGTGATCTGGTGAGTGTTAACCCCTAAGGGGTGTGTGCAATCACGTGGTGGACCTAGAGAATCGGTGGATGGTGCACTCTACAATTTCTTTAGAAATCACCTATGGACACTGTTATGAAACACTGGAATTGGTTGTCATCTTTCTAAAAAGATTATTGTGTGATGTTGACCTCTTTAAATCAACATAGCGCTGTTTTGTAGTAATTTTGGATACAGATTAGTGTTTCCATGTTTTTTACTATTTATTTATGTATGTAAATAACCTGTCATTCACAGCAAGGGGGCGGAACGGATAAAAGTTCTCCTGTTTATCTTACTGAAAAAAGAAAAAAGAGGATTGCTCCGAGCTGGATTAACTCTTTGTGGCAAGACTGGGCACAGATGATAGGAAATCGTATACACTACATTGTGACAGCAAAAAAATAAATAAAAAAATTTGGGGTTTACATCCACTTTAAGAGACACAATCCTTCTCCAGAACATAGGGTGAAGTTTTCCAATCGAAATAAAGCCTGGATGTACGATTTAGCCACACTATAGCCGAAAGACGGCTACAGAGATATCTTAAATTGCTGGGAGGGCATACATGGACATCCTCCCGTGCTCGCCCTGCCGCGTGTGGGCGGCATGCTCTGATTACAGAGTCCTTGGGATGCGGCTGATTACAGATCAGATTAAAGAGCTGATCCTGGCTTTTTATCACGTGATCACCCATCAGCAAAAGACAGCTGACCACATGATGTAAACAGAAGCCGGTAATCTGTTTTTTTTGCCCCCTCATGCTGACAGCGTGAGGAGAAAAAACAAGCCGATTACTGGCTCATGTAAAAAGTAACATCAGCCCTACACACACACCGACAGCCCTCCAGTGCCACCTACCAGTGCCCATCAGTTCTGCTAAGTAGTGCCCACCAGTGTCACCTACCAGTGCCCCCTCATCAGCGCACATCAGTGAAGGAGAAAAACTACCGGTTTGCAAAATTTTATATAATAAAAAAAAAAAAAAAAAAAAAAAAACCCCACTATGAAAATTAGTTTTTCTTTCTGGGCTTTTTAGGTTTGTTCAGCAAAAAACAAAACAAAAAAAACAAAACAAACAGAGTAGTGATTAAATACCACCAAAAGAAAGCTCTATTTGTGTGAAGAAAACGATAAAAATGTTATCTGGGTACAGTGTAGCATGACCGTGCAATTGTCATTCAAAGTGCGAAAGTGCTGAAAGCTGAAAATTGGCCTGGACAGGAAGAGGGTATAAGTGCCCAGTAAGCAAGTGGTTAAATAAAGCCTGTATGTACGATTTTCCACTTCAAATAAAGCCTGTATGTGCGATTTGCAATGCACACACACACACACACACACCTTAAAAAATTATTACCAAAAACTTTCAGCCCTGGTTCACAGGTGCAGCGACTTGCCATGCGATTTGACAATACGGCTATTGCCGGCAATGGCACAGTCCGAATCGGTGCAACGCGGCACCAATTCCCAGAATAGTTTCTGTACTACTTTTGGTGACTTCGGAGTGCGATTTCAATAGACATCTGTGTAAAAACCCACACAGATGTCTCTGAAATCTCCCCCGAAGTCGGGAACAAAATCGTGCGAGTTCCACTGAACTTGCACAATTTGATTCCTGCTGTCAGTGTGAACCTAGGCTAACTCATGACTAAGGAGAAAAATATTTTTCAACCCTACAGGGGAAGACTCTATCTTAAATAATGACCCTGTGAGTCATTATTGTGTATTAGTTACTTAGGTAATGTCTTGTTATAAGCAGGTGCATTTACTAAGCTCTGGCAGAGAGCTTGATTACAAGAAAAGGTAGTACATTTATGTTGATAAAATTATTAGAGCTCGTTTACACAGGCGTTAGAGCACACACCTGTGTGAAGGCCATGCTTTGTCTGCAAGGGATATACAAGTGTTCTGTGCATCCTTGTGCAGGCAGTCCTATGTAGGTCTATTGGTATGCAGGGGCTGCACAGACACAGCCACCAATACGCCAGCCAAAACGTTAAAGTTTAGGATGGAGATGGGAAGGGTTAGAATCTGGCAGTATTTTTGAATTATATAGCGCCCACCCCATTTAGGGGCTGGTTTGAGTTAGTAGTTAGGTTGTGCCATTTTGTTTCTCCAGGTGGTATACTGGTGTGCAGTTCCCTGTGGCCTGTAGATGGCACTGCCATGTCTGGCCAGGGTTGAACCACTGGTAATAGTGCTGTGCCTTGGGGTGTCCTCTCTCGGCAGCGGTACAGTGGGCGTGGTTGGCCTGCTGTGCATGCTTGGAGAGGATACATAAAGGGCCAGACGCCGCCTGAGAGTGGGTCTGCGGTTCGCGAGAGGAGTCAGAGTCCATGTGCGTGGCGCATGGCCCTCCAGGCCATGGGGCCGTGTGCGCATCAGTCCCAGGCACCTTTAGCCCTGGGGCTGCAACTTCAAACACTGGGCCCAGCACCTTTAGCTGGGGCCCACTTCTGGGAAGAGGAATCCTAGGGTGTCCCTTGCGAAGGAGCCCGCTTCTAAGAAGAGGAGGCCGGGGTAGGACCTTTCTGAAGGACCGGTGAGAGTTCACGGTGAAGGAAGGGGCCCGGTAACTTTCTGGAGGGATTCATCTATCCACCAAGGGCCTAGTAATGTGCTGTTGCTGGCACCTGCCCTTGTATTGCAAGAACTGAGAAGTTCGGGACATGATCAATACGATCGGGAGAGCCTCTGCCACAGAATCTAAGGAAAGAACCTAATTAAGTGTCCGAGCATCACTTCAGCTGCTAGGATCCACGTTTACGGGAGACTATCCGGGTGAGCTGAACCCACTCTGGGATTGAGTGGTGATTGTAACATTTACTTGTGCCTGGACCTACCTCCCAAAACCTTGCTGTCCTGTCTCTTATCCACCCTTTCCTATCTGCTAATATTGAAGAAAAATAAACTCAACGTTTGAGTTTAGAGTGGTGTGGACATTGGAATTACTTGGGGGAAAACAGAGACTTGTCCCTATATCCTAGGAGATGAGAACCAACTGAAGGAGAACCTAGCTGTGGGACTTAAATGCATGACACCGCTCAACCTCTTCAAACAAGAGGTACGGGCATATAGTACGGTGTGCCCTTTTCCTGCAAGTGAGCCAAAGGTAGGAAAAAGGGTCCGTGTGCTACATATATGTAGCGGGGTGCCGATTTGTAGTGTGTTATAAAGGACTATGGTTATCTTGGGAATATCCTCAGTTCCCTCCGGAGTAGCTTTAAGATATTGCAGCAACTGTTTAACCTTATTTAACAATGCATCGTGGAACTTATGGTACAGGGAGAAAGGGACTCCATTGCCATGGGTAGCTAATAGACTATGGTACCCACAGTGCAGCTGTACTCCCAAAGTGCATTGCATTCTCGCACAGCTTTCTGGGGGAGGTTACTTAAAAGGAAGGAAGGGGCTACGCTAGCTCTCTCTGGACTTCGCCATCAATCAAGCAGGAAGTCTGTGTGAGGCCTGCTGCCGGAGCGCCTAGGCCCAAAGCCTGGGCCTACAGCTTTTGCAGAGGATCACTCAGTTAAAAGAGGGATCCTTTTCCGTGTGACCAGCTCACGCATCTCAGAGACCGGAGTCATCCATCAACCGACATCCACTGCGGCTGTGAGAGGAACCGGAGACTGCAAGTTGCAGAGAGGTCGCAGATCGAGGTACCGACAGCGGGACGTACCGGAAGGACGAGGCCTACTTTGGTGAGAGGGCACCTGCCCGGACTTCATTAACTGTTTGTGTAGGCCTGTGACTTTGCTAAGGCCCACCATTATTAGTACAGGACATAGCGTACCTCACGGAGGCCGCATGGCTTAAAGTTGGCGTTTGCACAGCTATAGAGTTTCATTCACAAACATTGTGGAAGTTTAGTTTGCTTTCTTCTAATACACCTGTGGATTACAAATGTTATGTGCACTAACGTTTGCTAGTGAAGACTCCTACCACTGAAGGAACTGGACATTGAATGTAGTCAGGCCCGACTAGGATTGATAGTGACGGGACACGGGCACAGTATTGCCCATTAGGGGGAGCTCGCGAGCAGAGGCCTTTTTACTTATTTAGAAAGTGCGCATTTAGATGTGTTATATTATTGTCATATATTACCATTGACGTTGCAGGGCCCTGCACAAGTCAACTGTACAGCTGTCTAACTCTGCTATTTTTATCACTAATGTAACGCAGTTTCCAGTTTCTTCTATGTAGATACAGACTACAGTTGACAAACTAGAAGGAACTTAGCTCCCTCCTATGTTCAATCTTTATATTGCATCTACTTATTGTTTTAATGATATCAAAGCAAGGCATGCTGGAACTCGTAGTACAGGGAGAAAGAGACTCCATTTGCCATGGATAGTAATTAGACTATTAGTACCCACAGTGCAACTGTACTCCCAACGTACATTGCCTCGTCGCTTGGCCTTCTGGGACTGCTTATTTAAAAGAGGAGAGTAGCTACGGAAACTCTCTCTGATCATCACCCTGCTAGCAAGAGGAGCGTCTGAGAGGCCTGCTGTGTGTGTGTATAGGCCGCATAATCTGGGCCTACTGTCTGCAGAGAGGCCTGCCTGCTGAAGGGAGAAGAATCCTCCTTTGAGAAGCCCAGCTGATTCTCCCCAAGTGTCCAGACATCTTCCCCCTACCGACGTCTCGTGTGGTGGAGTGAGGGACGGAAGACCGGGACAGCGGAGAGATCGTGTACCGGAGCATCAGCAACGGAACCTGCCGGGCGGACTAGGCCTATTTGGGTGAGCGGGCACCTGCCCAGGATTTATCAGTTACTTTATAGGCCTGTGACTGTTAAGGCCCACCATCACTAGAATAGTGCGACACACACACGCCAGAACATGCATTGCGTGGTAGTGCGCAGTTTAAAGTTGGCATTTGCACCGCCTGACAGTTTCACACTCCCAAAAGCATTGCGGGAGTTTTGTTTTATTCTTCTACACCCTTTGGATTACGATTAACATGTGCACCAACGTTTGCTAGCGAAGACTCCATCCATTGAGGAATTTGTACACTAATATTGGTCAGACCTGACTAGAACTGATAATGACGGGACACGGGGTGGTATTGCCCACTAGGGGGAGCTCACGAGCAATACAGTTCAGTCAAATAATAGACATTAACACTGCAAGTTAAAGTGGTTGTAAACCCACTTTTTCAACTTGCACCTACAGGTGAGCCTAGATTAAGGCTTACCTGTAGGTGCAAGAAATATCTCCTAAACCTACACGGTTTAGGAGATATTTACAAAAAATTACAGGCGCCGCTGTCTACGGCGCATGCGCGTCGTAGACAACGGCGCATTCATGGGGTTAATCCCATTCACAAAATCGGCTACTTCCCAGCAATCGCTGGGCGTAGCTGATTGTGACGGCTCTCGCGCGCATGCGCAGAGTGACGTCTCCGCCGCTCCGGCCAATCACAGCGCCGGAGTGGCGCTGTGATTGGCTGGTGCGGCGATACCCAGAAGTAACCTTCCGGCTATCGCCGCAGCGATGGATGCGACTGAAGAGGGAGACGAGGACGGCTTCGGGGGCCCCGATCTAAGGTAGGTGATGCATAATGAGCTATTATGCTAGTCATATTAGCTCATTATGCCTCTCTCTTACAGGTGGTTATGGAAAAAAAAATATATAGGGTTTACAACCACTTTAAGATATTTTGTCTGATAGCAATTATTTATTTTATTATTGACTCTCGCAGGGCCCTGCAGTGTGAACTGTATGTATAACCTTGTTTTAACTTTATATCTTACCAAGTAAAGTTCACCCTTGGTTAAGTGCAAACCTGTGTGCAGTTTCTCTGTTATCTTGTGGAAGGAGAAGTGGCCAATTCAAGGTAACAATCTATATTGCAATTTTACTGTGGTGGGGTTTTATTGTGTTCCCCAGCAACCAGTGGGTTCCACAATATTTGTATATGCCAGTTGTGCCAAGGGAGGGTTTGAGACAATTCCAAGGGGTTGATAGGCAGAACGTAGACCCAAAACAAAACCCAGCAGCTCGTACGGGGGTAGTGCTACACTAAGTAAACGTGATTTTTGGTTAAAGCGGAAGTAAACCCATCCATAAAACACGGCACGTGCCGGAAATGTAACACTCCCATTGGTTGTGCTCTCAACCAAACTGTCAAACCATCCAATGGCTGGTGTCTAAACTGATCACATGTGCAGCATCATTGCAGTTATAGACTAAAACAGAGCCAAAGATGGCAGCTTCCTTGGCTAAAAACGATAGAGGGGTTTACTTACACTTTAAGCAGAATACTGTGTGGAGTTCTCTATTATCCTGCCGGACCAGTGGCTATACAAGGTAACAATTTTATGTACCATTTAACTGTTGTGTAGTATTACTGTGTATCCCCATTGCCATTGGGTTCCACAATCCCTTGCAGACCAGTTGCGCCAAGGGAGGGTTCAAGCCAGATTCTTGGGGTTGATAGCTAGGGTACAGACCCAAAAAAAACAGCAGCTCTCTTAACTGGGGTTAGTGCCACACACACACAAAATTTATTTATATATATATATATATATATATATATATATAAAAATGTAGCACCCTCCTCACTCCCCTCTTTCTCTTCAGCTTGTCTCTCTCTTGTCTAGAGGTATCTTTTAGAGGGGAAGGGAGCGGGGACACTACGCCAGGCCTTTGTCACAGGTGTCAGTGTGATACAAGCAAAGTTCTTTTACCTTCGGGTCAGTGCTGTGCACCTGGAGCCTCCACCAAGAGTTACCTTGAACAATGTCTGTCAGGAAATGAGCCCCACACCATTAAAGTTCAACACTCCTTTATTCTTCTCGAATGAACACAATCAGTTGAACTCCCTTGGTAGGAACAGAACAGAAAAGGAGGTGTGGATGCGAATAGGCCCAGACACAATGTATTCTCTACTTTCCTTCCTGAAAGTGGGTTGCAGTCTCCGAACGAGGGGGATTTCCTTCCAAGCGGTCTCCGGTGAGAGACTCACCCGTCACTGGCAATGTGCTGCACCAGGTCTTCGAATGAGGAGCTCCCCCCGGTCCATTACGCCTTCCGGATTCGGGTACCCACTCCCGGGGTTCCCTAGGATCTCCTTCCCTCGCAGAACTCAGTGTTGGGCACTGAGCTCCGGACCTCCATCTGAGTACCTCACCCCAGGCTAAAGGTGCCTGGAATGGAACACGACCTCCGGCTGTCGCCTAGGCCCGCCTAGAGAACCGACACGAACCACCGTCCACAGGCTGAAGGTGCCCTGGACTCTGACCCCGTGACAAAGATGGCCGGCCCCTTTATACCCTCTCCCAGCAAGCACGGCATGTTCCCCGCCCCACCATACCGCTGCCGAGGGAGGACAAAAAGGAGGCACAGCACTCAGCAATGATTCAACCCCAGCCCAGGGCGACAGCGCCACCCGCTGGGCTGCAGGGAATTACACATCACCAATGTCTCTGTCAAGTTCAAATCTACACCTGGGAAAGTACATACCCGCTACATTATATATATATATATATATATATATATATATATATATATAAATAAATAAATAAATGTTGCTGTCTGTGTCCTTATTGTAGAGATTTCCCATTGGGATCTACAAAAAGATGTGAAATCTTCCATTCTAGTATATATAATAAAAATTTAAAAAAAGGAAGGAAAAAAGTTGTGTGTGATAGATGGTGGGAGGCATTTCTGCAGATTACAAAAATGCAATGGTGCCTACACATACTGTAGTTTAATCCAATTTTTTCCATAACACTTCTCTAAATATTAAACTTTTTAATTTTATGTTTTTCAGGTCAATTTGACAAAGGTGATAATGCAGCTTTGAAAATATTTGATTACTTGATGGAGTATGTTCTCCGCAGTTGGCTGGTACCTTTCTCTGACCCCTGTGTCACTACAAGACTCACTAGTGACAGAATCAGAGGAAGGAAGCACAGAGCATGATGGAGGGATGCAAGAATCTGACACTCCTGAATTGTGCTTTTGTATTCAACCCCCCCTTACTCTGATACCCCTAACTAAAATCTTGTGGAATCAATTCGCTTTAGAAGTCACCCGATTGGTAAATAGAGTCCACTTGTGTGTAATTTAATCTCAGTATCAATACAGCTGTTCTGTGAAGCCCTCGCAAGGCCATTATTGGCTGTTCAAACGGCAGCCTCCAGAACTACCTCAAGAGGCTGAATCAATTTAAACGGATAGACTCAAGATGGAGTCTCTCCATACCATAATCCAGGTCATTCAACCAGGATACTGGAGGATTTCAGTGGACTTGCAATTTACCTATCAGCATGTCCCGATCCTTCAGTCATACCAGCAGTTCTTCAGATTTGCGTTGAGGGACAGGCATTACCAGAGCCAGCTGGAGCCTACGCAGAATATGGTCTGCCTAGGGGCCCAATTCAATACTCAGATGGCCTCAGTTTCTTTGCCACCTCAAACTCCCCAAAATCAGGGAGATGTTCCAACAGGCATTGGCTAAACCAGTGATGTCAGCATCCCAGTGCATGAGTCCTCTCGGGACAATGGCTTCATGTATTCCGATGATCCTCTGGGCTCACTGGAAACTCCAGTTTTCCAACAAGGCTTCCTGATGCAATTGAACAGTTTGTCTAGCCCAGCCAATCAGGATCACCAGCCGGAGGCACCAGAGTCTCTGGCAGTATAAAAAAAACAAAAAAACAACAGGCTAAATGACTTGGTCCATTAGGGCCGCAGCCATAGATCATTGTTACCACAGATGCCATCACAGCAGGGTGGGGCGCCACCTGCGAGCATCTCAAGATCCAGGGTAGATGGGAATTTCCCACTCAGGACCTAGTTTCCAATATTCGGGAACTCCTACCAGCATGACATTGAACACTTTACTGCCACACATACAGGGTCTTCCAGTCCTACTCCGTCTGGACAACACAGTGGCAGTGTCCTATATACAGTGACAAGATGGCGCACACACACACAACCAATCCCTCGAGAGAGGTGAAACCGATCATGACTTTGGCCCAGCAATATCTCCCAGATTTGAGGGCCATATATCTTCCAAGCTATCAGAATTTGGAAGTGGATCGAATATCCAGACAATTCAAGAAACCCAATGAATGGTCCCTTCACCCTGAAATGTTCCAATGGATCATTCACAAGTGGTGTTACCCGCAACTGGATCGGTTTGCCTCATCAGCCAACTACAAGGTGAACTGGTTCCTCTCACACTACCCTCATCCATTAGTGGAGGGGACAGATGCCTTTTCCCATCCTTGGGTTGGGCAACTGACCTATACCTTCCCTCCAATTTCTTTAATCCTGAAATTCCTGAGGAGATTTTTGACAGTCATCACAGTTTTTTCCCTACTGGCCTCAGACCATGGGCCTCTCTGGCAATGGATATCAGTGTGTGCACACCGCTCACTCTGCCGGTGACTCCTCATGTCTGAGGGAGATACCCTACATCTGCAACCATCACGAATAACCTTAGCGGCCTGGAAATTGTAAGGCAGAGGTTGCAAGAGTTAGGATGTTTTCCAGAGGGTATTAGAACTTTACAGAGTTCCATAAAAGTGTCAACCAATGCCATCTACTCCAGAATATGGAATAGGTTCACGAGCTTGCAGCTGGACTTCAGTTTGACCCTAGTGGCCCAAATGTATCTCAAATCCTGTCTTTCGTGTAATCCAGTTTGGATTGGGGCTCAGTTCGCTTCAGGTGCAAAATTTCAGCCATCTTGGCTTTTTCCCAAAAGAAATTGGCAGCAAACCTGCCGGTGGAGCACTTCATGAGAGAGGTACTTAGACTACGCCCTCCCAAGAGAAATAGGTTTCCTCAATGGGACCTGGCAGTAGTCCTCAATTTTCTAGCAAACCCTCATCGTACTCTTACAGAAAACTGTTCTTTATGGGATATCTCCTTAAAAAAATTAAAAAAAATAATAGGCTTTTCTATTAGCCATAATTTCAGGGGGAAGGGTGTCGACTCCAAGAATTGGGGGCAGCAGAAAGTGGCATCGATATTTCATCTCTCCAGTGAATGGATGCCTCCAGCCTTCCCAGTGGGATCAGATACTGATCTACACGAGTTGGACATTCTAATGCCGCGTACACACGATCGTTTTTCACGTCGTTAAAAATGCCATTTTTTAAATTGGGCATTAAAAACGATTGTGTGTAGGCTCCAGAGCATTTTTAACGACGTGAAAAATGGCCTAAAAAATGAGAACCTGCTCCATTTATTCATGCCGTTTTTCACGTAGTTTTTTTTAACGACGTGAAAAACGGTAGTGTGTATGCTTTTACAAGGGGAAAAAAACGTGCATGCTCAGAATCAAGTATGAGACGGGAGCGCTCGTTCTGGTAAAACTAGCGTTCGTAATGGAGATAGCACATTCGTCACGCTGTAACGGACTGAAAAGCACGAGGCTGAAAAGCGCAAATCGTCGCTCAACAAACTTCACTAACATGAAGGGTGGCGCCATTCGAATGGAACTTCCCCTTTATAGTGCCGTCGTACGCGTTGTACGTCACTGCGCTTTGCTCGAGCGGTTTTTTAAATGAACGTGTGTATGCAAGACAGGGTTGAGAGGAAACAAGAAAAATCACGTCGAGAAAAACGTCGTTTTTGAAAATGACATTAAAAACGATCGTGTGTACACGGCATAAAAGTCCTCAAAGCCTATCTCCAGGCTACTTCTACATTCAGAAGTTCTGACAGACTTTTTCATCATGAAGATTTAAAGAGTAAGGGGCTTTGGCCAGAACCATCTTGGCCTGAATAGTAAAAAAAAAAATCACCGGGCACGTAGACCCGGGAAGGATCCTCCAGAGGTGGTTACAGCTCATCACTCAACCTGGGCAATTTCATCTTCTTGGGTGGCACAGGCAGGATTGTCTCTGGAGAGTCTGCAAATAGGCTAGCTGTCATCACATGATATATTCTTAAAACACTACAGGGTGGATCCAGCAGTTCTTACTACAGTAGAGTTTGGGAGGAAGACTATCCAACTGTAGCGCCCTGCTCCTGTTGGGTAGGCGCTATGTGTTAAATTTAGTTGTCTGAGCTGTAGTTTAGATCAGAAGGATTACGCTAAATTGTTGGCTCCGTTTCAGTCCAGCTGGGTTGCACGTTTTCCACTTGACAGTAGGTGTCACGGTCACCACGGGTCAAGGTTGGAAATGCAGCAGGCTGGATGTATTGGGTATTCCTTTCCCAGAAGTGGCTCAGGGGGAATGGTCAACCCGCTGTGCATTCTGGGGAGGGGTACTTAAGGGACAGAGACCGCTCTAGCGGGGTTAGTTTGCCGGATCCTCACCTGAGGGCCCTCCTGGCCTCAGGGATGTGCGAGACGTTTTCCAGCCTCGGGGCCTGCTGGCCCGAGGCTCTGCTACTGAGAGTAGGCCCAGGAGTTTCTGGGGCCTACTAGTCCAGGGATGGTCCTACGCGGTCTTGCCTGCGGGAAGAATCGGAACAATTGGGGACTTAATTTAAGGACGCATCCTGGCCAATTTACCTCACGGTGCTGCCGGCTGGCTGAAAGATTCTGGCACCGTGAGCTGTGTGTTTCCTGAGGAACTTTGCAAAGTGTCAGTGTGGTTGCACGATCTTGTGGCAGAAGATTGTGAAACGATTCGACGGCACTCACCAAGTCTGTGGCAGAGATTTTGAACGAGCTTCGCACCGACTGCTAGGCCAGTGAGAGTAGGCCTATCTGGTGGTTGCTGAATCCAGTGTGGAACCGATTTGTCCTCTGGATCTAAGATTGTGCCCGTGATCCGCAAAGCAAGGTACCTGAACCACCCCTATCCCTCTATTTCTCTGTTGGAACTGTTTAATAAAACTCTTGAAGAAAAAAGAAACCAAGTGTTGTGTGGACATTCATGAAAGCTCTTCAAGGAGGGACCCCTGAGTTGAGTGTGGTGAACAGAAAGGTAACGGCAGGCCCAAATCTAAACCAGCAGCTCCTACAGGGGTAGTGCTACACAAGCTTCTATGTCTATTGTCAGAATAAAGACTAGTTAAACCCTCCCTCTCAAAAGCTCATCATATGTATGCTGCCATGTCTGGAGTCAGGAAAATAGAAAATTTTATCAAATACTTACCGTAATTTTCCTTTCCTGACACCAAGACATGGCAGCATACGAGCCCTCCCTCCTGATCTTTTTGCTTTATACGGAGAATGGGAGAGGTAGCTCTCAGTCAGACTTTTATAGAGAGTTAAACGAGTCCTGTGGGTGGATATAGGGGCAGAGCTATATCATATGTATGCTGCCATGTCTTGGCATCAGGAAAGGAAAATTACGGCAAGTATTTGATACAATTTTCAATTTTTTGGCCTAAAAGCAAAAACACTATGTGTGGCGGAAAACTAACACTGCACATCACCCTGAAACATGGTGGTGGCATCATCATGTTGTGGGGACGCTTTTCTTCAGCAGGGACAGGGAAGCTGGTCAGAGATGATGGGAAGATGGATGGAGCCAAATACAGGGCAATCTTAGAATAAAAACCTACGTTAGACTTACCGGTAACGGTATTTCTACGAACCTTCCAGGACGGCACACCTGAGAGATGAGGGCTCCTCCCTACAGGAAACACAATCAATTGACAGCTTGTTATAAGGCCCCACCCTTCCCCCTGATCCCCAGTATGCAATAAAGTAATCCCGAAGTGGTTCACAAGGGACATAGCTCCATATTAGGTACTTACCACCTAGCGTTTAGCTTATTTTTCCCTCCACATAGGGCGGGAAGTAGGCCTGCCATCCTGGAAGGTTCGTAGAAATACCGTTACCGGTAAGTCTAACATAGGTTTTCTCCTATCACCTTCCAGGACAGCACACCTGAGAGGATAAACAAGTAACCACAGGCCTACTTTCAGGGTGGGACCACAGCTTGTAGGACCTTCCGGCCGAAGGCTAAGTCTTGCTGTGACAACACTTCCACACGATAGTGCTTCAGGAACGTATGTTGACTGGACCAGGTGGCCGCGCTGCGGATTTGTTCCCAGGAGGCCCCTGCTTTTTCAGCCCAGGAAGCTGCTAGTGATCTGGTTGACTGAGCTTTGACTTTAGCTGGTGCTTGCTTCCCAGAGCATTCATAAGCTCTAGAGATAGCTTCTCTGATCTATCTGGAAACTGAGGCTTTAGAGGCCTGAAGTCCCTTCCTGGGTCCAGTGTACAAAATGAGTAGATGATTAGATCTCCTAAAACTTTTTGTTCTTTCTAGATAGGTAAGGAGACACCTTCTTACATCAAGACAATAAAATTTATTTTCTTTCTCATTTTTTGGTTTATCACAAAAAGGACGGCAATATTATGTCTTGCGTCCTATGAAATAAGGATGCCACTTTTGGTAGATACAAGGGATCTGCTCTGAGGGTGACTCTGTCTGGCTGTACCAGTAGGAAAGGTTCCTTCATGGACAGTCCCTGCAAATCCCCTACCCTCCTGGTTGTAGTAATAGCTAACAGAAATGCTATTTTTAAAGTTAGAAACTTAAAGGAAACCTCTTCTATAGGTTCAAACGGGTGTTTAGATAAACGCCTCTAACACCGTAGTCAAGTCCCAAGGTGGAAAACCACCTTTAAAAAAGGACCGGGGAAAACTCTTTCCCTTGCTAACAGAAAAAAAAAACGCTTAATGAGGTCCTCTTTTGCCAGTCTTTTCTCAAGATAGACTGAGAGGGCCGCTATTTGAACCCAGAGGGTACTGACTGTTAAGCCTTTGTCTACTCCATCTTGGAGAAACTCCAAGATAACCGGAACAGAAGTGGAGGTCATCTGTCTTTCTATACCCCAGGAGCAGAAAGTCTTCCAAACTTTTGAGTAAATCTTTTTAGTCACTAATTTTCTACTCAGAAGAAGGGTACTTATTACTTTCTCTGAGCAGCCTTTACGTTTCAGGATCTGGCGCTCACTAACCAGGCCGTCAGCTGGAAAAATTCTGGCCTTGGGTGTAGTACTGCCCCCTGTCTGAGAAGATCTGTCCTGTACGGGAGCTTCAATGGTTCCACTACTGCCATGGATCTCAGGCTTGCAAACCGAGCTCTCCTTGGCCACCAGGGTGCTATCAGAATGATCTGACCTGGAGATCTGCTGAGCTTCTGAAGGACCCGCGGAATCAAAGGCGGGAAGGCGTACGCCAACCTGTAATTCCAGGTCTGAGTCAGTGCATCTAGACCTTCTGGATTCCTTCTCTTGGGAAATTGAGAAATATCTCTTTACTTTTCTGTTTCGCCGGTTGGCAAACAGGTCTATTTCCGGATTTTTAAAGCACTGTACCAGGCTTTGAAATACCTCGGGATTTAGTTCCCAATCCCCTTGCCTTATCATCTGACGGCTGAGGAAGTCTGTCTCGGTATTGCTTATCCCCTTTATGTGGATGGCAGAAATGGAGAGAACCTTTCCCTCAGAGCTATCCAAAGAGATTCTGGATTGGGCAAACAGGGGTCTGGACCTGGTGCCTCCCTGGTGACTCAGGTAGGCTACCACCGTGGCGTTGTCGGAGCTTACTTGAACCTCCTTGCCCGTGATGTTTTTCTGAAAAACTTTTAAGGCTTCCCCTACTGCTTTGAGCTCCCTGTAGTTGGATGACATCCGACTAAGTGAGTTGTTCCATTGCCCCTGGGCTTTTCCTCTTCCTAGGTGGGCTCCCCACTCCCAGGAACTGACATCGCTGGTGACCCTTACCGGATTCCACTGGGCCCAAGGTCTCCTTTCAGGTTCTTGGGGATTGTCCACCACTCCAGGGAGGACAGAACCTGAGGGGTTAGCAGTATCTCCTTGATCCAAGGACTCCTTTTTGTCCCATGAGGACAGGAAGACGAAATGGAACGTCCCTGAGTGGAGTTGTGCCCAGACTATTGCTGGTATACTTGCCGACATCAGGCCTAGGGTTCTTAATACTTCCCTTCTGGAATGTGATGGGGTCTTTATCAGATCCCCTACTAACGAAGTTATTTTGTCACTTTGTCTTCTGAAGAGTTTTTGCAGCCTGGTGTCCCCTATGTAGCCCAGAGAGGTCTTGACCTGTTCTGGTTCAAGGGAGGATTTTTCTGTATTAATTATCCAACCCAGGTTTTTCAGGACTGAAATTGCTTTGTTGGAATCTAACCTGACCTGGGGGGCAGAGTGTCCGGAGATCAGCAGATCGTCTAGGTAAGGAATTAGAGATATACCCTGGAGATGTAGAAAGGCTACTACCTCTGCTAGGATTATTGTAAAAATCCTTGGACTGGCTGTTAGCCCGAATGGGAGGGCTTATAATTGCCAGTGAAAAATCTCTCCTTTGACTACTACTGCGAACCTCAAGTATGCCTGATGTTCCACATGAATTGGCACATGCAGGTAGGCATCCTTGAGGTCCAAGGTCATCATGAAGGCTTCTTTCATGAGGTTTTTGCATACCAAGTAGATACTGTCCATAGTAAACTTTTTGTATTCCAGATCCCGTTCAGGTTTCTTAAGTTTACTATTAGCTGGTACTTCCCTGATGGTTTGCGAACAACAATTACGTGGGTATAGAATCCTTGGTATCATTGTTCTTTTGGTACTGGCACCACCACCTGCTGTTCTACCCATTCCTGGATACCTTCCAGGAGGGAAGATCCTTTTAGGGCATCCCTGGGGGGGATGTGTCAGAGTGATCATAGGAGGGGGGTTATGCCAGAAATTCCAACCGATAACCTACTCGCAGGATCTGGCAAATGTAAGCGGTGTCCGCAATCTTTTCCCAACGAGGAACAAAATGGGACAGTCGACCCCCCACTCTAATCTTAGACTCTTTTTAAAACTTTTCAGATGACCTTGACAGAACATTGTCTAGGTCCTGGCCAAACAGCAGTGAACCCTGAAAGGGAAGGCCACTTAGTTTACCCTTAGATTTCATATCTCCTTCCCAGGCCTTAATCAATTCAGCTAGTAGAGCTGTCCGGATTAAGGCTGCCATTTTAGCTGAAGCTCTTGCGGACTCAATAGCAGCATCTGCAAGATAAGCAACAGCTCTTCCTATGACTGTCAGGGAATCAATGACATCCTCTGATTCGGTTCCCTGGGATATATGGGAAGCTTCACCACCCAGGAATCTGTGTTCCTGGCTACGCAGGCTGCCGCTAAGGCTGGACCCTTGGCTGATGTGTTATCTCTGCGGTCCATTAGATCTTTAATACTGCCTGCGTCCTCAAAGGAGAGGTCAGGCAACTTAGTGACTTGAGACAAAGATGCATCCAACTTTGGGAGCATAAAAATAAAATGTCTCTTCGTCAGTCTGGTTAAAGGGAAATCTCCTTTTCCAGGTCTTTTGTCTGACAATCCTTCTTTCAGGCTCCTTCCATTCCTGTAAGACCAAGTCTTTAAGGGATTGATGGAGTGGGAACACCCTGGATTCAGATTTTTTTAATTTCTTTTTTGGCCCCCTATAGACCCTGATGCTGAGGTTATTTTAGGGGTTTCTGGAATCTCTTCTGTGGCATATATAGCCTGTAAGAGTCCATACAGATCTTCTACAGCGAAGAGGTGTCTCCTTAGTCTCATCTCCTCCTGAGACTGGCTTAAGGATTCTATATCCTACTCCCCCCCCCCTCTGAGCTGTGACCAGATCTGGCTAGGCTTTCTATCTCCCACCTTTTTTCCTCTGCTTCCTCTACCTGTTCTAGAGGAGGTGGTTGTGAGGGTGGGAGGAGAGCACTGGGTCCCCCTGTAAAGAGGCTTACTTGGGAAGATGTGCCTTCTCTAGGGGTAAGCTCCTCTGTGTCAGGACCTTGGGTTGCTGACTGTCCAGCGGCTTTACGGAAAGTTTTAACTGTTGCCAGCATTTCCGTCTGCATAGATGCAAGAAACTTTTTCATCATTGCAGAAGCCTCTTGCCCTGCTAAATTGTTTATGCATTTATAGCAAAGGGTCTTAGAGTGGGACTTAGGGAGTTTATCCCCACAGTTCCCACATCCTTTAGAGGAAATACTCCCTGTCGCGGCAGGAGGTTGTACTGAGGCCTCCTGGGTACCGCTGGGGGTTTCTGAAAGACAAGAGATATAGTATACATGCATAAACATTGATTTGTCTTTCCTCAGGACTGCAGGTTTGTACTGGGGAGGGGAAAGGGAAGCGAGCAGTAACATCCAGTCCTGTACTGGCTGGTCCCAGGAATCCATATCCCTAAGGGCCAGGAACTCTCACTCCCCCTCTCCCTCCTTTTCCAAGGGGGTCCTGTACTCACCAGTCCCCGACCTGGATCTGCCTGCAGTCGCAGTGGCCTTCCCTTCCTCTTGCTTCTTGAGGAGGTTGGCTGGGTCCTGGGCTGCGGGTACCGCTAGTGCGGCTGGTACCGTAAGCCGACCCTTTCCACCGTGTCCGCGCCGCTCTCCACGCTGTCTCCCGGCGTCTAACACTTTCGTGTTGCACTGTATCAGTGGTGCCGCCCACTTCCTGTGACGCGGCCGCGAGGCTTGGAGACAGTGCTTCCTGTATAGAGAATCCGGAAGTGGAGGAGAGCGGCTTGATGACGGCGTCTTTGAACTACAGCGATGGCGCGCACTCCCCGCGGCCAGAGCGCTGGTCCATGCTTTGGGGCGACCTGTGAGAAGGACCGAAGCCCTACAGGTTAGTTCAGCCCTCCCCGGCCTCCCTAAAACCTGTCTCAACAGGGGTACCATCAGACCCTCCCCGGTCTATAGGTTATCAAACAAAACAAACATGTCGCTGTGTTCGGGAGAAACACAATCAATACTGGGGGATCAGGGGGAAGGGTGGGGCCTTATAACAAGCTGTCAACTGATTGTGTTTCCTGTAGGGAGGAGCCCTCATCTCTCAGGTGTGCCATCCTGGAAGGTGATAGGAGAAACCTGTTATGCCGTGTACACACGATCGGTTTTACCAATGAAAACAGTCTGATGGACTTTTCTCATCGGACAAACCGATCGTGTATGGGCCCCATTGGTCTTTTTTCCAGCGCTTCTCTGTCTGCTGTACGCCTCAGAAACGCCAGCCAAGGCATACAGCAGACAGAGAAGCACTCTATGACTGACGCTCCAACCAGTACGCAGCGAAGGAAGTTTGTGCTTCGGGCTACCGAGGATACAAGTGTGCCTGCGTTTCTACCCTCCAGTGAGCGGCACATACAGGAAGAAGCGAGCACAGAGCTTTATACCCCCTAGTCAGACCTCTCTCTACTACCTTACACAACTGAGCGGCCAATGGAACGCAAAGCTCCTCCCTGAACTGAAAGTGCCTGTGAGGGGGTGTAGTAGGGCCGATTTGACAGTGACACCAACAGAGCTGTAGCGCAGCTCGCGCTGTGCGCTCCTCTATAGCGGGGAGGCCGGAAAACCCCGGCATACACCCAACCTGGAGAAGAGAGCCTTCTGAGAGGGGACGTCATAGAACAGCACAGGGGGACAGAGGAAGAATAGAGGGCTAAGGACCCCCACACCTGGGTACACAGCGGCCCAGCGACTTACTAAGACACACTGCCAGCGCCTTGGACTTCCACATGCCTCCATCATCCATGTGTTTCCCTGATTGAGGCTGATTACAGTCTATGGTTCGGATGAATATCCCCTGTTTAATGCTGGTTAATTATATATCTGGCGAGTTTAAATCCCTAAGAAGGACTGTTATGTGGTGGATCTGGAGAATTCGGTGGAAGGTGCACACTGCAATTATTTTAGGATCACCTATGGACACTGTCTGAATCACTGCTTTATCTCATCATCTTTCTAAAGACTTTTTTTCGGTGGAGTTGGCCACATAGTATTGTCACTCAACATCAGCACGGTTTATAGTATATGACCGATACAGATTTTAAACTGTTTTATATGTTTTTTATACATTGTGGTACCTGTTCGAGCCGCCTCGCCACGCTTTATGTACTGCAGTGGGTCGGCAAGAAGTTAATAACCGATGACTCATGTTGCTGCTGACAGCAGGGATGAGTCGCTGGTTGCAGGCAGGTTCCATCTCCTAACAACCAGCACAAATTGAAAGCAAAAATGCATAAAAGAAAACATATAGATGCATTTCCTAGGAAATCTATGGACCAAAAAAATAAATAAAATAAATGCACACGCTGCATTGCACCAAAGTAACACAGGACCCTTCCCCAAAGTCATATCGCAGCTGGGCTGCATTGATGTGAACAGGCACCATAGGAAGCAAGATTACTTCTATTGTCATGCGGTTTGAACCAGGCCTTAATCAAGGCTCATTGATAACAGTTGCCAATGCATCATAACATGTTATATACTGTACACATTTTTAAGCTCAGCCATTGACTTCTATGGGTCTCCTAATGCACTAAAATGCAGAGGAAAAAAAACAAAAACAAAAAGTCATATTTTTCAAAATGCACTGCGCTGCAGAGCCGAGATAGAATCAGGAAACTATTTTTATCATGGAGAACAATGCCACTTTAACTTTAGCGTATCGGAATGCGTGTAATAAGTCACAACAATGTAAATGGGTCCTAAAGAGGTAAAGTCACTTATTCTTCATGGGGGAGGGGAAGTCAGTTTTCGCTGTGAATGTTTAGATATTGTATTACGATGGGGGGGGGGGGGGGGGGTTATAACTACTGTCCACTTGGTCCAGTTATTAGACAGTCCATCCAATTACAATAGGCACTTTTACTTATTAAGTCCTACTTTGATAACAGAAAAGACATGCATGTATCAGTTCTTACCTGCATCTCGCTGTCACGGTCCTCAGGTGTCCTGTATTTCCTGAAAAGTCCCTTTTCCAGAGAAGTATCGGTATAAGCCTTGCACCTTCACTAATAATGATTTAGCTGCTCTTTCATATCTGTGAAATCTTTGTGATCTCCATGGGACATGAACGGTTACATTCCTTGCTGCCCTATTCTGTCCCTAGGAATGTCTGCGGTGCCCCGGACCATCCCTGTGTGTACCTGGGCACAGGTGTGCAGGGTCCTGCCCACACACGGATATCACCTGTCTAATGGCCTGACACTTTCCTTTTCCAATGTTTTTCGATTTTCTAATCTTGCGAAGTTGCAGTTCCCATTCTATAGAGTTTCAGATAAGTTAGGACTTCCGTGATTGCTGTCACTCCTCCCTGACTGCCTGAGGCTGAAGGTGGAGAAGGCAGAGGTGTCTGCAGCTGATCTACAGGTAAAGGGCTTAGAAGGGCCACTCCCAGCACTACAATCAGGCCTATTCCCCACCTTTCAGGTTATAATAATCTGCTCACTGCAATGACTGGGTTTTTTTTTTTTACAGACCACCTGAATCAGGTATCAGCCAGAAGTTTCCCTCACTTTTTTCAAATGTATGACATTTTAAAGGACAGTTTTCATCAAGACAACCTGATAAATTATGTGAAAGAGGTGCATTTCCTAGATTTATATCCCTTAAAATCCGTGTTTTTTGCTAGAAAATTACTTAGAACCCCCAAACATTATATATATATATATATTTTAGCAAAGAATCTAGAGAATAACATGGCGGTCGTTGCAATATTTTATGTCACACTGTATTTGCGCAGCGGTCTTTCAAGCGCAATTTTTTAAGGAAAAAATACGCTTTCATGAATTAGAAAAAAAACTAAACAGTAAAGTTGGCCCAATTTGTTTTGTATAATGCGAAAGATGATGTTACTCCGAGTAAATAGATACCCAACATGTTATGCTTTGCGCACACGCGTGGAATGGCGTCAAACTACGGTACCTAAAAATCTCTATAGGTGGCTCTTTAAAAAAAAAAATAACGGTTACCAGGTTAGAGTTACAGAGGAGGTCTAATGCTAGAATTATTGTTCTCACTCTGACAATCACATGTGTGATTTGGACACCGTTTACATATGGGGGCACGACTTAGGTGTGCGTTTTCTTTGCTTGAGTTCGCGGGGATGGGGGCGCTTTAAAAATCTTTTGTTTTTTTATTTATTTATTTCTTTTTACATTATCACTTTTAGAAAAAAAAATGATCACTTTTATTGCTGGCATAAGGAATGTAAACATCCCTTGTGACAGTAATAGGCAGTGACAGGTACTCTTTATGGAGAGATCGGGGGTCTAAAAGACCTCTAATCTCTCCTTTGCACTTCAAAGTATTCAGATCGCCAAAAACTGAGATTCTGAATACTGTTTGTCAAACTTGTGTAGCGCCCTACTCCTGTTGGGTAATCGATATATGTTAAATTCAGTTATCTGAGCTGTAGTTTAGCTCAGAAGGATTATGCTAAATTGTTGGCTCTGTTTCAGGTCTAGCTGGTTTTCCACCTGGCAGTAGGTGTCACTGTCATCACAGGTCAGGGAAATGCAGTAGGCTAGATGTATTGGGTATTCCTTCCCCAGAAGTGGCTCAGGGGGCGTGGTCAACCCACTGTGCATTCTGGGAGGGGGTACTTAAGAGACGGAGACCGCTCTATCGGGGTTCATTGCCGGATCCTGACCTGGCCTCAGGGATGTGCGAGCCATTCTCGGCCTCGGGGCCTGCTGGCCCGAGGCTCTGCAACTGAGAAGTAGGCCCAGGAGTTGCTGGGGCCTACTAGTCCAGGGATGGTCCTACGCGGTCTTGCCTGCGGGAAGAAGCGGAACAATTGGGGACTTAATTGGAGGACGCATCCTGGCCAGTTTGCCTCATGGTGCTGCCGGATGACTGAAAGATTCTGGCACCGTGAGCTGTGTACATTTGAAGGAACTTTTTGCAAAGTGTCAGTGTGGTTACACGATCTTGTGGCGGAAGATTGTGGAACGAATTGACGGCACTCATCAAGTCTGTGGTAGAGACTTTGAACAAGCTTCGCACCGGTTGCTAGGCCAGTGAGAGTAGGCCTATCCGGTGGTTGCTGAATCCAGTGTGGAACCGATTTGTCCTCTGGATCTAGGATTGTGCCCGTGATCCGCAAAGCAAAGTACCTGAACCTCCCCTCTCCCTCTATTCCTCTGTTGGAACTGGTAAAATAAAGCCTTGAAGAAACGTATCCGAATGTTGGTGTCGACATTTATGAAAGCTCTTCAAGAGGGATCCCTGACACGAATGTGGTGAACAGAAAAGTTAACGGTAGGCCCAAAACTTTAAACCAGCAGCTCCTACGGGGGTAGTGCTACACTTGTTATCAGTTTACTAATCCCTGCGCTCTTTCTACTTGTTTTAAAAAATAAATAAAAATGAAACCGTATTTTGCATTTGGCAGGTGTTACAGTAACCATGTGCAACCATTGCCAATCTATGGGGCTGCACAACAACCGCACTGAAACTACATGTCTTAGTATTTACAGGGTAAATCAGGTAGTGAAGAGGTGACATCAAATACCATCTGAAAAGAAATCCCCCACAGATCGCTTTTCAGAGGGGTGGCAAGGGCTTACGCACATATGAATGAGCCCTTACATTGATGACCAGCTTTGGATTTACCAATAATTATATTAGGAGTAATCCGATTGTAATTTGATCAGAATGTTTAGGCAGGCTCACCTACTATGTTGTTGTTAAAGCTGGCCATACACTGATAGATTTCTAACAGATTCCTCCATCCGAGCATGGACCAGTGCAGATATTGTATTCTGATGGCAGTGGTTTTCCGAATCCCTAAATAGCGGCTGCATCTGATTGGATGCAGCTGCTGTTTGGATGACAATTTTCTGCCTGGTTCCTTCAATTTTTAAATCGAATACTGCCAGAAGGTGTCCACAGGGCCACCTATGAAGCGGTATTCCCTTAGTGTATCCCCATCTTAAATCTACAGATTGTACAATCAGATTGTTTTGTGAGCCTCTAACTTAGAGTGAACCAAATAAAAAGTATAGGTGCTGCTCAGGCTTTGGAGGGTCCTCATCCGATGTCAACTGCTGAGAGTGCCGCTCGGGAACGGAGCTTGTCTAAACTCCAGACGTCACCAAGTAGTATCCCATAAGCCACACATCTCTGAAAGTCCACTGTAAAGGAGTATATGGCAGTCTCAGACAGGGCTCCAACCAGGCCATGACCCAATGCGTTTCGCTTTGCACCCGTTGCCATGATCAAACTCTGGGGGTGGAGCAAAATGCATTGAGGGCGTGGCCTGGTTAAAGCCCTGGCTAAGACTGCCATATACTCCTTTACAGGGAACTTGCAGTGGTGTGCGGCTTATGGGATAGTTTTCTTGCTACTAGCTTAAAGTGGTTGTAAACCTCAGATATGAAATATAAACAAAGCATATTTTTCTATAGTGTTTCTTGTCTCAGTTAAGAGCTCAAAATATTTCTGTCTACTGCTTTCTTCCTCTGCTATCAGTATGAATCATTTCTGACAAGTTTAACTGACACCAAGAGGAAAAAGATGACGGGGAGGGACCTCCAGCTGATTGACAGCCTCAGCTCTGTTCCTGTGTGCTATGTGAAGGGGGGTGTGTCCCTTCCATCCAATCAGCTCTCAAAGCTCGTCTCACTAAGCTCTGCGGAGTGTAACTTCAGCTCTCTGCTCCCCTTTTTTCTGGAAGCTCAGACAAGCTTTAAAATTCTGGACTTTGAATGGATGTGGAGAAGAGAAGACTAAACAGGTACAACTTATTTTGTTTCATCTGTATCACCTGAGGCCAGCCACTTCACTGGTTATATGTAAGGCCCCTTTCACATGGGGCAGATCTGCTGGACAGACTCCACTAGCTCGGGGGGGTAGCGCCGTTGATCCCCGCTGAGCAGGCGGATGACAGGTCTGTCTCTGCTCACTGTGCAGGGACGGACCTGTCAGAGCTCAGCTGTCCTCTATGGGGAGATTGGATGAAAACGGACTGCGTGTCCATTTTTATCTGATCCACTGGATGGATGGCGATCATATCTGTTTTGAGCAGATCTTATCAGATCGGATGGCAGGCGGGTGTCAGCGGACACATCTCCGCTGATATCCACCTGCCCATAGAATGGGTGGCCTGCTTAGATCCGCCTGAAAAAAAAAAGACAGGCGGATTTGAGCGGGCTGATCGTGTGACAGGGGTCTAATGCCGCGTACACACGGTCGGACTTTTCCCGTCGGAACTTCCGACGGACTTAGATAGAGAGCAGGTTCTCTATTTTTCCGTCGGAAATTCCGACTGTGTTTTGCCCGTGGCAAAGTCCGGCCATGTGTACGCGGCTTTAGGGTTTACAACCACTTAGTATGAAGAAGTTGTATCATATAATGACATTTAGAGCTATTTTATTTTTATTTTATTTGTGAGTTTTGTAAACCTTTTGTATAGTTTTAAACAACAAACTTTACTTACCTAATCCCATGATATCAACAATTGATCAACCTAGTGTAGCGCACCAACCCCAGACTTTACCTGCTTTTCTTCTGCTTGGCTCCTCCGCAGGAAAGACTGAGGCACACCGCACCACAAGCCCGTACCCTCCAGAATAGGGAGGTTGAGCGGTGTTAGTTTCTCGGGCCTGCTTGCAGCCAGTGTCAAAAAGCCTCCAGTGCTGACCTTGTTTCTGCAGTAGTCAGAAACAAGTCTTTAATTCTCCCCAGTAAGCAACTGTCCACACCAACTGAAAGGTCCAACTCTTATTTATTCCTTCTTGCACAATAAACAGTCTCCAGACAGGTTGGGACAAGACACAGGTCAGATAAGGTGGGAAGAGGTCCAGGCACAAACTTGAATTTGGGTTTCTCCTGTTCTGATTAGCACGAACAGGCTTTGCGCGCACGGTCTCTGCCACAGACCATGAGGTTGGTCACCGCCACTGACCGGGTGAAAAAAATATGAAAGCCACTGCTACTGACCTTGGGTGCATAGTGTCACTGCCACTGTGACTTAAAGAACACGCACTTCCTTCCGTTAGTGAACTAGCCCTTACAGGACAAGAACATCCCTCCGGAGAGTTACCAGAGGCCCCATCTGTCACCACGACTCTGCGCTGGATCTTCAGAAAGGGTCACCTCCCTGGCCTCCTCGTCCTGGAAACCGGTCCCCTCGCAAAGCAGATCCCTGGGAGTCTCGGTCCCCGGCGGATCCCAGCCGAAAGCTGCTGGGCTCCGGGCCTTTCGCCAAAGTACCTCACCCCAGACTGAAGGTGTCTGAGATGAAACAGCAGCTCTGTCTCTGGGCCTAGGGCACCCAGAGACAACCCGACCAGGCCTCCGGGCCTAGGGCACCCGGAGGCGACACACACGCACCCAGGCTTAAGGTGCCTGAGCGCGGAACCGACGACCCCTCTGGAAGATGGCCGCCCCCTCCTATATCCCCTCCCGACAGGCACAGCAGGTTTCCCGCCCCGCCGTACTGCTGCCGAGAGGGGACAAAAAGGACACAACCTTGTACTGCGGTTAAACCCGGGCCCACGACAACAGCGCCACTCATAGGCCCCAGTGAACTTAACCACCAGTACTATCTCCCAGGGATAGAAATGGTCCATGAGACCCAACAATCAGTGCATCCGAGCCCAGTCACCACTCAGACGCCTCCCCCCAAATGCAACCACCCGCTACACTAGTAAATATATTTATAATGTAATTAAGGTTTTTATTATGCATATTAATCACGTCCACCAAGTTGTCCCTTTCCATATGGGTGTCATACATACTGTATAATGACTTGTGTGACTGTAGGGGTAGCAGAGAATATAATAAGTCCTATTGGCAGCTAGGCTGCTTTTGCTAACCTCCGAAAATTGCTAAGTGCCTGGTTGTCAAGATGAACCTCTGGCTTCAATACCTTCTGAGTAAGGCAGAGATCGGACAAACCAGCATCAGTATGCAGGTATCTAGGGCTGCATATATGCAGAAATTACTGCACTCAAACATAACTTCTTTTTTTTAAGGCTCCATGCAAACTGAAGCTCATAAATGGCAGTTTTTTGGGCATTTTTTTTTTAACAGCCCATAAACTCCCCTCTGTTATCCTATGTGTCCATGCACACATGGAAGTTTTTGGACGTTTATCAGCAGTAGAGTTTATGGGCTGTTTTCTAAACGCCCTAAAATCGCATTCAGTTTTTCTGACCACAAAAAACGCCAAATGCTTGTGTAGCGACCTCACCTCTCACTCCCTCCTTCTCTGTCAATGGCTCTCGTCTAGGGGACCAGGGAGCAGAGTGTGACGCACCACCAGCTCGTATCCTCTTGTGTGTAGAGGTGTGAGCTATACCCAATTACCTTCGGGTCTGTGCCCCTGTCCAGAGCCAAAACTTCCCTTGAGGATGATCCTTTAACTCCCAGAAAGCCAAGTTCCACACCATTGAAAGTCCAACACTTATTTATTCTTGTAGAGCAATAAATAGTCCTTTGCAAGCAGACTGGTCAGACAACGAACAGACAAGGTGAAGAGGAAGGTCCAGGCACCAACATAAACTTATTACTCTCCTGTTTCAGTATGCGCAAACAAGCTTGGCGCACGGTCGCTGCCACCGACCGGGTGAAACAGGATTTAGGCCTCTGCCACCGACCTGGGTTTCAGTTGGGTCGCTGCCACCGACCATGATAACATGAACTACCTTCTTGAGATGCGGCCCCTGTCAGGGGAGTCTTCCATCTGGACGGTCACCAGAGCCCTCCGCCTTCACCAGCCAATGCTGCGCTGGTCCCCTCGCCCTAGATTCGGGTGTCCAAAACCGGAGGACACCCTAGGAATCCTCCGTCCCATGCAGGACCCAGTCGAAGGTACTGGGCCCCAGGCCTCCAGAGAGTACCTCACACCAGACCTAAGGTGTCTGGGGTGGTATCGCAGCTCCATCCCCGGGCCGAGGGCGCCCGGAGCTCACCAGCATGCACCCCCAGGCTGAAGGTGCCTGGGCGTGGACCCCGAGCGGAAGATGTCCGCCCCTTTTATCCCCTCTCCCAGCATGCACAGCAGGTTCCCCGCCCCGCTGTACTACTGCTGCGAGAGGACAAAAAGGGTACAGACTTACAATGGTGGTTCAACCCCGGCCTATGGCGACAGCGCCACCTACAGGCCGCAGGGAACTGGGACACCCTTGTATCCTCCACTGGCATAAATTGGTCCATTGAACCCTAACAATTGCTGCATCTGAGCCATTTATCACTCAGATGCCCCCCTAAATGTATCCACCCGCTACACACATAAATGCTATAAACGTTGATAAACGCTCAAAAACGTGGCTCACCAGCATTTAAAGTTTTTGATCCATTGAAAAATATATATATTTTTTTTAAACGCTAATAAATGTTTAAAAAACTTTGAAAGACTCACTGCAAAGCTACTGGCTTTTTTATAACGTTATTTTAACGTCCAGTGTGCATGGAGCCTAACAGTTTTGAATGCATTGCTGCATTACAGGTCTTTACGCAGCTGTGTGCATCGCTCGATTGACAACAATGTACCTGTACTCAGATCTGTACAGAAAAAAAAAATGGCACTTAGCTACAAAAGCAAAGGTTTATTTCCTTGGTGTGCAAGAGGCCTAAATGCAGCTCAGTGTGCATGATATTAAATGGTATGGGGTCCCAAACTCACCCATTGAGATCAATAGGGTTGCACTACAACCACAAAACCACACACTTATCTTGAAGTTGAGGCATGCTCCCGCAATAAAAAATTGACGCCCAGCTATTAAAGAAAAAATAAAGAAAAAAACCCAAAACAAACAAACCATCTCAGGAGGTGGCAGCGGTGCCTCCTGAACGCCTGACAGCTGCTATTCTCAGAAAAGCAATTCACTGTGGATTGCTATTCAGAGGGCTGTAAGCCTAAGGCCTAATGCACATGGATGTCTAGACTAGAGACTGCAAAGTAGGGTGACCACATTTCCAAACTGACATTCAGGGACACACCCCCTCTCTCACCTTCCCCAAAAAAAGATGGGGGGGGGGGGGCGGGGGGAAATGTAGTCTCGGGGTTGATGGGGAATTTGGCGGCGGGTTATTTGTCAGGTGAATGTGCCACTTGCCACCAGATGCAGTGCCGCTTGCCACCCATAGCCTGCCACCAGATGCAGTGCTGCGGTCACTCCCTCTGCATGAGCCACGTGTGTAGAAGGAAAGGAGTGACGTCACTATCTGGAGAGTGAAGATCACACCAGTCCCTGCTGCTTGCCGCTGGGTGCCGGAGAAGGAGGTGCCGAGGTAGGTGGGGACAGCAGTGCTGCACTAGGCGCAGGCCTCGCTCCCGGTCTCACTGTCTGAGAGTAAATTGTCACTGGTTGCAAGATGCCAGGCAGCGCTGGCCCTAGCAACCAGTTCCGGAAATGTAGTTATTTGTTAGAAGACACAGCCACCCCCTACTATTTCATTCCGGGACATTGTATTGTCCCGGAATGAAGGTGCCCGGGACCCAGGACAGACATGTCAATTGCGGGACAGTCCTGGACACGTGGGCACCCTACTGCAAAGTCCTTTAGTTTAAAAAACCCTGGTGCTCTTCCATGAAAGTGGAGCGAACAGGGAAATAAACCGCATGCACCTGCATGGGTAAGCGCAATGTAGAGGCCATCAGCATTTATACAAATTCAGCTGTGTACAGCCACTCGCTTGTATGGATGGTTGTAAGCAGCATCTGAGGCTCCTGGGGCACGGGAAGTCACCATATTTTACACTGGAATGTATCCAAGTGGATGGGGCCTAATACATTTAGGCTGGGCTCACACCTATGCGAATTGGATGCGGTTTTCGCCGCATTCAACTCGCATAGCAGGAGAATGTGACTGGCTCTCTATGGAGCTGGTTCACATATCTCCGCAGCAGGTCCGGTGCGTTTTGCTGAAAAAAAAAATTGTGCTGAAATCGTACCTGAAACTGTGAACCAGCACGCACCGGACCCCTGCTGTGCTACGGACCCAGCGATGGTGTGAACCCAGCCTTAGCTTTTTCAGCAATGTACATGTATGCATTTGATAAATATAAATCATTTTTTTTACAAGTTTTCCTTTGACACATTTTCACTCCCTGTTCTGTAAATAATCAAATGGCCTGAGTCTGTTTTACAGCACGCATTTATTTTCCTATCAAACAGCAGGTTTATTTGTTTTGTGGCCTTTTCCAGCAATAAAACATGTTAATAAATAATTTCCATCTGATACTGCTATCACCAGTACATTCTTCTTATTTATTGTATATGAAAAAAATAACAAGACAAATAGATAACCAATAACAAATAACTATAGATTCTGAAAAAGAAAACCAACCCACACAAAACCCTTAAAGCGTATGTAAACCCAAAATACCAGTCCTTAGACGTGTTATCTGCATTAGTTTTTAATTTTTTAGGCTTCTTTCCCCTTTTTTTGTCACCTGGTGATCCTGCGAATAACACACTTCCTGTCCTTTCGTGGCTACACTAATTTCTCCACTGTATCAATGGTCTACTTTTGTTCATCCTTGAGATATGGTGGATTGATGGGATTAATAGAATTTTGTAGGGAGAGCGTGATTGCTCTTTAACCCATTTCTGCCCAGGCCACGGTAAATTCCCTTGTTCCAGCTGAGTGCTTCCAGCAGTGGTCCCTCAAGACCCCAACATAGGTCATGTTAAGAAAACACTTGTAAGGCAACCCAGCTTGGCATAACCTGCACTCCCCAGGACACTCTCACACCTGTCCAAGGATTACCAATAATGAACCCCACTGTCACCCAGTCCCCAGTGCAGAGGACCATTTCCAGAAGACATTCTCATATATGTTAAAAGAAGGAGCAGTCCAATCCAGAAATTGTCTTTTCAAGACATTAATAATGTATAATAAAGATCAGCCTCCTACGAGGGGTGATGGCACAAAGCTTCCAGGTTTCTAACAGTCCCTAGCAGAGTGTAGAGAGGATGGGCCTATGTAACTATGGTACATGAGGTGTCCCAGAGTCCACCATCCCAAAGAAGGAGATGTGAGTAACCCCAAAGTACAAAGATCGCTTGCACCCCCCAGCTTCCCACCAAGGGTGAAGCACCACTGTGAAAGCCTTGCAACTAAATCCTGAGCCTTTATGGTCCGAACCAGAGAAAACAGGTGAATAATTCTTTCAGTATGGCCTACCAACCTAATAGCTTCCCCAAGCTATCTACAGTATCTCACAAAACTGAGTACACCCCTCACATTTTTGTAAGTATTTTATTATATCTTTTCATGTGACAACACTGAAGAAATGACACTTTGCTACAATGTAAAGAAGTGAGCGTACAGCTTGTATAACAGTGTAAATTTGGGCGAAAATGTCCAAATTGGGCCCAAAGTGTCCATATTTTGTGTGGCTTCCATTATTTTCCAGCACTGCCTTAACCCTCTTGGGCACGGAGTTTACCAGAGCTTCACAGGTTGCCACTGGAGTCCTCTTCCACTCCTCCGTGACGACATCACGGAGCTGGTGGATGTTAGAGACCTTGTGCTCCTCCACCTTCCATTTGAGGATGCCCCACAGATGCTCAACAGGGTTTAGGTCTGGAGACATGCTTGGCCAGTCCATTACCTTTACCCTCAGCTTCTTTAGCAAGGCAGTGGTCATCTTGGAGGTGTGTTTGGGGTCGTTATCATGTTGGAATACTGCCCTGCAGCCCAGTCTCCAAATGGAGGGGATCATGCTCTGCTTCAGTATGTCACAGTACATGGCATTCATAGTTCCCTCAATGAACTGTAGCTGCCCAGCACTCATGCAGCCTCAGACCATGACACTCCCACCACCATGCTTGACTGTAGTTAAGGCACACGTGTCTTTGAACTCATTACCTGGTTGCCGCCACACACGCTTGACGTCATCTGAACCAAATACGTTTATCTTGGTTTCATCAGATCATAGGACATGGTTCCAGTAATCCATGTCCTTAGTCTGCTTGTCTTCAGCAAACTGTCTTGTGCATCATCTTTAAAAAAGGCTTCCTTCTGGGACGACAGCCATGCAGACCAATTTGATGCAGTGTACGGCGTATGGTCTGAGCACTGACAGGCTGACCTCCCACCCCTTCAACCTCTGCAGCAATGCTGGCAGCACTCATACATCTTTTTCCCAAAGGCAACCTCTGGAAATGACGCTGAGCACATGCACTCAACTTTGATCGAGAATTGCGAGGCCTGTTCTGAGTGGAACCTGTCCTGTTAAACGGCTGTATGGTCTTGGCCACCGTGCTGCAGCTCAGTTTCAGGGTCTTGGCAATCTTCTTATAGCCTAGGCCATCTTTATGTAGAGCAACAATTCTTTTTTTCAGATCCTTTAGAAAGTTCTTTGCCATGGGGTGTCATATTGAACTTCCAGTGACCAGTATGAGAGAGTGATGCCGCGTACACACGACCATTTTTAACGACGAGAAAAATGCAATTTTTTAAAATGGTCATTAAAAATTATCGTGTGTGGGCTTCAGAGCATTTTTCACGACGTGAAAAATGGCCATGAAAAAATTGGAACATGCTCTAATTTTTCTTGTCGTTTTTCACATCGTCGTCTTTCTCGTCATGAAAAACGGCCGTGTGTGGGCTTTAACGACGTGAAAAAAAAAATGCGCATGCTCAGAATCAAGTATGAGACGGGAGCGTTTGTAATGGAGATAGCACATTCGTCACGCTGTAACGGACTGAAAAACTCGAGGCTGAAAAGCGCGAATCGTCTCTCACCAAACTTTACTAACATGAAGGGTGGCGCCATCCGAATGGAACTTCCCCTTTATAGTGCCGTCGTACGTGTTGTACGTCACCGCGCTTTACCCAAGCATTTTTTTCCCATGATAGTGTGTAGGCAAGGCAGGCTTGAGAAGAATCACGTCAAGAAAAATGCTGTTTTATTCAATGACATTAAAAACGGTCGTGTGTATGCGGCATAAGAGCGATAACACCAATTTTAACACACCTGCTCCCCATTCACACCTGAGACCTTTTAACATGAACGAGTCACATGACACCGAGGAGGGAAAATGGCTAATTGGGCCCAATTTGGACATTTTCACTTTTGTTGCCAGCGGTTTAGACATTAATGGCTGTGTGTTGAGTTATGCTGTACACTCACTACTTTACATTGTAGCAAAGTGTAATTTCTTCAGTGTTATGACATGAAAATATATAATAAAATATTTACAAAAATGTGAGGGGTGTACTCACTTTTGTGAGATACTGTATGTATCACCTCATTGCCACTTAACTAAGGCAGGGCTGCCACTTAACCCCAGTGTCCCCTAAAGTCACAGCTAACACGCCACTGATAGGTGACATCTAGTGACCAGCCAAAGAACTACCACGGGTCACTTTGTGCCCTACCGTACACTAGAAAAATGTGTTGGTTTTGCATGTTTTTTTAGCTCACATGAACTGACATGCACACTGCATTTTGACGAGACAGGTGGGCCTTTTCTATATTTGCTGAAAATGTTCATAGCGTGAAAAAGAAAACAGATGCAGCCACTGGTAAACTGCAATATATTATTTAGAATAGGCCTCATGCACACTGGATATTTTTACAGCTGATGTTTTTGACTTCAGACTTTTTATCTGCAGTCAATAAACTCCCCAGCATGTTATCTTATGTGTCCAGGCACACATAGGCTGGTATCAGCATTTTTTGGCAGGGGCGTTTTCTGGATGGAACCCCCCATCCCCCCCCCCCCCCGAACTAGTAGGTTTCGAGAGGTGTTTTTCAGCTGTAAAAATGTTCTCAGGCCTCGTACACACGGCCGAGATTCTCGTTGAAAAAAACATGTCGTTTTTTTCGACGAGATTCTTGGACAAGAAACTTGTCCCGGCCGAGTGTACACACGCTCGTTTCAAAGAACCCGCGGTTCTTTGAATGGAGCGTACGCGGTGACGTCATCGACTACGACGAGCATGCGCTCGTCACATTCGATGCCGTCGCCGCCATCTTGGTATACCCTACGTATGCCTAGGAAGCTACCGCGCATGCGTCAAATTCATTTCGACCATGCGCGGGCTTCCGGGAGGACAGGTAAGTGTACACACACTCACTTTTCTCGTCGAGAAACATGCCGAGGAGAATCTCGACGAGAAAATAGAGAGCAGGTTCTCTATTTTCTCGTCTAGGTTTCTTGTCGGTTTTCTCGACGAGAAACCCGATAGCCGCGTACACACGACCGATTTACTCGGCAAGACCTCTCTGCCAGCAAGTTTCTTGCTGGTTCTTGCCGAGAAAATCGGTCGTGTGTACGAGGCCTAACTCTGAAAAAAGCTGAAAACATCTTAAAAACGCCAATAAATACTGAAAAACGTGGCTATTCACTGTTTATCAGCGCTTTTAAGCCATAAGCTTTTATGGTAGTATAGTCTGCTAAAAAAAAGCGAAAAACCGCTACAGCTAAAAAAACGTAAAAAAATGCTACTACAGAAATGCTAAAAACTCATTCTACCGCTACAGCTTTACACAGTTAACGCTATGGTCTTTTTTTATAACATCCAGTGTGCATGAGGCCTTATGTTGTATTCCGCACTACTGTGGTAAAAGTGCGGCTGCTGCCTACCCCAAAAATCCCACGGAAGTGGGATAGGTAAGGCAAAAAAAAAAGTGCAGAAAGGGGGGGGGGGGGGGTAAATTGGCCTAGATGTGGTGTGTGATGTTAAAAAATAAATAAAGATATTGAATAATAACGTGTACTGTCTCTTTAAAATTGAAAACAACACATAATTCTATAGTGCAAAATACTATAAAGTACACAATATCAATCGTGCTACATCTACAATCTATAACCATGGATGGCTAGTGAAATTTGCGTCAATTGAAAGTGAAGTGCATAATATGTCATAAAATATTCCAATTATATATATATATATATATATACACTGTGTGTGTGTGTGTGTGTGTGTGTGTGTGTATGTATATATATATATATATATATATATATATATATATATATATATATATATATATATATAAATAATTTTTAATGAAATTTTAATTTATTCCACATACATTCCTTTTATTCTTTTTGTTTTATATTGGTTGAGTCAGTATTTGTCATTATAGTTACAAAGCCTTTTTGTTTTAATTTGGTTTATTTAAGTATGTCTTGATCACCTACAGTATCTCACAAAAGTGAGTACACCCCTCACATTTTTGTAAATATTTTATTATATCTTTTCATGTGACAACACTGGAGAAATTACACTTTGCTACAATGTAAAGTAGTGAGTGTACAGCTTGTATAACAGTGTAAAATTGCTGTCCCCTCAAATGAATTTAACACAGCCATTAATGTCTAAACCACTGGCAACAAAAGTGAGTACACCCCTAAGTAAAAATGTCCAAATTTGACCCAATTAGCCATTTTCCATCCCCAGTGTGCACGTGCTCAGCGTCATATCCAGAGGTTGTCTTTGGGAAGACGTACGAGTGTTGCCAGCATTGTTGCAGAGGTTGAAGGCTGGGGAGGATCGGGGGGGGGCAATTGCCACCCCCGAGAAATTTGTTGCCGGTGGGCGAGAGAGCAGGCGTCTCTGCGAGCGGCTTCGCGGGCGGGTGAGAGCGGGCGGCTCTGCGGCTGGGTGAGAGAGCGGGCCGGGCGGAGCGGTTTGTGGGCGGTCGGTGCTGTTTGTGGGCGGGCGGGCCAGTTTGCCGGGTGGCTCAGTGTGTCTGTGGGCGGGTGAGAGTGAGAAAGCAGGCTTGGTGTGGGCGCGCAGCTGGCCAATCAGCTAGCCGGGGGAGCAGAGAGATGAGATCATCTCTCACCGCTCCATGCCTGCCCTGCATCCCTGCAGTAACTTCCGCCATCACTGTGCAGGCAGCAGAGAGATAACATTATTTGCATTATTGATTACAGTAAAGCCCCAGCAGTGCCACCAATCAGTGCCCATCAGTGACACAAATCAATACCTATTACTGGTGCCAGTCAGTTCTGTCTTTTAGTGCCCATCAGTGCCTGCTCATCAGTGCTGCCCATCAATTCCCATCAGTAGTGCCCAACAGTCCTGTCTATCAGTGGCCACCAGTGCCACCTATCAGTGCCCATCAGTGCGGCATAATAGTGCCTCCTCATCAGTGCCACCTAATCAGTGCCGCCTTATCAGTGCCCGTAAGTGCCACCTTACCAGTGCCCATCAGTGCAGCCTATGGGTGCCCATCAGTTCCGCCTCAGTGTACATCAGTGAAGGAGAAAAATTACTTTACAAAATTTACTGACAGAAACTGAAGAAAAACCTATTTTGTTTCTTTTTTTGTAAAATTTTTTAAACCTAGCAGTGATTAAAGCAGAGGTCCACCTAAAAAATAAATATTAAAAGCCAACAGTTACAAATACTGCAGCTGCTGACTTTTAATAAATGGAGACTTACCTGTCCACGGTGCCCGCGATGTAGGCAGCCGAAGCCGAGCAATCGCTCGTCTCTCGGCTGCCCCCGCCGCCTGAGGGAATCAGGAAGTGAAGCGTTGCGGCTTCACTGCCCGGTTCCCTACTGCGCATGCGCGAGTTGCGCTGTGCGTCCTCACTGGTCCCCGCTGTGTTCTGGGACCTGTGTTTCCCAGAACACAGCGGGCGGGAAGGGGTGTGACTCCCGCGTGAATCTATGCCCGGGAGTGGGTGCAAATACCTATATTATACAGTGATTGGTATATATATGGGGTAAGTGGCGCTCCCAGTGGAGGGTGTGTGTTGTATAAATGTGAAAAATAAAAGTAAAACTCTGTGTGAACCTGGGTAATATTACCAGAGTGATAAACTATGAAAGCACACAATATAGATAAATAGCAGTGATTGGGTCAAGATTAACCTCTCCCTGACCCCAAATAGATATATATAGTGAAATAGATTAGTGCTAGTATGTGCTAGTATGGAGCGGCTAGCCCAGGGACGTACAGGAATCCCGGGACCAGGAGAGACCCACGGCGCCATCCCAAGTCATCAAACCACTCACCCACACGCTTTGTACCCCTGCAGGGGTTTCATCCTCTGGTGAGTAGGGTATTTTAAGGGGGAGCACAAGTGTCACCTGGATTGAACTAGATGCAAGGAACCACACACAAGTCACCTGTTGAATTGTTCCTGATTGGACATTATTGGGGGAAAAAATAGGATTTTTTACTCACCGTAAAATCCTTTTCTCTGAGTCCATGGTCTCTATTGACAAAGTGGGTATTATCCGTTAATTAGGAGTGACTAGGCAGAAAAACTTGTAAAAAGTGTTGCATTACACCTTCTACAGTACCGCCCAGGGGGCGGACCCTCTGGGTATAACCTCTCAGTCTGCATCTCGCAGATCAGTTCGTCAAAAAGCAGTACAAACTTAAAAGGAGGGGTGGGTGCTGTGTCGGTCCATGGACTCAGAGAAAAGGATTTTACGGTGAGTAAAAAATCCTATTTACTCTTTCGTCCATGGACCGACACAGCTTCTCTATTGACAAAGTGGGACGTCCCAAAGCAGTGTCAGAGAAAAAACGAGGGGTGGTAACAGCATAAAAATAAACTTCACCCCAAAACACAAAACAGCACTCCTCCAACGGAGGAGCTGCAACTCTAAACAGCCGCTTGTAAAACCTTGCGGCCGAAAGAGGCATCCGAAGATGCACCTACATCAATCTTGTAGAATTTTGTGAAAGTGTGAGCGGACGACCAAGTCGCCGCTTTACATAATCGGGAAACAGACGCTTGATGTCGGAAAGCCCAAGAGGCACCTATTGCCCTGGTCGAATGCGCCGTGACCGGGAAGGGGGGCGCTTGACCCTTTAAGGCGTAAGCCTGGATTACTATCTGTCGGATCCACCTAGAGATGGTGGCCGATGAGACTGCTTGGCCCTTCTTGGGACCAGCCACCGAAACAAACAGTGAGTCTGACTTCCGGAATCGGGAAGTAGCAGATAGGTATACTCTCAAAGCTCGGACAACGTCCAAGGAATGCAACGCCGACTCCTTAGGATTCGACGGCTGAGGACACAAGGATGGAAGTACAATGTCTTCATTGAGATAAAAAACCGAAACGACTTTTGAAAGGAAGGCTGCGGCCGCAGCACCACCTTATCCTTGTGGAAAATCAAATAGGGAGCCTTGCAGGACAAGGCTGCCAGCTCAGAGACTCGTCTAACTGACGTAACAGCCACCAAAAAGACCACTTTCTGAGAAAGTGTCAACAGGGGAATATCTCTAATATTCTCAAACGGTGCCTTCTGAAGCACCGAGAGGACCAGGTTCAAGTCCCACGGAAGTAACGGGGGATGGACCGGAGGGGCCACATGTCGAACCCCCTGCACAAATGTACTCACGAGAGAGTGAGCCGCCAGGGGTCGCTGAAAAAAGACAGCCAGGGCAGATATCTGTCCCTTAATTATACTTAGGGCAAGCCTTTGGTCCACCCCATGCTGTAAAACCAGCAGGATTCTGGAAACCAAATAAGTACGCGGATGCCATTTCATTTCCTCACACATGGAGATGTGGGCCTTCCAAGTGCGGTGATAAACCTTCCTGGAGGAAGCACTTCTCATAGTAGAGATTACTGAATCTGACAGGCCCCGGTCTCTCAGTACCTGGTTCTCAATAGCCATGCCGTTAAAGCCAGTGACCGTAAAGCAGGATGGAGTATGGGACCTTGCGATAGCAGGTCCTTCCGTAGTGGTAGGCGCCAGGGGACGTCTGCTACCAGACGTACTAAATCAGCGTACCAAGGACGCTGAGACCAATCTGGAGCGATTAGGATCATTGGAATTCCCTCTGCCTCCACTCTGCGGAGCAGAAGAGGAAGAAGCCTTAAGGGAGGGAAGGCATAGATTAGCCGATACTGACCCCACGATGCTACCAACGCGTCCGCTGCGTCTGCCCATGGGTCTCTTGACCGGGCCACAAATCTCAATACCTTCCGATTGAGTCGGGAAGCCAGAAGATCTACATCTGGTGTGCCCCATCTTTGGCAGAGGAGTTGGAACACCTCCGGGTGTAAGGACCATTCTCCCTGGTCCAGCATCTGGCGGCTCAGGTAGTCCGCCTGCCAGTTTTCCACGCCCGGAATGTACACAGCCGATAGTGCCGGTACGCTCTTCTCTGCCCACTTCAGGATGCGAGCAACCTCCGATGCTGCAGCTGAGCTTCTTGCTCCTCCTTGATGATTGACATATGCCACCGCTGTGGCGTTGTCTGACTGGATCCTGACTGGACGCCCTTGCAGCCTCTGAGACCATTTGAAGAGGCACAGCTTGATCGCCCGGATCTCCAGGACATTGATCGGCAGGAGGGCTTCCTCTGGGGTCCAGCGACCTTGCGCCGACTGGACACCCCAGACTCCCCCCCAACCTGTAAGGCTGGCGTCCGTCGTGATCACTATCCAGTAAACCGGAAGAAATGACTTCCCGGCCATTAGAGCCGGTGCTGTCAGCCACCATACCAGGGATCTTCTGACTAGGTGGCTCACTCAGATTTGATAATCCAGAGATGAAGGGCATCTGTTCCATCTGGACAGAACTTCCTTCTGTAACACTCGAGTGTGGTATTGAGCATATGGGACCGCCTCGAAGGAGGCTACCATGAGGCCCAACACTCGCATGCAAAAACGGAGTGACGACCAATTCCTGGAAGTCAGCTGCCGTACTGCAGCCCGGAGGGTCTGCAACTTCTCCACAGGGAGGAATACCTTTGCCTCTGAGGAATCCAGAATCAACCCCAGGTACACTAGGCGTTGAGTGGGCACCAATACTGACTTTTGCGTGTTTAGTATCCAACCACAGTCTCGAAGAGTCTGACAGGTAATGGACACGCTTACCTCTAATTCTGAGCTTGAAGGGGCCTTCAGCAGAAGGTCGTCCAAGTAACCTGTGATAGCGATACCCCGCTGTCTTAGAAGTGCCAGAATCGGAGCGAGCACCTTGGTGAATGTCCTGGGTGCTGAGGCAAGGCCAAACGGGAGGGCCACAAACTGGTAGTGGTTCTTCCCGATAGCAAATCGCAGAAACCTCTGGTGTCTGGAGTATATGGGAACATGCAGGTATGCGTCCTTGATGTCCAAGGAGGCCAGAAAGTCCCCCGGATGGAGAGCCGTGACTACAGATCGAACCGACTCCATCCGAAATCTTTGTACTTTCACAAAGCAATTGAGGGCTCTGAGATCCAAGATTGGCCGAACCCCCTACTTCTTCGGCACAATGAACAGATTTGAGTAAAAACCCTGACCCCGTTCCTGTTCTGGAACTGGAATAACTACCCCGCGTTCCAGTAGGCCCTGGACCGCCCCATACAGGGCCTCCCGACGGGTCGGTAGTAGCTGGAGATTGGAGGTGATGAATCTGTCCGGTGGACAAGAGAGAAATTCTATCTTGTAGCCTGAGGAGATTACTTTGCAAACCCACCTGTCGGAGACTAGAGCAGTCCACTGAGTCGCAAATTTGCGAAGACGTCCCCCCACCCGAAAGCTGGGTGGGGGCGGACCTTCATGTGGACGCAGATTTGTCCGCAGGCTTGTTGGGTCTGCGGGACCAAGGACGCTTTTGTTCTTGGGCAGGCGCTTTATCGGCCTGGGGTCTTTTCCCTGTCGCCTTAAGGGGGCGAAAAAACAGCTTGCGTGCAGTAAAGGAGGGCCCTTGCCCTTGGCGTGGCCCCTTACCCTTGCTAGTTTGGGGAAGCAAAGTGCTTTTACCTCCTGTGGCATCCTTGATGATGTCATCCAGAGAAGCCCCAAAAAGTCTGTCGCCCTTAAAAGGCAAATCCAACAGGGCTTTCTTGGAAGTCTGGTCCGCAGACCAGCCCTTTAGCCAGATCAGGCGGCGTATTGCTACTGCATAAACTGAAGCTCTTGACAGCAGGGGAATAGTATCCATGTCTGACTCGCAGACAAACTTAAGGCCCTGGACCAACTGGTCGGCCAAAGTTATCTCATTAGGAGGAGCATCTCGCTCCTTTATTCCCTGGAGTAGCAATTTTGCCCATTCATTAAGTGTCTGAGACACTAGGGCCCCCGCCAATGCCGGGCGTACTGCCGAGCCTACCACTGAGTATAGGTAGCGAGCGAGTGCTTCAGCCTTCTTATCCACAGGGTCCTTGAAAACCGGAGCCCCTTCTACTGGAATAGTGGTGGCTCTATTAAGTCTGGACACCGAAGGGTCCACTATAGGGGGAGAGGTCCATATCTTCAGAAAACTCTCCTCAAAAGGGTACCGTACTGCAAACCTCTTTGGGGCTGTAAAGACCCTCAGTGGGTTCTCCCATTCCTTGTATAAGAGTTTGTCAAAATAAGACACACAAGGGAACACCTTAGCAGTGCGGGCAGGTTTACGAAACCCAAAGGGGACTGGAGTATCTGCTACTTCTGCAGTATTTTCCAACTTTAGCGTATCCCGCACTGCAGTAATAAGGTCAGATACCAAAGCCGTCTCGCGTACTGACCTGGACTTGGAGTCCTCCTCACTGTCCGATCGGTCACGGTCTGCAGTCTCTGATGCATCAGAATCTGGGCCATGAGCCGTAGCTGGACCTGGTTCTGCATCAGAAATATCCCCAGAAGATTGCAGGGGATGGGGGCGTTTATTACCCCCTGTATTCCCGTGTGCTGCTTCCACCCTGGCAGCAAACGCCTCTAGGATTGCCGACATAGCGTCCATAGACACCTCAGGGACACCAGCTGCTAAATCTGGTGTTTCAGGGGAGAAGACATCTGGCTCAGATGCCATGCTGATGACACGCTGACACCCACAGGGCTCCAGGCAAGATATCAATAGGCCACCCTCCTGTGTTGCAGAGAGGCAGGGTCACCCAGAGGATTCACCACCCTGGATAGGTACTGCTATGCTGCCATGTGCTGCGTCTGTGATGCTGTCCCCCTGCTGCTGTGTCAGTCTGCTTCTTTTATCAGCACTTCCTGTGTGAATTTTCGCGCCAGTGTAATGCACCCTAGAGGGCGGAGGCTCTCGCAAAATGGCTGCCAAAAACGTCTGTATGGAAGATAATGTGGGCTCCAAGAAAATGGCCGTGGAGCCGAAGATAGAGGTCAAGCAGCCGTAGCCCACAAAAAGATGGCCGCCGAATGGCAATCTATACATACTGGGTGGACAAACATGGCCCCCGATCACCTGATAGGGGCCAGTGTGTGTGGCCGAACCACAGGAAGATGGCCGCCGGGCAGTCACAAGAGGCCAAACTTGGCATGGACCACCTCAAAATGGCCGCCGACAGCATGGAGGAGGAAGGACACACACACACACACACACACACACACACACACAGGTACGCAGAAATTACATTTCTTTTAAATGTTAGTTAAAGCCAGCCCCGCTCCAGTGGGACCCCTTAGGTGACCCCCAGCACCCAGCAACCTTTAGCTAGAAGCCCAGGGAGGAGGGAAAGGCAGGGAGAGAGGGAAGAAAGGGGCCACAACCACTTACTTGATCTCTCCAGGAATGTCCAGCTAAATCACCCAGCCGAGGCAGGGGAGTTTTACTTACCTATCCTGCATGTATTATGCTGGAAGACATTCCAAACAGATCATCGTCCGCGCACGAAGGTGACTGTTGGCCAGGCATGCTGTGATTGGACCCAAAAGGGACGATCATATGTATGCCCTGGAGCGTGACGCTCACTGGACAGGCTGCTGCGACTCGGCCGTAAGGTCAGCCGAAGCTGAGCAGTCCAATGCAAGCCTTGGAGCGTAAGCTCACCGGCCAGGCTGCTGCGACTCGGCCGTAAGGTCAGCCGAAGCTGAGCGGTCCGATGCAGACCCTGGAGCGCAGGCTCACCGGCCACCCGTGGAGCGACGGGCATGTTGTGGAAAACCCAGCGCGTAGCTAGGGTCGGCACACGCTCGATGGCCGAAACTGGGGAGACTACAAGGATCGAGGATCCAGCCTGTCACCCAGTCGGCAGTTGATCGAAGATCGCAGGAAACAACAAATGAAAAAAAAAAAAATATATATATATATTTTTTCCCCCGGACCAATGGGCCCGAAGGGAGCCATGTCCTACTCCTTGCTAGACAGAAAAAAACTGATCTGCGAGATGCAGACTGAGAGGTTATACCCAGAGGGTCCGCCCCCTGGGCGGTACTGTAGAAGGTGTGATGCAACACTTTTTACAAGTTTTTCTGCCTAGTCACTCCTAATTAACGGATAATACCCACTTTGTCAATAGAGAAGCTGTGTCGGTCCATGGACGAAAGAGTAATTATATACTGTATTAATGATCAGGATCCCATACACATCTATCTATATGGTGGACTATCTTGTTTAACTGTTTTACATCGGGATAATTATTTATTTTTTTATATATTGGTTTTTGATGTTTTTTACTCCTTGGATTGGTATGGATTAACCCATTCCAAACTACACACGAGGGTTTTTTACCCTCTTTTTTTTCTGTCACTCACTTAGTGGCTGGCAAATATGCATATATGCACTTAGCACTTTAGAATTCACATACTAGCACTAATCTATTTCACTATATATATCTATTTGGGGTCAGGGAGAGGTTAATCTTGACCCAATCACTGCTATTCATCTATATTGTGTGCTTTCATAGTTTATCACTCTGGTAATATTACCCAGGTTCACATGGAGTTTTACTTTTATTTTTCACATTTATACAACACACACCCTCCACTGGGAGCGCCACTTACCCCATATATATACCAATCACTTTCTAGCTCCTGTGTACAGGGGCCTCACCGGGGGGGCAGCAGCCCACTAGTTCCAGTCCTAAGCGCAGGTTTCTTCATACTACTTACCTATATTATACAGGTATCTGCACCCCTCTCCCCCCTGAAAGGTACCAAATGTGACACTGGAGGGGGGGGGGAGGATTCCGAAAAGCGGAGGTTCACTTTTTGTGTGGACCTCAGCTTTAAATACCACCAAAAGAAAGCTCTATTTGCGTGAAGAAAATGATTAAAAATTAATATGGGTACAGTGTTGCTTGACCACGCAATTGTCATTTAAAATGCGACAGCACTGAAAGCTGGAAAATGGCCTGGGCAGGTAGGGGGTGAAAGTGCCCTGTATTGAGGTGGTTAAAGTACTGTATATGTAAACCTTAACATTCGTTATTTTTCTTATAGTAAATTACATTGTTTTCAGCTATCTTTGTAGTCGACAAAACATCTCCCCCTATGTTATGAAGATAATGAGAGGGGAGGAGTTCTGTAGTTGTGTTCTAGTGTGACAACTCTGCTCCTCTATAGATTCAGTGTGGTGAGGAAGCTTTGTCACTATAGGATGTGTGTCTGGTGAGATCACCAGGTGGAAATGTTGGGGGAAAAAACGTCTGGGAAAAAGAAAACTAAATCAGCCACCACATCTAAGGACCGGTAAGCTGAAATATATTAACATTTTGCTCTTGGGCTTAGATACACTTTAGCAAAATATATGACGCGCTTCGAGCGCCATTCTTTTACATCATTTTTAGCGCCTCTTAGATCTTGCTCATGTTTTTGCTGCCTGGTTCAGTTTTCTTCTCTCTCATAGGAAAGCAAAGAAAGCCCACTGCTGACGGATCGGGTGTGGCCAGATGTGGTTTCCCAAGTGGCTGTACATCATTATACTTTATAGTGGGAAAATAAGAATGTGTTCCCCAACAAAGCCACATAACCCACAACACACACATTTACTCATCCTTCTTCTCATGATGAAGAGAACGAAGGGAGCCTTTCAAGAGCTTCAGTAGTTACTATTACATTGGAAAAAAAATAAATAGATGTCAGATATGATTGCACTTAAAGTGTATGACCTTCTCTACAGTATATGGTGTGAACTATCATACACAGTGTGTGGCAGTCCATCCCTGCAGAAATAGGTGGGCTCTACCCAATGCCATCTATAGAAACTAGTGTACTATTTAGCAGTAAGCCCCCCGTTCACATTGGAGCAACTTGTCAAATCGCATGACAAGTCACATCTTATCGCACAGGTGTTTTTTCAAGTCGCACTGAACTGCGGCTTTAAAATCGTACGATTTCAAAAGAAGTCGCACAATTTCAAAGCCGCAGTCCATGTGAACGAGGCCCAAGGGTTTTTTCACACTGATACTTTTTTCCTGCGTTTTTACCTTGCAGGAAAAATGTTTCCTTTTAAATCCTATGGGACTTTAAAAAAAAAAAGAATCCTATGGGACTTTTCACACCATTGCGCTGCGGGTGCTGTGCGTTTTGAAAAGTCCTGCATGCTGCATATTTGGTGCAGTTTTGAAAACCGCACCAAAAACACAGCTTTCTATTGAAATGAATGGAGATTGCAGCAAAATCGCAGTAAAAACGCACCTGTGATTTGCGTTTAGTCACATGTCCAATTTTCACAGGTGCAGGCGGGCCAAAAACGCACCAGAATCACAGGGGAAGTGCATTACTGTGATGTGATTTAGCTACAGAGCAATTTGAAAGGGGCCTTATAGGTTTAAGTCCTGATTCACACTGACAGCGGGAATGAAACCGTGCGAGTTCAGCTAAACTCGCACAATTTTATTCCCGCATGTCAGTCCCGACTTCGGGGGCGATTTCAGAGATAACTGTGCGGGTTGCTGCACAGATGTCAATGGAAATCGCACCCCGAAAATCTGCAAAAGTCGTTCAGGAAACACTTTTGGAAATTCAGACGGCGCCGTTGCCGCCGATTTGGCATGTGATATGACATGTCAAATTATTTGACTCAATGATGACAAGAGTGTTCTAAGAATATTCTGCCTAGAATTTTCATACGAATGTTCATACTAAATTCTAGTGGACAGCTTTAGATCTACCAACAACTATGTAGTGCAAGGACTTGGCTGATCGGATACAAATTGATTGGATAGGTTATGTAGGTCCTCATATTACATAGTTTTGGCAAATCTAAAGTAGAATGTACAAAGATTGGGCGGTCAGACTGTATCATGTATGGTGGCACTTAGGCCCCTTTCACACTGAGGCGGGAAGTGCGTCGGCGGTAAAGCGGCGCCATTTTTACCGGCACTTTACCGTCGGATTTGCGGCGTTATTCGGCCGCTAGCGGGGCGGTTTTAACCCCCCCGCTAGCGGCCAAGAAAGGGTTAAAAACCACCGCAAAGCGCCTCTGCAGAGACGCTTTGCCGGCGGTATAGCCCCAATGGGCAGGAGCTGTGGAGGAGCGGTATATCCAAAGATGCGGCTAGCAGGACTTTTTTTAGACCCCTTTCACACTGGGTAGTTTTGCAGGTGCTATTGCGCTAAAAGTAGCGCCTGCAAACTGACCTGAAACAGCGGCTGCTGTGTTACCAGTGTGAAACCCCCAAGGGCTTTCACACTGGAGCGGTGCGCTAGCAGGACGGTAAAAAAAAGTCCTGCTAGCCGCATTTTTGGAGCGGTGAAGGAGCAGTGTGTATACCGCTCCTGCCCATTAAAATCAATGGGGCACCCTGGCTATACCGCCGGCAAAGCGCCTCTGCAGAGGCGATTTGCGGTGTTTTTTAACCCTTTCTCGCCCACTAGCGGGGGGTAAAATTGCCCCGCTAGTGGCCGAATAGCGCCGCAAATCCGACGGTAAAGCACTGTTAAAAATATCGGCACTTTACCGCCGACGCACCTCCCGCTCCAGTGTGAAAGCCCTCTGGGCTTTCACACTGGAGACACAGCAGCGACTGTTTCAGGTCGGTTTGCAGGTGCTATTTTTAGCGTAATAGCGCCTAGAAAATGACCAAGTGTGAAAGGGGTCTTATGCCGTGTACACACGATCGAGTTTCATGGCGGTGAAAACACCGCCGTGAAACCCGACGGGAAAAACGAGGACCGGCTTGGTCCCCTACACACGGCCGTTTTTCACGACATGTTTTCTCTTGGTCGAGAAAACCGGCTGTGTGTATGCTCCCTAGCAGTGTTTCCCTATGGGAAAACTGCCGAGGAAAAAAATGCCGTGATTCGCGACGAGAAAAATCAGAGCATGTTCTAATTTTTCTCGTCGTGATTCTCGCAGTTTTTCTCGTCGGGAAAAATGCTGGAGAGCCTACACACGGCCGTTTTTCTCGTCCAAGAGAAAAAATAGAATTTTTCCCGACGAGAAAAGTGATCGTGTGTACGCAGCATTATGTATTCCCGATGTAATCATGGTGTGCATTGTTCGTTTGCTGTCATGTGTAAATCTTTCCTAGAATGTAGGCAGGCTGAGAACTACAAACCGATCATATTCTTTGAACAGGGACAGCTTCAGTTTGAATAATGTGCTGTACACCATTCAGGTATACCTGCCCTGCTGCCTTTATTAGAGGTGCACCTATCCTTTACCGTAGGCTGTTACGTATGTTTCTATTTTAAGCATACTGTTTGCAGAGACTGTAATGAGAAGGATAAATACGCCACGCATATTTCTGCTCAATATATTTGCAGTCATCCATCCAGCAGTGTTGAGTTTCACATAGGTAGAGAAATCAGATCCAGCTGGCCACACCTTGGGGCCACATACACTATATTACCAAAAGTATTGTGACGCCTGCCTTTACACGCACATGAATTTTAATGGTGTCCCAGTCTTAGTCCGTAGGGTTCAATATTGAGTTGGCCCACCCTTTCCAACTATAACAGCTTCAACTCTTCTGGGAAGGCTGCCCACAAGGTTTAGGAGTGTGTCTATGGGAATTTTAGACCATTCTTCCAGAAGCGCATTTATAAGGTCAGGTGCTAATGTGGATGAGAAGGCCTGGCTCACAGTCCCCACTCTAATTCATCCCAAAGATGTTCTATCAGTTGAGGTCAGGTCAGTCAAGTTTCTCCACCCCAAACTCGCTCATCCATGTCTTTATGGACCTTGCTTTGTGCACTGGTGTGCAGTCATGTTGGAACAGGAAGGGGCCATCCCCAAACTGGTAACACAAAGTTGGGAACATGAAATTGTCCAAAATGTCTTGGTATGCTGACGCCTTAAGAGTTCCCTTCACTGGAACTAAGAGGCCAAGCCGAACCTCTAAAAAAACAACCCCCCCACCATAATCCCCCCTCCACCAAATGATTTGGACCAGTGCACGAAACAAGGTCCATAAAAACATGGATGAGCAAGTTTGGGGTTGAGGAACTTGACTGGCCGGCACAGAGTCCTGACCTCAACCCGATAAAACCCCTTTGGGATGAATTAGAGCGGAGACTGTGAGCCAGGCCTCCTCTCCAACATCAGTGCCTGACCTCACAAATGCCCTTCTGGAAGAATGGTCAAACATTCCCATAGACACACTCCTAAACCTTGTGGACAGCCTTCCCAGAAGAGTTGAAGCTGTTATAGCTGCAAAGGGCGGGCAACTCAATACTGAACCCTACGGACTAAGTCTGGGATGCCATTAAAGTTCATGTGCATATGAATATGTGAATATTTTGCTGAGGAGGCAAACAGGAGACTGATCTAGTAATGTGGACAATACACTCATTGATACAAGACAATAAAACCTTTCCAAACCACACAGCTTTCATCCATAACTGGTGTCTTTGTTTTATTGAAAATTGACTGATAAGTATTTACTTTTAGGTAGGACATTCAAAGTAAGGGTTGGCGACAGGTAGATTACAAGTCTGCCATGTAGATATCTCCTTATTCTACCTCTTATGCGTACACACGATCGGATTTTCCGTCGGAAAAACCTTGGATGGTTTTTAGACGGAATTCCGCTCAAGCTTGGCTTGCATACACACGGTCACACAAAAGTTCTCTGAACTTTCGACCATCAAGAACGCGGTGACGTACAACACTACGACGAGCCGAGAAAATTAAGTTCAATGCTACCGAGCATGCGTCAAATTTTTTCCGAGCATGTGTCGGAATTGTCAGACGGTCGGAATTTCCAATCGTAATTTTTTCATCGGAAAATTTGAGAACCAGCTCTCAATCTTTTGCTGGCGGAAATTCCGACAGCAAAAGTCTGATGGAACATACACACGGTCTGAATTTCTGATCAAAAGCTCACATCGGACTTTTGCTGGCGGAATTTCCGACCGTGTGTACGCGGCATCAATCTTTTGTTGGCGGAAATTCCGACAGCAAAAGTCCGATGGAGCATACACACGGTCGGAATTTCCGTTCAAAAGCTCACGTCGGTCTTCTTGTTCAAATTTCCGATCGCGTGTACGGGGCATTAGATCAAAATAGCAACAGGAATTGTAGAGCCAAGGGAAGTACTAGATGCCTCATCCACTCTGATGTGTCATACGAGTGAATTTTACAGAAGGGGGGGGGGGGGGGCAATTTGTGCTGTATGCAATTTAAGCTTGGGGGTAGATGTTTCAACTGGAAGGGAGTATTTTTGATTTTGGAGGAGGGAGGATTTGTGTTAGGTATTGATCTTAACAATCTTACAAACGACTAAACCCTGTACTACTGACATAAGAACTCTACGTTACATACTCTTTAATCCTGCACTCTGTGTTGCATACTCTTGACCTTTCAGTTAATTAGTCCTGACCTCTGCATTACTCCTGACCCCTGCACTCTGTGTTAGATACTGCTGAATTACTACTGACTCCTGCACTCTGTGACCTCTGCTACTACTGTATTAGTTGCAACTGACTCTTGCATTCGGAGTTACTTATTTGTTACCTCTGGGTTATGTAGCCCTTACCTTTGTGTTACTTCAGCCCCTGCACTCTGCTTTACATACCGATGACCTTTTTTACTCCTGACCCTTGCAATCTGCATTACATACTACAGTACTTACCTCTGAGTTATTTATCCCTGACCTCTGCATTACTTCTGACCCCAGCACTTAGTATTACTTCTGACCCCTGCACTCCAGATTACATACTACTGACCTCTGAATTACTACTGATCCCTGCTACTGCTGACTTCTGCGTTAATTAAACCTGACCACTGCACCGTGTGTTACTAAGTTTAGAAGATAGTAGTATGTAACACACAGTGCTGTGGTCAGGTGTAATTAATGCAGAAGTCAGCAGTAGCATAGGTCAGAGTGCAGGTATCGGTAGTAACTCAGAGGTCAGTAGTATGTAATGCAGAGTGCAGGGGTCAGGAGTCAGTAACACTAAGATCCGTGTATAGTAGTATGTGTTACTTACTCCTGGCCCCTGCACTCTGCATTAAATACTACTGACCTCCGAGTTAGTCCTGACCCCTGATCTACATACTACTAACCTCTCTGTTACTTACACCTGACCCTTGCAAACTGGTTTGCATTGTACTTACTTCCGAACTGCTTTAATTACTCTGGTTTCTTGCAATGCCAATTACCTCTGAATTTCTTACTCCTGACCTCTGCATTACATGCTATTGATATCTTGGTTACATACTCTTTAATTGGACCTTGCAAGGTTATATTACAAAAAAAACAACTGCACATGAATCTCTTTCATTTTCAGGTAAAACTCCTCCTGTTCAGTGTTGCCTAAAAGATCAATATGAAGCAAACAGGATATGCAAAACGAGAGATCGTTCTCCAGCTGTCAAACAGATGCAAGAGTACACTGTTAAAGAATCTGTCCATCTCAAAATGGTAATTCAGACTTCAGAAAATGTACCGGTAGAAGTAAACTACATCACAATTACTTTTATACATATCTCGGTGATTCTACCAATGAGATATAGATTTTTTTTTTTGTATTGGATATGGGATATGTATAAAAAGCTGACAGGAATACAATTTTAACATTAGATATTCTCCATGGATATACACTATATATTGTCAAAAGTATTGGGACACCTGCCTTTACACACACATGAACTTTAATGGCATCCCAGTCTTATGCCCCGTACACACGATCCGAAAATTGGACGACAGATCGTCCGAATTTTTTCGTTTACTAGTTGCAAGTAGAAATTGAATAGGTTACTAAAGTCACGAAAATTCTCGTACGACAGAAAAAAAAAAAAAATCGGAAGTGATGTCATATGTTGTAATGTATTTGTGTTGTATTTTCGGACGACAACTGTACTGACTAAACGAAAATCGTACGATTAGGTATCGTACGAGGAAAATTTTTGTGCATGTCCGATAAAATAATATTGGATGAACTGTCATGATCGGCTCACGGAAGCCCTGTACTAACGATCCGATTATCGTACGATTCTTCCTCGGACGACATTTTTCATACGATATTCGGATCGTGTGTACGGGCCATAAGTCTGTAGGGTTCAATATTGAGTTGGCCCACCCTTTACAGCTATAACAGCGTTAACTCTTCTGGGAAGGCCGTCCACAAGGTTTAGAAGTGTGTCTATGGGAATGTTTGACCATTCTTCCAGAAGCGCATTTGTGAGGTCAGGCACTGATGTTGGCCGAGAAGGCCTGGCTCGCAGCCTCCGCTCTAATTCATCCCAAACTGAGTGGGTTCAATATACGCTTTATCCCTTTAGCGAGCCAAGCATCCAGGAACTGTACTAATTTCTTCTCAACAAATTCACCAAGACCACCATAAAAAAAGGCCAGAAGAGAAAAGGGGTCCATATAGTATAAAACCTTTTATTTTAGATTAAAAGTGCACCATAACATACCAACAGTATATGCACTTACATTTAAAAGTGCATTCCGCCATGCACCTGGGTTAAATCGTTCTATAGTGTTCCAGCCTGACTCCACTATCCCTAGTGACAGCGCAGCCTGTTATCCTGGTTAGTTTGGGTGTATCTCACCACTTCCGGGTGTAGTTGGTGGAATGACCTCACTTCCTGTAGCTCCACCCTGACGTACATTTCGTCACGATGACTTCTTCAGGAGGCGTTGCCTCTTTATGATGTCATCATCATTTACATGGTATGTATTTTGTTGCACTGTTTTGAGTTATGTAATGTATGACAGAAAATAATGATTTGGGAACTTCACTTTACTAAATGTAATATGTAAAGAAGCGCTGTGTACCGTGAGAACAAACTACTGAAGCACTTATTGTGTTACACACAGCAGGTTTGTGTGGGGGTAATAGGAATACCTTCCAACTTTTTGAGATGGGAAAAGAGGGACATCTATTAGAAAATGTAAGTAGGCAGAGGACACACCCCTGCCATGCCCCCTTAAAGGAGAATGATCCAAAAAAATGATACAAAAAAAATATTAGTTAAACCCACAAGTGCTTTTTTTTTAACCACTGCTATTCCTTTATATTGGCTTTTGACATTTACAAATGCAGCAATTTAGAAATTAGATGAAAGGTTTAGCACTTGGAAACACTTTTTGAAAGATAAATAGTGCAGTTTATATACAACTATAGAAATCAGACCAAAATGAGGGACAAATAAGGAGGAAAGAGGGACAGAGGGACATTGTTCAAAATCAGGGACAGTTGGGATAATATGTATTAGGTAATAATAATTAGCAAACAGATATTGGGGGTACATAGTGTATAGCAGAGCATAGTGATCAGGAGTATGCAATGTACCTCACAGTGCATAGAGTGCAGTGAATTGGAGTATTTATTATACAGGACAGAGTGCATTGGAAAGGAGTACATAACCTACAGTATGGTATACAGAGTGCAGTGACCCAAAACTGATTGGTCATCAGTGGAGAATTGTCTTCTTACACTGGTGGTCAATGGAGAAGTGCCCCCTTAGAATGGTCAGTGGAGACAAATCCACCTACATTGATGGCCATTGATAAAGTGCTTCCTTATACTGTATGGTGAACGTTGTATTGTCCCTGTACCCTGCTGGTCAGTGGGAGGAAGAAAGGTGACAGCAGTTCAGAGATGAGACTATCCTCTGTTCTTGTTTATATGACTCTGTGGAATGATATCCACACCTGAATGGTACAGGCATTGTGGGAAGATCAGTACATCTGCATGCTAGGTATACAGAGATGTGCAGACGTTCGTTCACCCAAAGCATTGTTCATTCCCACAGCAGCAGACAACGCGCATTATCAAAAGTCAGTGTAATTACTATAAGTGTATCGTTACCCCGTAGGAGCTGCTGGTTTAGTTTTGGGTCTGCACGTTACCTTACTGTTCCAAATGTTCAGCTCAGGGGTTCTCCTTGAAGAGTTTCTCCGGAAGAAATGTCTACACCAGGGATATGCAATTAGCGGACCTCCAGCTGTTGCCAAACTACAAGTCCCATGAGGCATAGCGAGACTCTGACAGAAGCAAGCATGACACCCAGAGGCAGAAGCATGATGGGACTTGTAGTTTTGCAACAGCTGGAGGTCCGCTAATTGCATATCCCTGGTCTACACCAACACAAAGTTTCTTTCAAGGGTTTTATTGAATAAACTTTCCAACAGAGGGGTAGAGGAATGGGGAGGACTCAGGTATCTTACTTGTCGATCACAGAAATTTCCTAGGTCCAGAGGAGCAACTGTCTCCACGCTGGACTCAGCAACCACCGGATAGGCCCAATCTCACCGGCCTAGCAACCGGGGCGAAGTTCGATCAAAGATAGTCTCTGCCACAGACTTGGTATTGGAATTTGTTCAATAGTCTCTGCCACAGACTCGTATAACCCCTCACTGGGTTAGCTCCCACAGAAAGAACACAGCTCTCAGTGCCAGGATCTTTCAGCCGCTCCGGCAGCACTGTGAGGTAGATTTTTGGGATCCGGGTACATCCTCCAATTGAGTCCTTAATTGCTCGGTCCCTCCCATCAGGCAAGGCAACACAGGATCATCCCTGGATCAGCAGGCCCCAGTAACTCCTGGGCCTACATCTCAGTTGCGAGGCCTCGGGCCAACGTGGCCCCGAGGCGGGAACTGCCAACACATCCCTGAGGCCAGGAGGGCCCTCAGGTGAGGATCGAAGAATGAACGACCCCCACAAAATGGCGTCCGTCCCTTAAGTACCCTCTCCCAGCTTGCACAGTGGGTTCACCACACCCCCTGGGCTGCTTCTGGGAAAGAGGTACCCAATACGTCCAGTCTGTTGCCTTTCCAACCCTGACCAGCGGTGACAATGACACCCACCGCTGGGGGGGAATCATGCAACCAGCTGAACTAAAACAGAGCCGGAATTTGAATAAAATCTCTCTGGGCCAAACTAATGCCCTGACAACTATAATTTCAACATATAGCGCCCACTCATTGGGAGCAGGGCGCTACATAGGTTTCTAAGATTATTTTCTCCACTCCTTGCTCATGTTACTGTCCACATCTGTCATTGTCAAAGGATTCCCCCCTTTAGTGTCACTAAATTTCATTTTGTATAGAGTAAGGGAATGACATAATCCCCTGTCAGTTTAACTTTTTCCATCTGTGTCCCATTGCAGAGATTTCCCTTCACTTCCTGTCCCGTAGGCAAAACAGGAAGTGAGAGAAAATCCCTACAAAGTGAACGAATTCTGGGGTGTCACCAGGGTCTCTAGAACCAGTGTCCCCATTGAAAGATTTCCCCTGTATTCCTGTTCCAATGTCTACCCAAAATTGTATTTGTTAAATTTTTCACTGATAATGACAAACAGGACAAATAGAAAGGTTGAATTTCCCTAACGGCAGCACAGACAGCAATAAAACCGATAAGAGTTCTCATCCCTCTACACTCTATCCAAAACAAAAAAATGTGCCTTTAGCCTAGGTTCCCACTGTGAACTGCATGTAAATCGCACCACATCGCATTCACATGCAATTCCGTGCGGTGCAATTTGAGCCCATGCATTTTGGATGGCTCAAATTGCACCGCATCTGCATCAACAGGTGCAGGTAGCTTTTTTTTAATACCTAGGTGATCTAGTTCCAGTGCGAATAAACACGGTTTGTGACCTGCTTTTGGAGTGTTAACTTTTCATTGACACCCCCAGCAGATCGCAGAACACAGTTTCCCGCACCGCATAAGTCTGAACCAGGACTCAGGGCTGGTTTATACCATGCCTGCACGCACAGCGACTTCCTGTGGGATTCACATGCAGTGCGATTTAAGTCAATTCATTTTGAATTGGATAAAATCACATTGCACCGCATCAAACGCACAATGCAAAGAACGTTCCTGTGCGTTTTATGTGCAGGCATGCTGTTAACCAGCCCTAATAAGTGACACTTTAAGGCTGACAACAAATATCAATGGAAGCAAAATAAAGGAGTCTTTACCTGTTTCACCAATCTATTCATTCCATGATAGAATAGCAGGAGGAGACATACAAGCTGTGACAATTACTACTTAGTGTTGGATCTGTTGATTGGTGGTGGACACTGACACCTGCTGGTCAGAGATAGAAAACAAGGTTTGGGCTCTGTACAAAGAATAGATGGGAGCCACCACTGGCAATTCGTTTTTTAGATCTCATGCACACAAGGCTTAAAAATGCCTCTTTTTACAGAGTGTTTGGTGTTTTGTTTTTTTTGTTAACCCTGTAAAACCACCTCTATGATATCATGCACACATATGCATTTACAGTGTGTTCAGGAGAGGATCTGAAGATCAAAAAAAACAAAACGCTGACTGCACCTAATGGTAGACGCATCTAGAGCTTGCGCGTTCATGCATTCCAATGGCCAGTGGAATCCATAACTCCCAAACGCTTGATGTCCCTAAAAGCGTTTGAAATACTCGGCTTTAAGCGTGTTTTTTGAGCAGCTTTTCTCCTTCCAGGAGTTCTGGCATTCAGAGGAGCATGCGCACGGGAGTAGGCAGTGACGGCATGATCGCCTTCACCAACGGCACGCTCAGTGGGCCTGCGCCGTAGACATCGGTGCCTGTTTTTGGGTAAATATCTCCTTAACCGTGTAGGTTAAAGCGGGATTCCACCCGCAATTTTTTTATTTTTAAAGTCAGCAGCTACAAACACTTGTAGCTGCTGACTTTTATTAAGGACACTTACCTGTCCTAGGCGCCCGCAATGATGGCCCCCCCCCCCGATGCCGATCCGTATCATTGCAGGTCCCGGTGCCGCCATTCTCAGTAAGGGAAACAGGCAGTGAAGCTTGCGGCCTTTACTGCCCGTTTCCTACTGCGCATGCGCGAGGCTCGCGCTGCTTTGTGAATGGGCGGCTGCTCTCTGGGATACACACAGTTCCCAGAAGGCAGCGCGCCCCATTCACCAGAAGGAGGATGCGGAAGAAGACCAGCCGCGGACTAGGAAGAGGCAGATTAGGAACATCCACATAGCAACAGGTATTTCGGGTGAGTAAAAATGTTTTATTTTTTTTCCAAAAAAAATTTGCAGCATTTTCCTGTAATTTTTTTTTTCAGGGTGGAACTCCACTTTAAGGAGATATTTCTTGCACCTACAGGTAAGCTATAATCTAGGCTTACCTGTAGGTCTAAAGCCCCATACACACGGTCGGACTGTTTGCCAACAAACTTCATTTTGAGAAAGTTTGACAAAAAATCCGACTGTGTGTACGCTCAATCGGACAAACTTTTTTGGTTTTCATCGGACAAATGTTCGGTCTGCAAACGGACAAACTCTTTCGCCAACAAAAGTCCGATGGAGCAAAGTCCGACCGTGTGTACAGATAACCATCGGACTTTTGTCCGATGGACAAAACAAATAATGTTAAAATCAACCAACAATAGTAGAAGTTGACCAAAGGGTGGCGGTAAAGAGCAGAAAAACCACATGATGTTGGAAAAAGTTTTGGGAAAGTTTGCAGAAAAGTCCTGTGGTGTGTATGCTATGGGTGTGCCCGGCCAACTCCGTTCGGACAAAAATCCACGGAAAAGTCAGATGGAAGTCCGACCGTGTGTGCGAGGCTTAAGTGGTTTGTGAATGGGGGCTTACTGGGTAGTGAAGTCAGATTAAAGCCCCGTACACACGGTTGGACTTTTGGCCAACAAACTTCATTTTGAGCAAGTTGGACCAACAATCCGACCGTGTGTACGCTCCATCGGACAAACTTTTTTTGCTTTTTTCTTGTTTTCATCGGACAAAGTTTCTGTCTGCAAACGGACAAACTTTTGCCCAACAAAAGTCCGATGGAGCAAAGTCCAACCGTGTGTATAGAAAACCATCGGACTTTTGTCTGATGGACAAAACAACTAATGTTAAAATCAACCAACAATAGCAGAAGTTGACCAAAGGGTGGCGGTAAAGAGCAGAAAAGAGTAGAAAAACCACGTGATGTTGCAAAAAGATTTGGGAAAGTTTGCAGAAAAGTCAGAGCGTGTGTATGCTATGGGTGTTCCCGACCAACTCCGTTCGGACAAAAAACCACGGAAAAGTCAGACAGAAGTCCGACCGTGTGTACGGGACTTTAGAAGGAAGGCTCTGGAGTCTGCACCTTTAAAAATAAAGCACAACAATCACAGCTGTTGTATTTCTATCCTCACAGGCTAAATTTGGGAACTGCAGGTTTCAGCTTGAAGGGGACATAAAACCTCATTAAGGTCTGAGATGCGGTTTGCCCTGCTGAGCAAGGAATATGGAAACAACAACATAAAAGTAGATCTGAAGACAGCGTATTTCCCAAGTAAAAGGACATATGTTAAGGTAGATGTGTGGGAGATGCAGATAACCTCTTGGAGGGATGTGACTTCTCCCCGGCTCATTACCAACAACTAAAGTGGAAGAAAGCGGAAAAGAGAAGCAAAAACTGGGACAGTATAAAACTGAATATATAAATCATATATATAGATATCTCCATAGTGAACCAAACTAAAGTTGAAATGAAATTGGAATGGGGCTTTTTGGGTGCACAAACAATAAACACCATTAAAAATGTACAAAATAATTTATTAAAATGAATTACCGTATTTATCGGCGTATAACACGCACCGGCGTATAACACGCACCCCAAGTTTAGGAGGGAATTTAAAGGAAAAAAACTTTTAGCAGGGAAATTCAAGGAAAAAAAAAACAAAAAAACTTACATTTAAATGCAGCATGCAGCCTTGCCCAGTGTCCATCTGCAGCCTTGCCCAGTGTCCATCTGTCCATCTGCAGCCGTGCCCAGTGTCCATCTGTCCATCTGCAGCCGTGCCCAGTGTCCATCTGTCCATCTGCAGCCTTGCCCAGTGTCCATCTGTCCATCTGCAGCCTTGCCCAGTGTCCATCTGTCCATCTGCAGCCGTGCCCAGTGTCCATCTGTCCATCTGCAGCCGTGCCCAGTGTCCATCTGTCCATCTGCAGCCGTGCCCAGTGTTCATCTGTCCATCTGCAGCCGTGCCCAGTGCTTTTGCGATCGTGTCAGTCGCGGCGGTTTTTAAAATTTGGCGCCGATTTCTGTGGAGAGGAGCGAGCGGGGCCGAGTGTACTTCGGCTGGACTCGGCTCCTCTCGCAGTTCCGCCCATCTCCACTGACTGCGCCGCTGACGGAGAAAGCCGAGTGTACTTCGCCTAGACTCGTGTCTGCTCACAGTCACAGGCAGGACTGCGAGAGGAGCCGAGACTAGGCGAAGTACACTCGGCTTTCTCCGTCAGCGGCGCAGTCAGAGATGGGCGGGACTGCGAGAGGAGCCGAGTAAAGCCGATTGTACTTCGGCTTCGGCTCCGCTCGCTCCTCTCGCTCATTTTCAGCAGGGGAATTCGGAGTATCGGCGTATAACACGCACCCACGATTTCCCCCTGATTTTAAGGGGAAAAAAGTGCGTGTTATACGCCGATAAATACGGTAAATCCATTAAATTTTTTTTTTTATGGAATTAATAATTGACTTTGTAAATGTTTAATAGTGTGTGTATTGTTCCAATAGATCAATTTTGACTTAAAATTTGGGGATGTGGTGCATGTTTTGAGTCATCTTCTACCCATACACACAGTACAGTATAACTGAAGATGAGTTATTATTTGACTATAAACAGTTGTCCTTAAAGGGGTTGTAACGTTTTTTTTTTCCCTAAATAGGTTCCTGTAACGGCACCCCAAGTATGAAAGGGGTTAACGCTGTTTAGGATATTCCCTCTCTGGACACACATCCACTGCCGATCCTCCACAGTCAGGCGACCGCTTCCCATAGGATTAATCCTTCCAAACATACGAGACAAACACTCTGTATGAAGTTTCCAACTGGACTGACAATCTTTAATGACAAACTCCCAGTTTTATACACACAGAGGAGGTTCTTACATTCTCCTCAGACAATACACCTTTGACCAGACCTAATTTACATGAGCTAATTAACTACAGTGATGACTCAGACACATGACCTTTAGGCTAGCCTCACTGTCTCCCAATACACATCTGACATCTTAGCAGACACAGGTGGGGGCTGGATGTGGTGACATTAGCATCTAACAGTATGTGTCCCAACATCATGAAGGAGTCACTTTTCAGTTAACCTGTTGAGTTCATAATCAAACAGTAAATAGTTCTTTACAGATATCCTGGGGAATATTGTGGAAAAATATCACTGTCCCATTTTAAAGCAATCCAAGTCATATTCTTAATGTCCATTATTTTCTTGCTCACCCTGTGCCCAAAGTGACCCCTGTCACAGTTCCTTTAGAGCCCATTCACACAGGGGCGGCACGACTTATCCCGCGACTGTGCTGGGCGATCTGAAGACGACTTCAAAGGTGACTTCTGTATTGAAGTCAATGGAAGTCGCCCTGAAGTCGTCTTGAAGTAGTACAGGAACCTTTTTCTAAGTCGGAGCGACTTCAGTTGCTCCGATTAGAATGGTCCCATTGTACAGAATGGGACGCGACTTGTCAGGCGGCTGCGTCGCCTGACGAGTCGCCCCTGTGTGAATGGGGTCTAAAGCTAGTGCATTGTTGGTTCACTTACCTTTTCCTTCGATTTCCCTTCTAAATGTTTTTTTTCTTTGTCTGAATTTCTCACTTCCTGTAAGCTTGCCCCCATCATCCGAGCCATTCTGGCTGGGGGTTAGTCAGCGAGCTCGCCCCCTCCCTTGGGACTGCATCCCCGCGGGGAGACGCTGTGAGACGCCAGAACTGCTCGGATGACGGGAGCAAGCTTACTGAGGAGAAACAGGAAGTGAGAAATTCAGACAAAAGGCGCTTTGCAGGCGCTATTGCGCTAAAAATAGCGCCTGCAAAGCGCCCTAAAAAAGCTGCTACTTTGTATTCAGTGTGAAAGTCCGAGGGCCTTTACACTAGAGCGTTGCTCTTGCAGGAGGGTCAAAAAACTCCTGCAAGCCGCATCTTTGAGGCGCGATGGGAGCGGTAAAGATACCGCTCCTATAGCGCCCCTGCCTATTGAAATCAATGGGGTAGCGCCTCCAAAACGCCCGCAAAACGCTGCAAAGAGGCGTTATTGCAGGCATTTTTAACCCTTTTTCGGCCGCTAGCGGGGGTTAAAATCACCCTGCAAATCATGGCAAATACGATGGTATAGCGGCGCTAAAAATAGCACCGCTATACCGCCAGTGCATCCAGCGCTTCAGTGTGAAAGTAGCCTTAGAAGGGAAATTGAAGGATAAGGTAAGTGAACCAACAATGCACTAGCTTAAAAGGAACCCATTTAGAAAAATAAAAAACAAACCTTTTACCACCCCTTTAAGCTACTCATAGATTAATCTTTTTTTTTTGTTCAGCCAATGGGTCAGAAAAAAAAAAAAAATCAGATCCCCCTATCCACACAAGTGAGGTAGATGGAGGAATCCACCCGTTGTACAATTTTATTCTGACAGCGGGACTCCTCCCCTGTCAGAATACACCGATACATAAGGGGTCCATATAGTGAACTTCGTAAAGAGTTATTCAATTTAGGTCACCGCAGAGAACAAGGGGCACCCTTTTTTTTCACTGCTGGAGCAAATTGGATTATGCTTTGTTATTTTTTGCCTTTCTCTGGGTCAACTGTGGGTATTGAATAGTGTATATGGAAGTTTTCTATTTGAGTGAGATGTTTTTTCTTTATCGTACACCACGGGACACAGAGCCAGTCATTACATAATGGGTTAAGGGTCACCAGCGGTGATTGGACACTGGCACAACCAATAGAAGACAGTTCCCCTCCACATAACCCCTCCCATCAGGGGAGCACCTCAGTTTTTTCGCCAGTGTCTAAAGGTTTTGGACGCGATAGGAGGTGCTAAAGGAAAGCTCTGCCAAAGAGACCCTCTGGGGGTAGAAAGAGCTATGCTTTCGGACCCATCCAAGACGCCTACGAGTTAAGCCAAAACTGAATGGGATCCGGGCCTCATACATGAGGCTTAGCCTGTAATGTTTCTCTTCGGAGGACTGGGCTCTAAGATCCAGCACTTTCGCTACTTCGCTAAAGTCCTGGTAAGAGTCTTGTACAAGGCCCAGGGGAGAGGTATCCTTTAAATAGGAACCCATATCCCTGAAGGTTGGCACACATAGCCCGCCATGAGGCGTGAAGTTTGGTATCTGTCTGAAAATTTCAGCAGAAAAAACCTGCGGCGTGGATAAGGTAAGAGGTTAGGTCCTAAAACTAGGTTTAAGGACCTTTCCAAAGAAAAACAGTGGATGTCTTCTCTTATTCCGCCACTGGGGGGAGTAAAGAGCTGAGTGTAAAACTCACCTCGCTCTGCTTCAGTGTCTGCTTCGGCAAAGTACACTGCCTGTCCCTCTGCTGCTGAGCTGGCTTGGGCACCTCCCTCCTCCTCTCGGATGGCTGACCAGACACCTGCAGAAGCAGGTAAAGTTGGAACAAGGGCTGGTGAGAGGGAGCTCCACTCTCACTGTTACCACCGCCATTAGCGCTAGAGCCGCGGGAGCGCGCTTTATCGGAGGGTGGGGCGGGAGGCCGCAAATGACACGTGCGCGGTCACGTAGGCGCACGCGCATGCACGAAAACGGCGCAAAATTTAAAAGATGTCAGTGTGCAAAAGCGCTGCAGAACAAGCAAGTTCGTTTTCTCTCTCTCTCTTGGCAGGGATACACAGCAGCGATACAGGGACGTAAGACTCCATGTGGTTGGGCTGGGTACTTCCTAGAAGACATCCACTTTATGCATAGCTGTGTGTTTTTTTAAGGTTGCATACTTTATGTAAATTGCTAAACTGAGCACAGTAGTATATGCATTTGAGTACCTTGTGTTTTTTCTGAGCAGTATGCCTTCCAGGGGAAAGAATGCTGACAAAAAAGATAAAAAAGCACCGCTGCCTGAGACAGGAGGCCCTAGCCGTGCTAACTCGGTACCTTCCTCTCCTGTGTTGCCGGACGCAGCTGTACAGGATGAGCCATTACCTCTGTCAGGTATGGAGGCTTCCCCAGTGAAGCCTGGGCCTGCGTATGTCACTGAAGACACTTTGTCAGCAGCCCTAAATAATCTGGAAGAGAGAATTGCTAAATCCTCTAAAAAGGACAAAAGGCGAAGCAGATCTCCTCCAGTGGTGGACCTCCCTGCAGAAGTATCTGAGGAGGATGAGGATGATGCTACACAAGCAGAGGATGAGGAGTCAGACGGATCAGGGATATCAGATGAGCCTTTCTCTGCATCCCAGATTTTGAAGTCACAGGTACAATGTTATGCAGGAACAGTGCGATTTGCATTTAAGTTACCTTCTTCGGAGGTAACTGAATCGCCTGTCTCCTCCCTAGGTTCATTGAGATCCCTGCAGGGTGCATGCTCTTTCCCGGTTCATCCATTACTAGAGGATCTAATGTACGCAGACTGGCAACACCCAGATAAGCGTTTCTCACCTCCAAAAAAGTTTGACATTCTTTATCCTATGGAGGAATTTTTTTTAAAGAAATGGAGCCTGCCTTCTGTAGATGCGGCTATTTCTTGTGTAAATAAGAACCTGACGTGTCCGGTGGACAATGTGCAAGTATTTAAAGATCCTTCTGAGAAGAAATTGGAATCCCTACTTAAGTCTTCCTTTCTTTTGGCCGGCTCAGTTACCCAACCTGCGGTAGCAGCAGTCGGTATGTGTCAGGTCATCAGCCAACAGGTAAAGCAGGGGCTGAAGGAGCTGCCTCCAGAGCAGGCTAAAAATTGGGAGAATTTGCCAAAAGCCTTATGCTTCACAGTGGATGCCATGAGAGATTCTATTATGCAAGCATCACGCCTTACACTCCAACTGGTACATATGCGCAGGGTGCTGTGGCTTAAGCATTGGTCAGCGGAAGCCCCATGCAAAAAGCTGTTGGCAAGTTTCCCCTTCCATGGCGAACGCCTATTTGGGGAAGATTTAGAAAAATATATCCAAAGGATATCAAGTGGTAAAACGACTCTTTTACCTGAGAGAAAGAAAAACAAGAGGCCTTGTTTTAAACGCTCTCTTTCCCCAGCTCCCGGGAAACCTGCCTCTAGCCAGTGGCGACGGCATTTTCAGCCACCCACAAAAGCCAAAGGAAATCAGGCTCAGAGGAACAAAAAGTCGTGGGGTGCAAGAGCTAATAAGCAGGACCCCAAGACCTCTCAGTGAAGGGGCGCCCCCGCTCGGCCGAGTGGGGGGAAGGCTCCGTCAGTTCTCAGTAACTTGGCGGACAGAAACCCAGGACAAGTGGGTTGTATCCACAATATCCTCAGGGTACAGACTGGAATTTCGAGAAATCCCATCTTCTCAATTCCGAGGTTCAAGACTCTCCAAGGATCTACAAAAGAGAGGATCCTTCTTCAAAGGTTTGAATCACTTACTGGCTCAAGGGGTGGTTACAGAGGTACCCCAAAAAGAGCAAGGTTCAGGTTTTTACTCAAACCTCTTTGTGATTCCAAAGCTAAATGGAGACGTCAGACCCATCCTGGATCTAAAATCTCTAAATCGGTTTCTGAACGTTCGCCATTTTCGAATGGAAACGATCCGATCCGTGGTCGCCACCTTACAAGACGGAGAATACATGGCGTCCATAGATATCAAGGACGCATATTTACACATACCCATCCTTCCCGCTCACCAAAAATTCTTAAGGTTTGCGGTAGAACATCGCCACTTTCAATTTGTGGCCCTGCCCTTTGGTGTAGCTACCGCACCCAGAGTATTCACAAAGGTGCTAGCTCCCCTGTTGGCAAATCTGAGGACACAGGGCATAGCGGTAACAGCCTATCTAGACGATCTACTGGTGATAGATCAGTCAAAAGAGGGATTAGATCACGCTGTGCTCACTACAGTAAGATACCTGGAGCATTTAGGATGGATTATAAACTTACAAAAATCCTCTCTCCAGGCCCAAAGAAGGATAGTGTACTTGGGCATGATCATAGATACAGCCCAAAACAGGGTGTACCTGCCAGAGCCAAAGATACAGTCTCTGAAAGATCTGATCCACAAGGTCAAAGCAAACAAGAGGCCGTCTATTCGCCTTTGCATGAGGCTATTGGGGAAGATGGTAGCCTCCTTTGAGGCTGTCCCTTACGCCCAGTTTCATTCGAGACTGCTTCAAGGCAATATTTTAGCCGCCTGGAACAGGAAGAGCCAAGCTCTGGATATACCCATGCGCCTGTCCTCGCAAGTACGCCAAAGCTTCAATTGGTGGCTAGAAGCCAAGAACTTACGGAAGGGAAAATGCTTTCTCCCGGTCTCCTGGAAGGTGGTGTCTACGGATGCCAGCCTATCGGGCTGGGGTGCAGTATTCAAAGAGGCTTCTGCCCAGGGAACCTGGGCCAAGACCCAAGGGATCCTGCCCATCAATGTACTAGAGATCAGGGCAGTATATCTAGCCCTCAAAACCTGGACATACAGGTTACAGGGCCACCCAGTTCGGGTTCAATCCGACAATGCTACTGCAGTAGCTTACATCAATCACCAAGGAGGCACCCGCAGTCGGGCTGCTCAAAAGGAGGTGAACCGGATTTTGACATGGGCAGAAGAGCATGTACCTTGCCTTTCTGCAATCTTCATCCCGGGAATAGAAAACTGGCAAGCGGACTATCTGAGTCGTCAGCAGCTATTACCAGGAGAGTGGTCTCTCCACCCCGAGGTCTTTCAGGCCATATGTCTGAGATGGGGAAACCCAGATGTAGACCTGCTAGCCTCCAGGTTCAACAAGAAATTGGACAACTTTGTGTCCAGGACGAGAGATCCTCTGGCCTACGGGACAGATGCTCTAATAACTCCATGGAATCAGTTCTCACTAATCTATGCATTCCCCCCGATCCCTCTTCTACAAAGACTTCTTCGCAGGATCAAAGAGGAGGGAATACCAGTAATCCTAGTGGCCCCAAACTGGCCCAGGAGGCCTTGGTACGCCGAGATTGTAAAGATGGCGAAAGGAAGGCCCTGGAAGCTTCCGCTTCGACACGACCTGCTGTCACAGGGTCCAGTATTCCACCCTTCCTTACAAAGGCTAAATTTGACGGCCTGGCTGCTGAGACCCACATTTTGAAAAAGAGAGGGGTCTCTGGTCCAGCTCTTTCTACGCTCATTAATGCTAGAAAGCCAGCCTCCAGACTCATCTATCATAGAGTCTGGAAAGCATACGTTTCCTGGTGTGAATCTAGAAGTTGGAACCCTCAGAAATATGAAATAAGCAGGATTCTTGCCTTTTGCCAGTTAGGAGTGGATATGAAATTAGCCCTTAGTACCATCAAGGGTCAAATATCGGCTCTATCAGTATTTTTTCAGAGACCATTAGCATCTCATTCCCTAGTTCGGGCCTTCATTCAGGGGGTACTGAGGATAAATCCTCCAGTCAGGTCTCCCTTGTGCCCATGGGATTTCAATTTGGTATTGTCAGTGTTGCAAAAGCAACCTTTTGAAACTATTCGCCATATTCCTTTAATTATATTAAGTAGGAAATTGGCCTTTTTGATCGCTATTGCTTCTGCTAGGAGAGTATCAGAACTAGCAGCTCTTTCTTGTAAAGAGCCTTATCTAAATTGTCACAAGGACAAAATTGTACTACGACCCCATCCGGCTTTTCTACCTAAGGTGGTGTCGGCTTTTCACTTGAATCAAGACATTGTTTTGCCTTCTTTTTTTCCAAACCCGCGGACGGCGGGGGAAAAGTTGTTGCACTCTCTAGATCTAGTGAGAGCGGTAAAGGTGTATCTGCAAGCAACCGCTCAGATACGTAAAACAGATGTTTTGTTTATTTTGCCAGATGGTCCCAAGAAGGGCCAAGCAGCATCAAAATCCACCATTTCCAGGTGGATTAGACAGGTAATTGTTCAAGCTTATGGTTTAAAGAACAGGACTCCTCCTTTTCCTGTTAAGGCGCACTCTACCAGGGCGATAGGTGCTTCATGGGCAGTGCATCACCAGGCTTCGATGGCTCAGATCTGTAAAGCTGCAACTTGGTCTTCAGTCCACACATTTTCCAAATTCTATCAAATAGATGTGAAAGGACATGAGGATTCCGCCTTTGGGCGAAGTGTGCTGCAGGCAGCAGTATAGGGCTTCTGGTCCGCAAGCGGCCTGTTTGATCTGGGTCTCCCACCCTTCATATTGAGCATTGCTCTGGGACGTCCCATTATGTAATGACTGGCTCTGTGTCCCGTGGTGTACGATAAAGAAAACAGGATTTTTATAACAGCTTACCTGTAAAATCCTTTTCTTGGAGTACACCACGGGACACAGAGCTCCCCCCCTTCTTATGGGAACCTTACTGCTTTGCTACAAAAACTGAGGTACTCCCCTGATGGGAGGGGTTATATGGAGGGGAACTGTCTTCTATTGGTTGTGCCAGTGTCCAATCACCGCTGGTGACCCTTAACCCATTATGTAATGACTGGCTCTGTGTCCCGTGGTGTACTCCAAGAAAAGGATTTTACAGGTAAGCTGTTATAAAAATCCTGTTTTTTTTATTTTGTTGGTGGAACTGGATGGACTTTTTTTTTCTAACCATATTAACTACAGTGAAACCTCGGATTGCGAGTAACGCGCTTAACGAGCGCTTCGCAATACGAGCACTGCATCTTTAAAAATCCTCACTCGGTTTGCGAGTGTTGTCTCGCAAAAGCAGCATGATTCAAGCCACAGCGGTGTGGCCTGAGGTGGTACCGCGCAGTACCGCGTTTTGCCTGAGGGGGGGGCGGGGCGCCGGAGCCGTTTGGAAAATCTCAGAAATACTCAGTTCCCGAGTTTAGCCAAGCTGTCCCCGGGCCTTTCTGATCATTTTCAAAGCTCCCAGCGCCCCCCCCCCACCTCTGGCCACATGCGGTATTGCATGCCATTGAAGTCAATGCGGAACAAATTATTTTCGTTTCCATTGACTTCTATGGGGAAACTCGCTTTGATATGCGAGTGCTTTGGATTACGAGCATTCTCCTGGAACGGATGCTTGTAATCCAAGGTTCCACTGTATATAACTATGTAACTGATCAATGGCTGCAGTCACTGATTGACAATCGTTTTCTAACATCCCTGTTTGACAGAAGTCGATCGTATGATCAAATTCTTTTGAGTGGGAACGACCATAGATGGATTGAAATTTGGATGGTCCCTGCTGAACTGGCTGAATTCCGATCCATATATGGCCAGCTTTAGTGACTGCTGTCATCTTCAGACTATTGGTATTTGAGCAGGGAACTTTCAGCAGTTTCTGGGTCCTGCTTTTGGCACAGGCAACATTTGCCTGCTCTGCTTAAAGTGTTACTAAACCCAGGACCCTGCATTCATTATATCTGGTCTCTCACAGTACACAGAACATGGGGATGCAATTATTTTAGTAAATATAAACTGCTAAATACTATCAGTGTCTGGCCGAGCACTGGCTAAAGCTTGTAGGAGTTTTCATTGTCCTATGAGGCTGCATGACCCCTGACCCTCTGTCTGGACAGTGCCGATTGGCCCTGTGCTGATCACATGCACCCTCCCTCCCAAAAAAAACGTCTAGCAATACACACCAAACTGAGCATGTGCAGAGTGCCTCATAAGGCTCTTTGCTATCAGTAGATGGATTGGGGACAGTAAAAGAAGGGGAGGATCAAACAGCTTTTTTACACAATGTGGAGAATTAACCCCTTAGGTTCCACAGTGAGTATAACCAGCATGCTTTGCTGCATATACAGACTGAGTCTACTGTTGTGGATTTAGTAACACTTGAAGGTCAGGCAAGTTAATCAGGTCCACTTCTTAAGACCTCATTCCTCCACATCAGTGTTTCTCAATGTTATTAAAATATTAACCTAGAACCCTCTAACAGGGGCCATTCGGTCTCATGTAACAATATCTGAAACCAACACTGGTCTCTAAAGCCCCGTACACACGATCGGATTTCCTATGGATTCTAATCCGATGGATTTTTCCATCGGAATTCCGATGAAGCTGACTTCCATCAGTCTTGCCTACACACCAGCAGTCAAAAATCCGACCGTCCCAAACACCGTGACATAAAACACTCGGACAAGCCGAGAAAAATTAAGTTCAATGCTTCTGAGCATGCGTCGACTTGATTCTGAGCATGCGTGGGTTTTTTGTCCGATGGAGTTCCACACAGACGATCGGAATTTGCTATCGATTTTTTTCCCATCGGATAAATTTAAAACATGTTCTATTTTTTCTCACTGATGGAAAAAAGACTGATGGGGCCCATACACGATCGGTTTGTCCGATGAAAAAAGTCCATCGGACTGTTTTCATCGGTAAAACCGATCGTGTGTACACGGCATAAGTAGTTATAGCTCATCTCTGGCCAAATAATAACCTTCCTGCCACCCCTCTATCCCATCCTTTTTCTTACCTTGTTAAATAAGATACTCCTCTGACCCTGCCATGTCCAGGTGCACGTGACCACTACTAAAGCACTATGGATAAGGGATAGTCAGGCTGGGGAGGAAAGAGCTAGCAGATGCTGGGCATCATCCAATCAGGAATAGAGGTGGGGCTCTATTTGGCTGGCGGACGCTTTTAATGTATACTATGAGAAGCTCACAGTATACAGTGAAATCAGAGTAAGCTATGTTACTATGCACAACTGTTTAAGACTGAAGTTCAGCTTTAATGTGTCTGGTTTAGGGACTCTTAACATATACACTTCAAAGAGTAACTCACCTTTTGTTGAGAAAAAAACAATCATCTCTGGGTGATCTACATACATTCCATGGATTTATAAACAATTGTTGCAGATTCCTACCCTTTTCTGCTCTGAAGAAGTAGATGTTTGATTATGTCAATTTGCACAGTGAACCTGAATACAAGTGACATTTTTCATTATTATTCAGCTGATGCACCTACAGGGTTCTAATGAGGAAAGTGACAGGGTCTGCATCCCTTTAGAAGTGATTAACCCTATTGGAGTATCTCACCAAAAATGTAATCTTTGTTGTTTGAGATTCCTAAGATATGACTTGTATCCTAGTGCAGACTTCTGGGAAAATCAGTGAGCCAATCACAAATTCTGTACACCAACTACATCCAGAACCCCCCCATGGCAGCCATATTGGATTGAATTTTCAGAAAATTATAGAGCTGCAGATTGAAAAGGAAAGGTCATTTTAATAACATTCAATTACAATATGAATTGTGTAGCAATTTTATACACTATATTATCGAAAGTGGAGTTACCCTTTAAAGTGTTACTAAACCCCCAACAGTAAAATCTGTCTGTATATGCAGTAAAGCATGCTTGTTATACTCACTGTGGAACCTAAGGGGTTAATCCTCTGCATTGGGTAAAAAGGCTGTTTGATCCTGTCTTCTCTGATCCTCACCTCCTTCCACTGACTCCAATGTAACTCCTGATATTTACAGACCCAGGGGACAGGCTACACATGCTCAGTTTGGTTTGTATTGTTGGAGTTTTTTTTCTTTTCTTGGGAGAGTGCATGTGATCAGCACACTGCCAATCAGCACTGTCCAGACAGAGGGTTAGGGGTCCTGCATTCTCATAGGACAATCGTGGGAGAATGAAAACTCCTCCTACAGGCTTTAACCAGACACTCAAAGAAGTAACAAGACTGCTATATACTGCTGATGAAAAAAGGTATTGAGCAGTTTATATTTATTAAAATAATTGCATTTCCATGTTCTGTGTACTGTGGAAGAGCAGATATAGTGAATGCAGGGTCCTGGGTTTAGTAACACTTTATTACATGGATAGGATATCATATTTGCATGTTTTAAACTTTTTTTTTTTTTTACATTTCTAAAGTTACTTTCTGCATAGCTCCCAACTGTCCCCGATTTCAAAGGTACTTTCCCTGATTTGGAGCAATGTCCCTCATTCCTCCTCATTTTGGTCTGATCTCTATAGATGTATATAAAATTCACTTTTTATCTATCAAAAAGTGTTTTCCAGCGCTAAACCTTTCATCTGATTTCTAAATCGCTGCATTTGTAAATTCCATAAGCCAATATAAAGGAATAGTAGTGGTAAACAAAAGCACTTGTGGGTTTAACCGATCTTGTTTTTTTGTACAATTCTCCTTTAAGGGGGCGTGGCAAGGGGTGTGTCCTATGCCTGCATACTTTTGCTGATCGGTGTCCCTCATTCCCATCTCAAAAAGTTGGGAGGTATGCTTTCCGGTTTCCATGCCTAGGCAGGTGATGTCATATATCCCATGAGTCTTCAGTAGGGGAGGAGGGCTTTCTCAGCTAAGCACACCCTCTCCTGTTGCATGCCTGAGCTAAGGGCGGATGGATCCCAGGAAGTAAATGCTACATGAATCATTGCCCTTTCTCAAGGTGGCCACGGCCAGAAATCTTAGTGGGGTGCTTTTCAAAGTGACTTCTCAACAAAGTAAAGCATGGAGACATGGATGGATGGGGGAAGTTTGCTTTGAATATTAAAAATGAATTGCATAGCATTTTTCTTTGTGATGCTCCGATAAGGAAAGGTGGTGTGTCCACTAAAAGTGTCTGGCTGCCATGTGACTTCATCTTCACACGCGACACATTTCCTCCAAATGGAAATAAGCAGAGTAAACACATTTGGTGTTGGGGTGAAAAAAGCCCCTGTAAAGAATTTTAATGAGAATCTTTATACATGTTTATATATATATTTATTTTTCTAATGGCAGATTGTGGGGGGGATCGTGCAGGGTAGGGGGGGAGCTGTTGGGGATGGTCCTTGCCCCCAATAGCAGGATCACAATATATTTTACACAGGAGTGGCCTAAGTTGGGAACTGGCAGCAATAAGGCACTAAGATGCCCAAAAGTTGACTCATTAGTCACTGCACATGGCAGGTAAGTGAACTCCACAGGACCCTCTATATGTGGCAGTGACAGTATGACATTGGTGTCACACAAAGGCAGTACTAGGAGTGAGAGTCCCACAAACAAAGCAAGTACATTCTACAGCAAGGGTCTCAAACTGGCGGCCCTTCAGCTGTTGCGGAACTACAAGTCCCATGAGGCATTGCAAGGCTGACAGTTACAAGCATGACTCCCACGGGCAGAGGCATGGTGGGACTTGTAGTATCGCAACAGCTGGTGGGCCGCCAGTTTGAGACCCTATGATCTACAGGGTCAGAACTTTAGGAGTGCCTTGTTGCTGCAATTTCCAGGGTGGACAGACGCAAACGTTAGTGTTTGTTCTGAGTTTGTAAACCTCAGCACAGGCTCCATCAGAGCAGGTAAACACGTGTTAATAAAAAGACATGAATGGGGACGGGAGGAAGGGAATAGAAGATGTGCAATTATTTACACAATGTAGAAAGCACATTCTTTAGTACACAGAGTAGATCCGAATTCCACAGCAAAGAACCATACTGAAGATCATCTCAATAATCTAAAGAGAATGGAAACAAGACAAAGAATTAATGAGAGAGAAACAAATAAAAATTCAGCATAAACACTAGATATTCACTATTACCAAAAGTATTAGGACACCTGCCTTTATACGCACATGAACTTTAATGACATCCCAGTCTAAAGCCTCGTATACACGGTACGATTGTTGGAAGGGGATTGCGTGATGACCGACTGTTCTCCTAAAATCTGACCGTAAAGCCTCGTACACACGATCGGATTTTCCGACAGCAAATGTGTGATGTCAGTGTTTTGTCGGATAATCCGACCGTTTGTATGCTCCATCGGACAATTGTTGTCAGAATTTCTGACAACAAATGTTGGATAGCCATGCTTTCAAATTTTCCGACAACAAATGTGTCTTACGGATTACCCGATCGCGTGTACACAAGTCCGTCGGAAAAAAAAAAATCCAAAGTACAAACGCGCATGCTCCGAACCAAAGCTAACCATAGCACAACATTAGCAGAAGTTGCCCAAAGGGTGGCGCTAAAGAGCTGAAAAAAAAACACATTGTTTTTATGTATGTTGGCTGAAAAAGTTCTGCCGTCTGTATGCAGAACAAGTTCACGGCCAACGCCCTTCGCATAAAAATTCCACGGATTTGTCCGATGGAAGTCCGATTGTGTATACAAGGCTTTAGTACGCTCCTTTTGACAATTGTTGTCCAATTTTTGGCCAACAAAGTTGGATGACAGGCTAGTAAATTTTCGGCGGACAACGATTTGACGTCAGATTTTCGTATTGGGCAGTACACAAATCCGTCGCACAAAAGTCCAAAGTCCAAACAGGCATGATCGGAATCAGTGCTCCCCAAACATGAAATTGGCAGAAGGGGCCCAAAGGGTGGTGCTTAAAGTGGTTGTAAACCCCGCTCTTTTTTTTTTTTTTTAAACAACCTGCAAAACAAAGACATAATGAGCTAGTATGCATAGCATACTAGCTCATTATGAATCACTTACCTGAGATTGAAGCCCCCGCAGTGGTGCTCGGACACCTCCGTCGCCGCTGCCATCTTGCTCCCCTCTGCCTTCCGTGTATCGCCGCTCCGGCGCTGTTATTGGCCCAGGAGCGGCGATGATGTCACACGCATGCGCGCTCGGGCCGGCTAACTCCATTCAGAAATCCGGCTACTAAGCTGGCCCGCTAGTGTGCATGCGCATGACGTCAGCGGCGCCGGTTTTAAATGCAAATCTCCTTAACCGTGTAGGTTAAGGAGATATTTCATGCACCTACAGGTAAGCCTTAATCTAGGCTTATCTGTAGGTGCAAGTTGTGTAAGTGGGTTTACAACCACTTTAAGAGCTGAAATTCCTCGTAGTACATAACTACGTTCGTGTTTGTGGCACAATTGTGTAACGTTAGTATGCAAGACAAGATCCAGGCACATGCGCTTTTGACAAAAATCAGACGCTGGGTTGGCCAACAATCGTATCGTGTGTACGAGGCTCTAGTCCCTAGGGTTCAATATTGAGTTGGCCCACCCTTTCCAACTATAACAGCTTCAACTCTTCTAGGAAGGCTGTCCCACAAGGTTTAGGAGTGTGTCTATGGGAATGTTTGACCATTCTTCCAGAAGTACTTTTGTAAACCCAATTGAACACCTTTGGGATGAATTAGAGCGGAGACTGTGAGCCAGGCCTTCTCATCCAACATCAGTGCCTGACCTCACAAATTCTGGCAAAATGGTCAACCATTCCCATAGACACACTCCTAAACCTTGTGGACGGCCTTCCCAGAAGAGTTGAAGCTGTTGAAGGGTGGGCCAACTCAATATTGAAGCCTACGGACTAAGACTGGGATGCCATTAAAGTTCATGTGCGTGTAAAGGCAGGCGTCCCAATACTTTTGGTAACAGTGTATATCATGTAGTAGAGAACAGCAGGGAACTCTTGTTGGCAGGTTCCCTTTTTTTAAAGTAAACCTCTAATTTGCCCACAGATTCAATATTTTCCCCACCCGAGCTGCTTACACTTAAAGTGATACTGAAGGCTACACTTTGGATATTTTACTACAATTCATCCGATGAATGGGGCAGGAAATGGAGGACAGTTATAAAAAAAAAAAAAGATATTAAGAGAATCTGTTAGCTTGCCCTCAATGTAAAAAGTAAAGCTGTATTTTAAAAACTTCCGAGAATTATCGGGGGCCCAGCCTTTTTATTTATAAAATGAATTGCCTTCTCACTGCACTGCTGCCTGTGGGTGACTATTTATTTCCCAGTGTCACCTATGGTTATTACTCCACAGGTATTCCATGTTGGAATGTAAAGCCCCGTACACGGGCCAAAATCAGCTGTTACAGTAGAAACTGATCGATGTTGGGCCCATGTGTACAGCTGCTTGCCCAACAGAAACTGATCTCACGACTGGCTTCTGCTGAATGAGCATGCTGTTAAACCAGCAGCCGATCAGCTTTGTCCGAACTTACCGGTGTGTTCTGGCAGGGGGACAGTCCCCCTGTGAGAACACAGTAGCACAGCGGAGAGAGATCACTGTACTAACATCGCATAGTTAGTACAGCGACCTCCTCAAATTTTTTTTTACGGTTCAGGCAGCTGGATTGGCATTAGTGTAGTTCATGGCTGCTGTGGCCTCCCAATTTGGCCACTAGGTGGCTCCCTTATTCTTATTGAACTTGCCAGTAGCATTTGCTATTCCCTAGTCTCTAGAATGAAAAAAAAATTTTTGGCTGGAGTCATTTATTGAAGATCATTTATCCATCAATATAGAAACCTTTTGGGGGCGTGTCCAGCGACGTGAGGAGAAGGACGTGTTCTGGCTGAGCTCCGCAGCCTGAGCCCTAATCTATTGCCATCCGGCGACATAGGAGAAAATAAAAATAGTACGGGGTTAAACCCTGTTGCTGCAAAGCAAAAGACACAGATACCGGGGTCTGAGGGGTCTGGAGGATAGTTAGGCCGGCCCTCAGGCCTGTGGCTGAACCTGACCAGTGCCGCGCCTCCGCCATCTTGGGGCCTGTACCTGCACCGGATCCATCCTGTCCGGGTAAGCCTGCGGACCAAACGGCGACACCTCCGGATCGCAGCACGGAAGATTGCCTGACCCCACGGCAGGATAACTGGACTGGAGAGGTCTGTAGGCCGGCCCTCAGACCTACGGCCGAATCCATCCAGCGCCGCGCCGCCGCCATCTTGGGACCCGTGACTGCCTCTGAACCACCCCGCTCCGGTAATTAACGCCGCAGATCACCCAGCGACAGATCCGGAGCGCGGCCCGGACGACCACCTTATCCCACATCAAATCTGAAGGCAGGCAGAAGGTGGGTTACCTAACTAGGACCGGAGATAGACTGCAGTGTCCGGCGGCCATCTTGCTGCACCCAAGATCAGACGAGGACACCCCCCCCTGCTACCAAACGGCTTGGAACTTCTCTGAAAAGTGGAGGGATCACTACATCCAAACCACAGGTGAGGCGACCTGACATTCAGATCAAGGTGACTGGCCAGTTATATGATAGCCTTGTCCCTGTGATCCTGAACGGCGGCCATCTTGCTACACCCTGGGCCTAACAGTAGTAGAGACTCAGGCATGCCTGCCCCCTACCAATAAACCACTATACTGCAGGTGCAATCAAACAGAGACACACAGTCGGCTGTAATAAAATCCTGCTATACTGAATGGCAACCGGTCTTTCCCACTTTACCACTTGATGCAAGAGAAGTCCCTCCCTCACCGCAACTAATGCACTAATCACACCTACCCCTCCTATTGTGATTATATTCTCACAAAACTGTTTTGCTTCCTACTATCCTCACCTAGGATTTAGGGATAGTGGCTTGGCGCACAGCACCGATGGCAGATGTGTGAGTGGGAACTGAGCTGCTGTGAGACCTGGGCCTGAAAATTAACCGTACACATAGTGAATATGACCACACAAATCAGAAAGGGAACACATGACCACGTTCTCCGCTCTCTGACTACCCCCAAAAGAAGGATAACTTCAACAAACCTGAACAAATACAGATACAGCGGGGGAAGGAGAAACTCCAAAATGACGACACCTCACAAGCAAAATATGGAGGAAGAATTAGAAGACAACGAAGTTTCCTTACCGCCATCTGAGGACTCGGCAGCGGGCCACGATGAAGGTGACAGACCTCTGACCTACGCTATCATGACAGATATAGCTGCGGATATTAAAAGATCATTCACCTCCGCCATTACGGACATTAAAACGGAGCTGCTTAGGCTCTCCGAACAAATGGCTGTAACGGAACGAGCGGGAAAAAGGAGAGACAGGGCACTGGTCAGACTGGATGACATCACTACCTCCCACTCTCAACACTTGATTGAAATGAATAGACATTTGGAAGACTTGGATAATAGAGGAAGGAGACATAATATAAGAATCAGAGGTGTTCCTGAGACTGTTCTACCAGACCAAGTCAAACCGGCGCTGACTTCCATCTTCAACAAGCTCCTAGATAGCCCTGAACAATCTCCCATAGAATTTGACAGGGCTCACAGGGCTCTCCGACCTAGGGCACCAGATGGAAACCCACCCAGGGATATCATATGTTGCCTACCCAACTTTGGTCTAAAAGAAGACGTTCTCCAGAAAGCAAGATCCAATGACCAAATCCTATTTAATGAGACCACAGTGCAATTGTTCCAAGACCTGTCACCAATTACCCTAAAGAACAGAAGAGCACTGAGACCGCTGCTGGAAGTCCTTAGAGAAAAAGGCATAATCTATAGATGGAAATTCCCATTTGCACTACAAGCCTCTCATATGGGCAAACAATACTTGCTCAAAATTCCTGAAGATTTAAAAAAATTCTGCGAAAATCTACAAATAACCCCAATAGATCTCCCTGATTGGTACGCGGAATTCTTGCTGCCGCCGGAAATCAACAATTACCAATCTGGATCTGGTTCAACACCCACCCGTCCTCCTTCCCAACAAGGACCCTACCGCAGAAATACCAACAAGAGCAACTCCGACTCTCCCTCTTCCTTCAAAGGAACTAGAAACCCAAGACCCAAGTAAACAATCTAATATTCACTTTTACAGAACTCACTGACGCAAAGGAGGAGAACAAAGAGAGAGGTGGATGTCCCCCCCAAGATTTTATTTTATTTAAAATTTTTTTTTTTTTTTTTTATGTTCTCGCAGCAGGAAACTTTAGATCGAAACTTCTACATGGGAATTCAGTCTGTTTAGGTGTTATGTTATTTTAAGATACCCCTTTTACCCTAGTAAAATATTACCTGGTTTGTTTCCCGGGAGATATCCGCACACCCCTCTCGGATTAAAAGTAGGGCAGTTGAGCACAGATGATACGCTCATGAACATGCCTTATTGAACCTACCCTCAAGGTCTAACAAAATAACTCCTTCTCCCACGAACACCGTAGGGGGGATACCAGATCTCTTGACCCTAAACGCCTTACATAAGTGTTACAATCTAAGCCCATGGTATCCATAGTGTTTGAAGACTTAGGAATAAGATCTCATGAGCGACTAACTATACTGCTTTTGATAAGGTTTAACTTGCATAATCTCTCCACTTGGAGGCAGGACGAGTGACAGACCGACATCAGACGAATATGAAGTGCATACCCTCATCTACCCTTTAAAGCAACCGGATCTGTGAGTATACAAAATAACCGCATTAATGATGCAAGGAGAGTGCGCTCCCTAGACAAACGAGAGAGAACAAAAATGCATCTGCTCTGGCACCTGGATTTTGAATGTCCTCACATGTACCGGTATGTACTGAGGGAGACAGACTTGTTCTCAAGCCGGTCTAATTGTAACCTGTCAAAATGTAACCATTTATCGGAGATCACCGATTTTTGGTAATGAGGGTCTTGTATATGTGACTATTGCTCTATGCTCTGTGCCAACCCACACAAGCACTTATTGGGGTATGTCTGACCTCTTAACTGTATGTTCCACATGGGGCACTAGGCTACACGCACGGTGCGGGGTGAGGGGAAGGGGCTTCCATATGCTGCTAATGCCTACAGAATCTCACTATGCATTTCACGTCAGACAAGAATTATTTCAGAAAATCTGGTAGATCTGTGAGGACTCTCCTCCTTAGACCCCCTTTCGAGAGGGGGGGTTTGTGGGTTTTTTTTTTTTTTCAGGTCTTTTTGCCTCTCTCCTCCCTTGACTGCTGTTACGTTGTTAAAGTTATCGGTTTGAGTTTATATTACAATTCTATGATGCTCACTTCCCCCCAGGTCTCCCAGTTCTGCTCTCATTCTATATGAGAGATAACCTCACACGCAACACATTCTAGTGATACATTTTTGGTAAACATCATTCCACTGCCAAATTTGTGCCGCTGCGCCTCCCTTATATCCCTCAGAGTTGACATCGTTGTCTCGTTTTAAAGACAACTTACTTGCTCCCCACCTATCAGGTGTAACGTGAGCATTCACTCAACCTCCCCTATCTGTTCACCCCCCTTTCACTCTCACTACCCCTACTCCCTTCCTTAACCTACCCATAACCCACCTAATAACCAGATATTGCCCTAACCACAAACCCCTCGACTATAAGGCAAACCGTACCGGAATCTCAATCATACGATACGTAAATACACAAATTAGATCATGGCTTATACCCATCTAGGAAAATCCCCGACCCTGATATCCCACAATGTCAATGGCCTCAACATCCCTGAGAAGAGATCCAAACTGTTAAAAGAACTTAAAAAAGTCCATCCGTCCGTAGTCTTCTTACAAGAAACACACTTCAAGAGCAAACGTGTCCCTACATTCACTGATAACATGTTTACAAAAATATACCATGCCACAAACCCTCTAGCCAAAACAAAAGGAGTTTCTATATTGATTAACAAGGATTCCCCCTTTGAAGTCAAACAACTCCTTTCAGACCCAGAGGGCCGCTTCCTCTTCCTCAAAGGCGTTTGGGCAGGCTCACCTGTTACACTCGCCAATGTTTACTTCCCAAATGCCGCCCACATCACATTCTGTCATAGGATAATAGACGAGCTAAAATGGTTTGCAGAGGGGTGTATCATCTTGGGAGGAGATTTCAATATTCCCCTCTCTCCCCTCAAAGACACCTCCACGGGACACACAGCTGTAACATATAGAATCCTCAAGCGAATCAAATCACTTTTAAGATCCCTATCTTTGGTAGATACTTGGAGATCTATACACACCACTGGGAGGGACTATACCTTTTTTTCCTCCCCACATAAACGATACTCACGAATTGACTTGATCCTGATCTCACAAAGGGATTTGTGCAACCTACAAAGGGCTGAGATAGGTATAATCTCCCTATCCGACCACGCACCCACAACCATCTCACTGACTTTTGACCCTCCGAAGCGCACTACTTTTAGCTGGAGACTCAATGCGTCACTCTTGACTGATCAGACCATAAAAGACGACATTCATGGAGCGATTAATGAATACTTTAAAAGCAATGTAGACGCAGATACTAATCCCCTAAATAACTGGGAAGCTCACAAAAGTGTGATAAGGGGAGAATTTATGAGATGGGGCGCCAGGAAAAAGAAAGAGAAGGAGAAAGAAATAGTCAATTTGTCCTCGCAAATAGCCACATTGGAATCACAACACAAACAATCACTCTCCATCAAGGTAGAAGAAGAACTGACGCGCTGTAGGGCCGCCCTCAAATCTGTACTTGACCTCAAAATTAGAAAGGCCCTCTTTTTCAAAAAAAGTATCTATTTCGAACACGGAGATAAAAGTGGCAAACTACTAGCCAAAGCATTAAAAGATACCACCATGGCAGGACACATACATGCCATAAGGGATAAAGATGGTACTCCTAGACATAAGACTACTGAAATAGCTGACCTTTTTCAGAAGTATTACTCAAAACTTTACGACCTCCCAGAACAACATAAGCCACCACATTTGACAACCACAAAACAAGAAACGATATCTGATTTCCTTAAGGATAGCCAACTTCCCACGCTCACTCAGGAAGACGCAGCGAAATTAGAAGAACCCATTGATACCGAAGAAATTTTAGAGGCAATCAAAGGCCTTAAAACAGGGAAAAGCCCAGGTCCAGACGGTTTTACTTCACAGTACTACAAAACCTACACACATTTACTTATAAAGCCCCTTAGGTCCACATTTAACTATCTAGCTAAGACTGACCATAACTCGGAATACTTCCTTATGGCACACATTGCAGTAATACCCAAACCGGACAAAGACCAGACGGAATGTGCAAACTATAGACCCATCTCCCTATTGAATATAGATCTGAAACTTTTGGCCAAAATACTAGCTAACAGACTGAAACCCCTACTGTCAAAAATTATAGGACCAGAACAAGTAGGATTCATGCCGGGCAGAGAAGCATGAGATAATATCACCAAAGCACTAAACTTAATACACTTCTCCCGACACTCTAAAACAAAGGGATTGTTGCTTTCTACTGATGCTGAGAAGGCTTTCGATAGGGTCTCCTGGGACTATATGATGGCCACATGCTCCCATATTGGCTTAAATGAAAATATGCTTTCTTGGATCACAGCCCTCTATCGAAATCCGAGTGCAAAGGTCAAGGTCAACAATACCTTTTCTGAATCCATTAAGATCCACAATGGTACACGACAGGGATGCCCCCTTTCCCCCCTTCTCTTCATCATCTCTCTGGAGCCTCTGATAAGGAAAATAAACCTAGTAGAGGATGTCTCAGGCTTTAAGATAGGGAAAAGAGAATACAAAGTAGCCGCCTATGCGGATGATTTATTATTTTTTCTATCACAGCCGCACATATCCATCCCTAACTTAAAAAGAATTTTTGAGACGTTTGGATTTATATCCAATTTTAAGATTAATCAATCCAAATCTGAAGCCCTGAATATTAACCTTCCTCCTGATCAACTAAAATTAATGAAGGACAACTACAATTATAGATGGGAACGAGACACATTGAAGTACCTAGGAATACACCTGACTAACAATTTAGACTCTCTTTACCGATACAACTACAAGCCACTACTCAACTCACTGACTAGAGAACTCCGAAAATGGTCCTCCAAGACCTTCTCGTGGTTTGGCAGAGCTTCAATTTTAAAAATGACGGTTCTCCCAAGACTGCTCTACCTCTTCAATGCACTTCCCATTAAAATCCCAGAGGCTTTTTTCACAAGCCTCCTCAGAGCCCAGAGACGCTTCCTATGGGCAGACAAGAAACCAAGAATTAATTTTGATTTGCTGACACGCCCCAAACATAGGGGAGGAATTGGTTTGCCTGACTTTAAAAAATACCACCAAGCCACCCACATTACTAGGATACTAGATTGGCACTGCCACGGTCAGGATAAAGACTGGATCCAACTGGAACAAAGCTTAACTCCAAACAACCTACTTTTCTACCCTTGGACACAACACTCCAAAACAGACAAAACTCAGACACATCCTTTAGTAGCAAACACCCTTCAGGTCTGGCACAAAATTGCAGGCAGATACAATATTGCCTCCATACCTGGGCCTCTGACCCCAGTTACTAACAATCCCGATTTTATTCCGGGCCAACGCCTGAAAGAAATACACACATGCACAACCTCCCAATGCCTATCAGACTCAAAAGTCAAATCTTTGGATACTATGCAGGCAGAATGGGGAGGGCGGTTCCCGGGCCTCTGGTTTTACATGCAACTAAGAGATTTCCTGATTAACAGCAAATTTAGGTCATCGTACTGTAGGCCAATGTCCCCATTTGAGAACCTTTGCTTCAAGAGATCCTCAGTAGCTCATACCACTTCTCTAGCCTACACCTGGTTAACCCAGGCTCAGCACACAGACGACTCGAAACATAAGGCTAAATGGGAAAACGACCTCAAAATTACGATATCGACACAACAATGGGAGAAGGCATGTATTATGACACACAAATGCTCCTTAAGCGCTAAATATCAGGAGGTCTCTTATAAAATTCTTACCCAATGGTACATTACACCCCAGAGGTCTGGGAGATGGTCCAGCACAGCCTCAAATACATGCTGGCGCTGTGATCACGCTATTGGTTCCTTCCTCCATATATGGTGGGAATGTCCAAAAATTCTAGAGTACTGGGATGAGGTCAGGAAATGGGTCCAATTCATAACTGAAACCAGTCTCAATCTCACAGCAGCAGCCTGCCTGATTAACGTTAACAATTTCACCATAAGCAAATATAAGAAATCCCTCACTAGACATCTCCTCCTTGCAGCGAAAACACTCATACCCCTTCACTGGAAGACCAAACAGGTGCCAAAAATTAAGGACTGGTTGGATAGAATACACCATATACACAAAATGGAAGAAATTGCAGCTATGAAGAGGGAGAGTAACACCAATTTTGCCGAAATCTGGCAACCTTGGGTCTTATTCTCATACTCCTCTGAATTCCAATCCCTATCATAGAGAATGTATACATGTGACGGAAGGTGGTTGTTTCCCTTCTACCTATACTGCCATGCTTCAATCATTCCACTTCTCCCACCCACCGCCCACCCCTTCCCTCCCTCCCCCTTGCCCATTCTTTTTACCTTTCCCATTCCCCCACCATTACATTTACTCAAATATATGTTCAATTTATGTTTGTTTTAGGTTACCCTATTACTATCATCAGGGCTTTATATTTTGTTATGCCTATGCCTATTGACTCTGCATATTACTGAGCCCTGAATGTTCAATTCTGTATTTTATATGCCTGATTTATTACTTGTTATCTGTAACAAACTTTAATAAAACTCTTTGATTGTGAAAAAAAAAAAAAAGAAACCTTTTTCTATCCTAGGACTAGGGGCTATCCTTCGCTTTCCACTGGGTTGCTTTTCTTCATCTGATGTAACCTACACTGAGAAACTTCTGTATGGGGTTGAGTAATTTAAAGCCTGGTACACACGATCGGATTTTCCGCGGACAAAGCGTAGGACTTTTGTCCGAAGGGCATTGGCCAGGAACTTGTCTTGCATACAAACGGCAAAGAATTGTGAGCCAACAATCACGAAACAACGTGTTTTTTCAGCTCTTTAGCGCCACCCTTTGAGCACCTTTTGCTAATGTCGCGTTTGGTGAGCATTGATTCTGAGCATGCGTGTTTGTACTTTGGACTTTTGTCTGACGGACACACATGTACATGTACACACAATCGGATAATCCAACAACACACAATTGTTGGCGGAAAATTTTAAAGCATACTATCCAAAATTTGTCCGCAGAAAATCCGACAACAATTGTCCGATGGACCATACAAACGGTCGGATTTTCCGACAACAGCCTGTCATCACACAATTCCCGTCGGAAAATCCGATCGTGTGTACGAGGCTTTAGAGTCATACACCAACTTTTTGGAAAGCCTGGATAAAAGGCTTTTTCTTTTACACTTGTAGATAATTTGAACCCCGGTTTTACCACCCCCTGTAAAGGCAGCTGAATGGGTTTGTACACATGGCAAGACCACCAAGCTTTACTTTGAGGCAAAAATGATACCCTTGTTACCCATTCAAAAAGCCTGTTTGGCTGTAAAAAAAATAAAAAAAATAAAAAGTCTCCTTTCTGCAGTTAAACTTTTGCTTGTTCTAATTTTTTTCCACTTTAACCACTTGTCAACTGCCCACCGTCAAATGACGGCGGGAGGAAGACTCTCTTGTTCCGGGCGGACGTCATATGACGTGATCGCCTTCACAAGCCACTAGGGGGCGCGCGCACCCGCCGCGTCACTGGGGACCCGATGTGCTTGCCCGGCACCCACGATTGCCCAGTAACTGTGCAGGACCGTGGATCTCTGTGTGTAAACAGAGATCCACGTCCTGTCAGGGAGAGGAGACCAATGCTGTGTCCCTTGTACATAGGGACAACCATCGGTCACCTCCCCCAGTCAGTCCCCTCCCCCCACAGTAAGAATCACAACCTAGGGAACACATTAACCACTTGATCGCCCCCTAGTGTTAACCCCTTCCCTGCCAGTCATATTTATACAGTAATCAATTAATTTTTATAGCACTGATCGCTGTATAAATGTGAATGGTCCCAAAAATGTGTCAAAAGTGTCCGATGTGTCCGCCGCAATATCGCAGTCACGATAAAAATCGCTGATCGCCGCCATTACTAGTAAAAAAAATTAAATAATAAAAATGCTATAAATCTATCCCCTTTTTGTAGCTGCTCTAACTTTTGCGCAATCAATATACGCTTATTGCGATTTTTTTTTTTTTTGCCAAAAATATGTAGAAGAATACGTATCGGCCTAAACTGTGAATTTTTTATTTATTTTTTATAGATTTTTTGGGGGATATTTATTATAGAAAAAAGTAAAAAATATTGAATTTTTTTCTAAATTGTCGCTCTATTTTTGTTTATAGCGCAAACAATAAAAACCGCAGAGGTGATCAAATACCACCAAAAGAAAGCTCTATTTGTGGGGAAAAAAATGATAAAAATTTATTTTGGGTACAGTGTTGCATGACTGCACAATTGTCATTCAAAGTGTGACAGCGCTGAAAGCTGAAAAATGGCCTGGGCAGGAAGGGGGTGAAAGTGCCCTGTAGGTAAGTGGTTAAATAAAACAATACATCTGCGAATTGCATTGCTCCGTTATGTTTTCTGAATTTAACAGACTGGGAAAAAAACCTGAAATGTTACATGTGTAAAACCCTGAACACCCTCTGCCAGGTAATCCACTAGTGTGATTTTGTCTCTGGATCATGGAACCTAACTGACTCCTTAAGCTTTGGTTCAAGTCAGGTGAAGACGGAGATTAACAGATTGTTGGGCCATTGAAACCTCCCAGTACGTTGTGCTTACAGTCAACAACAATTGCTGTCTCTGTCAATGGACAATGAAAGTGGCTCTCTGTGGTGGCACTCAATGAAGAGGAGGAGCCAGGAGCATCATGGGGGACCCCAGAAAAGGAGGATTGGGGCCTCTCTGTGCAAAACCCTTGCACAGAGAAGGTAAGTATGACGTGTTTGTTATTTTAAAAAAAAAAATGAACCTTTACAATCACTTTAAGGTTGTCTAGGTATGATTTTTATTGCATACTTACATTGGTCCAGCTTGGAATAACGTAAGTATGCACATTCCATACCTCTGGGACCACTGTGGAAGCAGGAAATCCCTGTAGTAGTTAGTACTACTACAGTGATCGCCACGTTCTTCCGTGATCTGTGCCGAGCAGCTTCCTCTCTGCATAGTAAACGTAGAGGTTCACTCCCTCCATTTACAGAACGCCTGTATTTTTTTTTAAAGAATGCAAGACATTTACTGATTGGATGAGGTTGAGAGGTGGTGCAATGGACATCACAATCTCCATCTCATCCAATCGGAGAATGCCTTGTATTCACTTAAAACATACCAGACATTCCGTTAATGGCAGCAGATACTGCAGAAAACAATGCAGAAAGGAGGCTGCTTGACATAGGACCCAGAAGATTGCGGTGATCACTGTAGTAAAGTTAACTACAGTAATGTCCGCTGTCACGGGTATGGAATATGTATACTTGCTTTAGTCCAAGCTTGACCAATGCAAATGTACATAAAATCATACCTAGACTTAAGCTTTAACCACTTCCCTACCCGCCCATAGTCATATGACGTCTGCAGGAGGGATCTCCCATCCTGGGCGCGTGTCATATGACGTCCTGGGCTTCCCGGCGGTATAAGGGCCGCAATTGCTGGTGACAAAGCAGGAGCATGGATCTGTGTGTGTAAACACACAGATCCACGTCCTGCCAGGGGAGAGGAGACAGATCGTGTGTTCCTTGTATATAGGAACACCGATCGGTTTCCTCCCCTAGTCATGGCCCCTCCCCTCACAATTAGAATCACTTCCTAGGTAACACATTTAACCTCCTTGATCGCCCCCCTAGTGTTAACTCCTTCCCTGCCAGTGACATTTATACAGTAATCAGTGCATTTTTAGAGCACTGATCGCTGTATATATGTCAATGGTCCCAAAATCTAAATCTAAACAAACCAATCAATATAAGCTTAGACCCCTTTCACACTGGGGCGGGGGCAGCGTTGGCGGTAAAGCGCTGCTATTTTTAGCGGCGTTTTACCGTCGTTTTTCAGCCTCAAGCGGGGCGCTTTTAACCTCTGCTAGCGGCCAAAAAAGGGTTAAAACCTTTGCCAGCAGTTCAGCCGCGCTGCCCAGTCATTTCAACGGGCAGGAGGGGTGGAGGAGCGGTGTACACACCGCGCCAAAGATGATGCTTGCAGGAGTTTCGCCTCACACTGAGACTGCAGGGGAGCCATTTTTCAGGTGCTATTTTTATCCCAAAAGCGCCTGAAAAACACCCCAGTGTGAAAGGGTTCTTATTGCGATTTTTTTTTTTTTTATTACCAAAAATATGTAGAATACATATTGGCCTAAACTGAGGATTTTTTTTTTTTTTTTAACTTTATAGCAAAAAGCAAAAAATTGTGTTTTTTTTCAAAATTGTCGCTTTTTTTTGTTTATAGCGCAAAAAAAAAACGCAGAGGTGATCAAATACCACCAAAAGAAATCTCTATTGGCTGGAAATTTTGTAGATCACCATGCAGCGATCTTACCTGGAAGTGGGAGCAGGTACCTGGTTTTGGGGAGGGTGCGAACAAGCGGCGCTTCCCCTTTTGGGTGGAGCTCCACTTTACGGAAGGATGGGAGTAATGCCCAAGACAGCTTTAGCTCAAGTTATTTCTTGCCATATAGGCCAGTTTGGGATCTCCCTTATATTACAGTAGTAAGTAGTTGGTTTTCTTATATATTTGTAATGAATGCAAATGTAAACTTTTTTTATTGAAATATTAGACGCAGGTTTTATTAGGATGCTTTGAGTGCTGGGAAGATTGTAATGTAGACAATAAAGTCTGTTCTCTTACCATGATGACAGCCACCACTGCAGCTGCAATCCCGACCAAGTGCAGCTTAGACTGAAACAGTTCATCGATTCTCTCATGGCAATTCTAAAACAAAGGAAAAAAGAATGAGAAAATGTAAAGCAACTTGTTCTGCATCAGGCTCTATGTATTACAAGACAGATCAACAGACCAATTCCCTCAAAGAAGTGCTTGCTCTGATATAAAATCAGTATATATTAAGGACTGCCCATAATGGATGTGTTGTTACTGTACTTGTTATGTTTTGTATGTTCCTGTGTTCCCCCTCCTGTTTTGGTGCTAGTTGGTACAGTATTTAGCTACATACTTCCTACCTTTCTCTGCTGCTCAGTTAGTTTCAGTTTCTGAGCAGAGCTAGACTTAGGAAATACATTCTCTTCTTACACTTCAAAAGACTGAAAAAATACCCTCTGTTTAAGCAGAACTAAAATTCCCTGTCACATACGACAAGCAGGCAGGCCCTTTATTGCAGAAGAGACATGCAATATCGATTCTGCCATAAAATACAACTACTGGTCAGCTCACTGTCTTCTCCAGCATGTAAACTGAGCTGCGAATGCGCAACACAGTCCCTGTGTGCCAGGATTAACTGACTCCTGTGCATGCGCAGGAGTGATGTCATTCCACACCAGCCAATGATGACGGCCGAAGACTGGCACCAGGGAGAATATGCTGGCACTAACTAGAGACAAGGGCTGCTGGAGAAAAACTAAGTTTAGCTCTACTTTAAGTAAAGCTGTTAAATTCAATGTTTGTGTCTTATTGTGGAATAAAAGCATTTGTTACTCCAACATTTATTATTCCTGATATGTGCCTGTTGTACCATGTACTCGAATGACAAAGTCTCCTGTTCTCTTTGTATTCCTTCCTTTATGTGAAATCACTGGTGTTCTTGCCAGTCCCTCTGCTTTCCTAATAAAAACTGACCACACTAAGCAGGAGAACACAGCGTGGTCAGTTCTCTAGCTATGCTGGGAACACAGCCTACTCTCCCAGATTCCGATAAGCCCCCCGCCCGCAGACCCAGACAACCAACGGCCAGGGTTGTCGGGAAGAGGCCCTTGTCCTCATCAACAATGGGGACAAGGTGCTTTGGGGTGGGGGGCGCAGGGCCCCTCCTGCCCCAAAGCACCCACCCCCCCCCATGTTGAGGGTATGCGGCCTGGTACGGTTCATCCCCTTCCCTGACCGGCCGGGCTGCGTGCTCGGAAAAGGGTCTGGTATGGACTTTGGGGGGACCCCACGCTGTTTTTTTGGAGTAGGGGGTTCCCCTTGAAACCCATACCAGACCGAAGGGCCTGGTATGCTCTCAGAGGGGGAACCTATGCCGTTTTTAAAAAAAAATTGAGTTCCCCCTCAAGATCATCAGAGCACAAATCGCATGCCAAAGTCGGATCAGTCAAGACAGCGATCCAAATGGGCTGAAGTAGGATCAAAGTCAGACCAAAGTAGTGCAGGGAGCATTTTCAAAGTTGGACCGACTTGTGTTGGACCAGTCAAGTTGGCTCCCAATGTTGGAGCGTTTTGTCGTACCAGTGTGAACCCGGCTTTAGTCTACCTACACACTAAGATTTTTCTCGCTTAGACCAGTAAATGGCATGGATGGACAAAACTCTCCTGCTGGCAATTGCCCTAGATGCAGCTGTTGTTCAGCCAACAATTTTCCACCCGGTTCCTTACGATTTTCAGACTAAAGACTGTCGGGTGGAAGGATGCTGACAGGGCCACCCACTGTTTGAATGTCGGCTGATTCATTAGGAGCTGGCTGAAATTGGTTCAGTTTATGGCTATCTTATGGCCCCTTTCATGTGAAGTCAGTTTTCCAGGCAGACCCGATTGGACCCTCCATTCACCCCTATGGACTGGTGGATGTAAATGGACCTCTGTCTGTTTACACCCGCCTACCTCCAATCTGATCTGGTCCGCTAAAGAAAAACAAAAGGGGATCTGTCCCCCACTGTCTAGGCGGATCGGATCGGAGGGCAGTGCGTTTACACCCGACCACCCATAGAGCAGAGCGGGCTGTGTCTGCTCTGATCAGCAGACAGATCCCCTGCTGATCCAGATGGAGTCCACTGCATGTGAAAGGGGCAGAACGCCCATTTCACACAGGGCAGACTATGTCAAGCAGATCAGCCTGCTCAGCGGGGGATCTGTCCGCTGATCCCCGCTGAGCAGGCGGATGACAGGTCAGTGTCCGCTCTGGTGATGCAGAGCAGACACATACACAGCCCACTGTTCTCTATAGGGGGGTCAGGTGGAGCCGGACTGTCTATCTGTTTCCATCCAATCCACTAGATCCCCATCCGTCTGTTTTCGGTGGACTGGTTCGGATGCAGGTGGGCCTCCCCATAGAGAACAATGGGTGGTCCAATCGGGTCTGCCTGAAAAACAGACAGGCAGATCCCGATCAGTCCGTTCGTGTGAAAGGGGACTAAAGGTGTGTGAGCTTTGAGGACAACATATGACCCAAGTGTTATATTCCCAAATTTGATGACAACTCTGCAACGACTCAAACATTCTTTGATAAACACATTTAGTAAATGAGCCACTTAAAATCAGACCTGTGTATAAACTACTGTAAAGGAAACTTGCATCTTAGCTGTTGACCATAGCAACCAATACGATTCAAACTGTCATTGGACTAGTGCAGGAAAGAAATGAAGGTAAACATCATACTCAGTACTGTGTGATCAGTTTTATTGATAAAAACACACTGTGATCAAACAGACGTTTTCCATCACAAATACCAAGTACTGTCACAACACTGTTCTGTATACTCACCAGGTTTTTTACTCCTTCCGGACACAGACTGTCACCCCCAATTATTGGTAGACTTAGCTCATCTGAACAGCACTGCAGCTAAAAGATGAAAGATAACAGAAAAAAATGATATCTACAAACATTAACATAGAAAAAACACAAGACTGAATATTAAACGCAAACACTTACTGGGATCCCCATTTTTAGTTTGCAGTTGTTCTTAGATCCCAAAATCAAAAGGTAATAAACACAAAGACAAGAACAACATTCTTAATAAACTCCAATAAAAAGAATGGCATATCTGATCACTGCAAGTCCCACTGTTTCATTGTGGTTCTCTGCATAAAGCCCCAGTCTTTAGACTGAACATCCCTAACACGGAGTACTGTTTTAAAATGTTTGCTTGTGTTTTATGTGAAAAAAAATCGTTTTTGAGTATTTGTTCAAAACAAATAGGGAATGCAGAATGTAGAAAGGGGGAATGCATATCAGTGATTTTAAACAGAAAATGCTACATGTTGCCACCAGGTGGAGCTAAGTATTATAGGAAATTCATGATACCTAGCTCCATCTAGTGGACAAATGCGATAAATTGCTATGATTTTTAAATTCATCTAGCTACCAAATGTGGTCTTTTCTATTAAGGCAGGGGTGCCCAACCTTTTTGAAGAGCGAGGGCCATTTAAGCGACTTGGCAACCAGTCGCGGGCCACAATGAGCAGAGCGGGAGGATAACAGGCCCATGTCCACTCCGCATATGCAGAGCAAACATGGACACAGCCAGCCCACTCTACTCTATGGGCCCTCCAATCCATTCTGCCCAGACAGAAGGGGAGAGATCCTTTTCTGTTTTTTTTTTTAACAGATTAAATTGGAGGTAGGCGGGTGTAAACGGTCCATTTACATCTGCCGCTCCATACAGGTGAATGGAGGGTCCGATTGGGTTGGACTGATTGTGTGAAAGGGGCCTAAGGCCGCTTTCACACTGATGTGCTGTGGTTTACCCACAACGCAGGTGCAGAGCGGTGCACCTGTGGCTTTTCTGCGGGTAAGCTGCACTTTGCCTTAGACTTCTATTATATACTGCAGGTGTGGGGTACTTTCTGAAAGCGCACCAAACCCGCAGGTTATAACAAAAGTCTATGGCTCAGTGCAGGTAACCCGCAGGTGCACTGCGGATCAGTTTGAAAGCAGCCCAGTAACCACTGCAAAACACATATGCCCATTATATATATATATATATATATATATATGCACACACACATACACTGTGATTTTAGTAATAAACTTGCCTTTAATAATAATCTTCTATTCAGGTATGCCCGGCTGTTGCTGTCCCAGGCATTTGGTATCCCTCCGCTGGTGACAGGACCTGGCGATATACAGGAAGCACTCTGCTCTGCAGCCGCTTGCTTCCTCTATCGGCAGCTTCTTTCACAACACTGTTGCTCTGGGATGGAGGGTCGGCAACCTGCGATCTGGGCTTGCCATCCCAAAACAGGAGGTCGCGGGCCACATCAGAGGGCTCTGTGGGCCACCCCTGCATTAACACCCCATGCACACTGGGTATTTGCCCAGCTTTATCTGAACACCATTCTCCAAGAAGGAGAAAGGCAAAGTAAAAAAAGTGCCTTAAGCAGCGTTTTGGAAACGCGTTTAGATGTGTTCAGGTGAGTCAAGCATTTTAGTTTTCATTCATTTCATTGGTCAGGATTTTATTGTATTCTGGCCATTGAAATGAATAAACGCTCAAACACTAAACGCACTATTTCAGCTATCCTACTGCCTGTAAATGGGGAGTTCAGAGGCAGAAAAAAAAAGCCCTAAAAAGCAGTGTTTTTGATGCACAGTGTGCTTAAGGCCTTAAAATAAATGACTTACAAAAGAACACAGGATCGAACACTGCCGATGGCTTGGTTCTCACAGATCCCAGAGTGGAGAGTTGCTGCCTGTCAGTCAGCAGCTCTCCTGCTGTGCTTCTCCTTGCTCATTGGAGCGCTGAGCTGTGGAGGGGCGGGGAGCAGCCGTCTCAGTGGCTCTCTGAGAGGCTGAGACGCCTATCATCCAGGCACCTGGCGGATCCAGACTTCCGAAGTTGTGATGACGCGGTGCCTGGACTGATCTTGGCGACGTCAGCAGAGAGCAGACTTCAGACCGCTCTCTGCTAAAAAGGGGTCACAGGAGGGCAAAACGAATTGCACGCATGTGACCCAATAGGAGAAGCCCAGCCAAATGAGCTCAGACTGGACTTCTTCTTTAATATTTTTTTTATTTTCTTTCCCTAGTCACACAGAACAAATGTACAAATGTATTTATCCTTTATAAATCATCCCCCAGGTGTAAGTTTATATATTTCTAATTGAACTAACAGCACAAAAACATTATACACTCGGGGGGGGGGGGGGGTTATTTACGAAAGGCAAATCCACTTTGCACTATAAGTGCAAAGTGCACTTGAAATTGCACTGAAAGTGCACTTGGAAGTGCAGTTGCTGTAAATCTGACGGGTAGATCTGAAATGAGGGGAAGCTCTGCTGATTTTATCATCCAATCATGTGCAAGCTAAAAGTAGGATTTTTATAACAGCTTACCTGTAAAATCCTTTTCTTGGAGTACACCACGGGACACAGAGCTAGTCATTACATAATGGGTTAAGGGTCACCAGCGGTGATTGGACACTGGCACAACCAATGGAAGACAGTTCCCCTCCATATAACCCCTCCCATCAGGGGAGTACCTCAGTTTTGTAGCAAAGCAGTAAGGTTCCCATAAGAAGGGGGGGACCTCTGTGTCCCGTGGTGTACTCCAAGAAAAGGATTTTACAGGTAAGCTGTTATAAAAATCCTACTTTCTTTATCGTACACCACGGGACACAGAGCTAGTCATTACATAATGGGACGTCCCAGAGCAATGCTCATATGAAGGGGGGGAGACACAGATCAAACAGGCCGCTTGCGGACCAGAAGCCCTATACTGCTGCCTGCAGCACACTTCGCCCGAAGGCGGAATCCTCATGTCCTTTCACATCTATTTGATAGAATTTGGAAAATGTATGGACTGAAGACCAAGTTGCAGCTTTACGGATCTGAGCCATCGAAGCCTGGTGGTGCACTGCCCATGAAGCACCTATCGCCCTGGTAGAGTGCGCCTTAACAGGAAAAGGAGGAGTCCTGTTCTTTAAACCATAAGCTTGAACAATTACTTGTCTAATCCACCTGGAAATGGTGGATTTTGATACCGCTTGGCCCTTCTTGGGACCATCTGGTAAAATAAACAAAACATCTGTTTTACGTATCTGAGCGGTTGCTTGTAGATACACCTTTACCGCTCTCACTAGATCTAGAGAGTGTAATAACTTTTCCCCCACCGTCCGCGGGTTTGGAAAGAAGGAAGGCAGAACAATGTCTTGATTCAAGTGAAAAGCCGACACCACCTTAGGTAGAAAGGCCGGATGGGGTCGTAGTACGATTTTGTCCTTGTGACAAATTAGATAAGGCTCTTTACAAGAAAGAGCTGCTAGCTCTGATACTCTCCTAGCAGAAGCTATAGCAATCAAAAAGGCCAATTTCCTACTTAATATAATTAACGGAATATGGCGAATAGGTTCAAAAGGTTGCTTTTGCAACACTGACAATACCAAATTCAAATCCCATGGGCACAAGGGAGACCTAACTGGAGGATTTATCCTCAGTACCCCCTGAATGAAGGCCCGAACTAGGGAATGAGATGCCAATGGTCTCTGAAAGAAGACTGATAGAGCCGATATTTGCCCCTTGATGGTGCTAAGGGCTAATTTCATATCCACTCCTAACTGGCAGAAAGCAAGAATCCTGCTTATTTCATATTTCTGAGGATTCCAACTTCTGGATTCACACCAGGAAACGTATGCTTACCAGACTCTATGATAGATGAGTCTGGAGGCTGGCTTTCTAGCATTAATGAGCGTAGAAAGAGCCGGACCAGAGACCCCTCTCTTTTTCAAAATGTGGGTCTCAGCAGCCAGGCCGTCAAATTTAGCCTTTGTAAGGAAGGGTGGAATACTGGACCCTGTGACAGCAGGTCGTGTCGAAGTGGAAGCTTCCAGGGCCTTCCTATCGCCATTTTTACGATCTCGGCATACCAAGGCCTCCTGGGCCAGTTTGGGGCCACTAGGATTACTGGTATTCCCTCCTCCTTGATCCTGCGAAGCAGTCTTTGTAGAAGAGGGATCGGAGGGAATGCATAGATCAGTGAGAACTGATTCCATGGAATTATTAGAGCATCTGTCCCGTAGGCTAGAGGATCTCTCGTTCTGGACACAAAGTTGTCCAATTTCTTGTTGAACCTGGAAGCTAGCAGGTCTACATATGGGTTTCCCCATCTCAGACATGTGGCCTGAAAGATCTCGGGGTGAAGAGACCACTCTCCTGGTAGCAGCTGCTGACGACTCAGGTAGTCTGCTTGCCAGTTTTCTATCCCTGGAATGAAGATTGCAGAAAGGCAAGGTACATGCTCCTCTGCCCATGCCAAGATCCGGTTCACCTCTCTTTGGGCTGCCTGACTGCGGGTGCCTCCTTGGTGATTGATGTAAGCTACTGCAGTAGCATTGTCGGATTGAACCCGAACTGGGTAGCCCTGTAACCTGTATGTCCAGGTTTTGAGGGCTAGATATACTGCCCGGATCTCTAGCACATTGATGGGCAGTATCCCCTGAGTCTTGGCCCAGGTTACCTGGGTAGAAGCCTCTTCGAATACTGCACCCCAGCCCGATAGGCTGGCATCTGTAGACACCACCTTCCAGGCTACTGGGAGGAAGCACTTTCCCTTCCGTAAATTCTTGGCTTCTAGCCACCAATTGAAGCTGTGGCGTACTTGTGAGGACAGGCGCATGGGTATATCCAGAGCTTGGCTCTTCCTGTTCCAGGAGGCTAAAATATTGCCTTGAAGTAGTCTCGAATGAAACTGGGCGTAAGGGACCGCCTCGAAGGAGGCTACCATCTTTCCCAATAGTCTCATGCAAAGGCGAATAGACAGCCTTTTGTTTGCTTTGACCTTGTGGATCAGGTCTTTCAGAGACTGTATCTTTGGCTCTGGCAGGTATACCCTGTTTTGGGCTGTATCTATGATCATGCCCAGGTACACTATCCTTCTTTGGGCCTGGAGAGAGGATTTTTGTAAGTTTATAATCCATCCTAAATGCTCCAGGTATCCTACTGTAGTGTGTACAGCGTGATCCAATCCCTCCTTTGACTGATCTATTACTAGTAGATCGTCTAGATAGGCTGTTACCGCAATGCCCCGTGTTCTCAGGTTTGCTAACAGAGGAGCTAGCACCTTTGTGAATACTCTGGGCGCGGTGGCTACACCAAACGGCAGAGCCACAAATTGAAAGTGGCGGTCTTCCGCAAACCTTAGGAATCTTTGGTGAGCGGGGAGGATGGGTATGTGTAAATATGCGTCCTTGATCTCTATGGACGCCATGAATTCTCCGCCCTTTAAAGTGGCGACCACGGATCGGATCGTTTCCATTCGAAAATGGCGAACGTTCAGAAACCGATTTAGGGATTTTAGATCCAGGATGGGTCTGACATCTCCATTTGGCTTTGGAATCACAAAGAGGTTTGAGTAAAACCTGAACCTTGCTCTTTTTGGGGTACCTCTGTAACTACCCCTTGAGCCATTAAGTGATTCAAACCTTTGAAGAAGGATTCTCTTTTTTGTGGATCCTTGGAGAGTCTTGAACCTCGGAATTGAGAGGATGAGATTTCTCGAAATTCCAGTTTGTACCCTGAGGATATTGTGGATACCACCCATTTGTCCTGGGTTTCTAACCGCCAAGTCGCTGAGAACTGACGAAGCCTTCCCCCCACTCGGCCGAGCGGGGGCGCCCCTTCACTGAGAGGATTTGGGGGTTTGCTTATTAGCTCTTGCACCCCACGGCTTCTTGTTCTTCTGAGCCGGCCCCTTGGCTTTTGTGGGCGGCTGAAAAGGCCGTCGCCACTGGCTGGAGTCAGATTTCCCGGGAGCTGGGGAGAGAGAGCGTTTAAAACAAGGCCTCTTGTTTTTCTTTCTCTCAGGTAAAAGTGTCGTTTTACCACTAGATATCTTCTGTATATATTTTTCTAAATCTTCCCCAAATAGGCGTTCGCCATGGAACGGGAAACTTGCCAACAGCTTTTTGCATGGGGCTTCCGCTGACCAATGCTTAAGCCAAAGTACTCTGCGCATCTGTACCAGCTGGAGTGTAAGGCGTGATGCCTGTATGATAGAATTTCTCATGGCATCCACTGTGAAGCATAAGGCTTTAGGCAAATTCTCCCAATTTTTAGCCTGCTCTGAAGGCAGCTCCTTCAGCCCCTGCTTTACCTGTTGGCTGATGACCTGACACATACCGACTGCTGCTACTGCAGGTTGGGTAATTGAGCCGGCCAAAAGGAAGGAGGATTTCAGTAGGGATTCCAACTTCTTCTCAGAAGGATCTTTAAACACTTATACATTATCCACTGGACATGTCAGGTTTTTATTTACACAAGAAATAGCCGCATCTACAGAAGGCAGGCTCCATTTCTTTAAAAAAAATTCCTCCATAGGATAAAGAATGTTAAACTTTTTTGGAGGTGAGAAACGCTTATCTGGATGTTGCCAGTCTGCGTACATTAGATCCTCTAGTAACGGATGAACCGGGAAGGAGCATGCACCTTGCAGGGATCTTAATGATCCTAGGGAGGAGACAGGTGATTCCGTTACCTCCGAAGAGGGTAACTTAAATGCAGATCGCACTGCTCCTGCATAGCATTGTACCTGTGACTTTAAAATCTGGGATACCGAAAAAGGCTCATCCGATATCCCTGATCCATCTGACTCCTCATCCTCTGCTGATGTAGCCTCCTCCTCATCCTCCTCCTCTTCAGGTACTTCTGAAGGGAGGTCCAATACTGGAGATCTGCTTCGCTTATTGTCCTTTTTAGAGGATTTAGCGATTAAGGTAGCAATTTTCTCCTCCAGATTATTTAGGGCAGCTGATAAAGTGTCTTCAGTGACATATGCAGGCCCAGGCTTCACTGGGGAAGCCGCCATACCTGACAGAGGTAATGGCTTATCCTGTATAGGTGCATTTGGCAACACAGGAGAGGAAGGTACCGAGTCAGCACAGCTAGAGCCTCCTGTCTCAGGCGGCGGTGCTCTTTTATCTCTTTTTGTCCGCATTACTTCCCCTGGAAGACTTACTGTTTAGACAAAATACAAGGTACCTAAATGCATATACTACCGTGCTTAGTTTAGCAATTTACATTAAGTATGCAACTTTTAACACATAGCTATGCATAACATGGATGTCTTCCAGGAAGTACCCAATCCAACCACATGGAGTCTTACGTCCCTGTATAGCTGCTGTGTTTCTCTTCCAGGAACAAGAGAACAAACGAGCTTGCTTGCTGCTGCAGTGCTCTCACACTGACAGATCTTTAAATTTGGCGCCGTTTCTGTGCCTGCGCGCGCCCACGTGCCCGCGCACGCCTTCGGCCCCCCCTCCGATAAAGCGCGCTCCCACGCGCGCGCGCGGCTCTTGGCGCTATGGCCATAGTGAGGGAGGACTCTCACCAGCCCCTGTTCCCACTTGCCTGCATCTGCAGGTATCTGGTCGGCCACCGAAAGGAGGAGCGGGGTGCCCAAGCAAGCTCGGCAGCGGAGGGACGAGCAGTGTACTTCGCCGAAGCCGACACTGAACAGAGTGAGGTGAGATACATTCAGCTCTTTACTCCCCCCAGTGGCGGAAAAAGAGAAGACATCCACTTTTTTCTTGAAAAGGTCCTAAACCTAGTTTTGGACCCTCTAATCTTACCTTATCCACGCCGCAGGTTTTTTCTGCTGAAAATTTTCAGACAGATACTAAACTTCACCCCTCACGGCGGGCTATGTGTGCCAACCTTCAGGGATATGGGTTCCTATTTAAAGGATACCTCTCCCCTGGGCCTTGTACAAGACTCTTACCAGGACTTTTAGCGAAATAGCGAAAGTGCTGGATCTTAGAGCCCAGTCCTCCGAAGAGAGACATTACAGGCGCTGCCTCATGGATGAGGCCCGGATCCCATCCAGTTTTGGCTTAACTTGTAGGCGTCTTGGATGGGTCCGAAAGCATAGCTCTTTTACCCCCAGAGGGTCTCTTTGGTAGAGCTTTCCTTTAGCACCTCCTAACGCGTCCAACACCTTTCGACACTGGCGAAAAAACTGAGGTACTCCCCTGATGGGAGGGGTTATATGGAGGGGAACTGTCTTCCATTGGTTGTGCCAGTGTCCAATCACCGCTGGTGACCCTTAACCCATTATGTAATGACTAGCTCTGTGTCCCGTGGTGTACGATAAAGAAATGCTGTTTTTTTATTTTCCTTGCATGTGCCCCTCGGATCTACAGTGACTGCACTTCCAAGTGCACTTTTAGTGCAATTTCAAGCTCACTTTGCACTTGTAGTGCAAAGTGGATTTGCCTTTAGTAAATAACCCCCTCAGTGTGGGTAGGCTGGGAGCAGGAGATTTGCCTGACAGTTAGTGAGGAGACATCCTCTGTATTAATTAAGGGATACGGGAATTTTAGACTGTTGGGCTATACTGTCGACAGTCCATGAATTTCTGTGTACCCTAATGAACAAATTCCTGTGCCCCTCGATGGACTTTAAATCCCAATGAACTGTAACACCAAATGTGTCTTTTTAGTAATATGTCTTGTAGTGCGTTAAGATAAGATGCATTGTGTACTGCATGGTTGCATGTTAGGGTTCCATTAAAAATCAATGGAGGACCACCTAAACTATGTGGCATGATGGATCTTGTAGTTTATTAAAGGCTAGCAGTCTCCAGTTTACTCTTTGTGGGCTCCAGACTGCAGCCATATCTCTCAATACAATAAACCCATCACTGTAGCAGGTGTTCCATGTGTTTGAACTATGCCTTACCGTCTCATGAAAGACTTTGACCACGGATTTAGCCTTTTCTTTCTCTTCCTTCTTGCCACTCTTCGCTTGCTCTAAAGCTTCGTCATAGAACTGTTTTATTTCCTTCGACACCTGAAGAGGAGAAAATTATGAATTTATATCTGCAATATCACATGAGTTCATTTTATGAAAGTGTTTGAACTGTTTCTGGAAATCTGCATTGCCCAAACCAACCAGATTCTCCCTCTCCATCCCCCAGTGCAGTACGGCAGAGTGAAAAGAAAAATCTAACCTAACTAGGGGCAACTGGACTATCACTAGACAGTCACTCTTGAGTACCTGACATGGTGACCCACCCAGCGTCTGATTACAGCTTAACAATGAAAATCTCCCCAATATGAACAGAGCAGAAATTCACGGTCACAGAGAGACTGCTTCTCTTCCCGGTTATTTGTTGCTTCAACTACTCCTTTATTATTATTATACAGGAATCATATAGCACCAACAGTTTGAGCAGAGCTTTAGGCTGGGTTAACACTAGTGCAAATTGGATGTGGATTTCTCTGCATCCAAGTCGCGAGTCAGGAGATTGTGGCTGGCTCTCAATGGAGCCGGTTCACACATCTCTGGAGCAGCTGCGGAGCGAATTGCACAGGAGTCTTGTGCGTCTTTGGCTCTGTTTCAGGTCCGAATTCAGGCAAACATTCGGGCCTAATTCATCCCTGAAACGGTGAACAGGGACACAGCGGACCCCTGCTGTCAGCCACATCTGTCTGCAGTGTGAACCCAGCCTTACAATATAAAGGGAGACTATAGAGCAACAATACAATTCAATACAAGAGGTTTAGAAGGGACCTGCTCCTGTGAGCTTACAATCTAATAGGGAGGGGCTGGTGGAACAAAGGCCCCTTTCACACAGGCTGTCCCATGAGGTAGGGCTGGGAAAAAAAATCGATTTTAATCTTGAATCGAGTTTTGAGCTCAAATCGATTCAGTTTTGAAGAAAATCGATTTTTTTAGATTTAAAAAAAAAAAAAAAAAAAAAAAAATTATTTTTTTTCCCTTCAAAGTTTCCGTAGCAGGACTGCAGGGGGCGTATCCGGAATGGCACTGGGCAGCGTTACCCCAATTACATCTACTCGCTGCAGCCGCCGTCTGCCTACCTGATCAGCGTGTCATGCAGACAGACGGCGGCCATTGCAGTGTTCAAAAGCCGCGCCTCCCGAGTCTTCGTCGTCTGTGATAGGCGGAACACTCAATTTCACAGCAGGCAGTATTCAGCCTATCACAGACATCCTCTCATCCTCGTCTGTGTTATGAGGATGACCATGATAGGCGGAACACTGAATGCTGGGAAATTGAGTGTTCCGCCTATCACAGACAAGGAGGAGGCGTGGCTTTTGAATACTGGAATGGCCACCGGTGTAGCAGTAAAATCCGTATACCATGAAAATCTGCATTAGGTACGGGCACAGTGATTGAAGCATGGGCACAGTGAGACACGGGCACAGTGAGACACGGGTACAGTGAGACACGGACACAGTTCAATTCAACTAAGAGTAACCTCAAGATTTTTTGTTGTTTTATTAGCTAAATCCAAATACAGTATTAATAATTTGGATGTTTAACAATCTTTGTTGCACACTGCAAAAAACAACAAAAGGTCACAAGCGCTAAATTGGTGGATAAAGAAAAAAATATAAATGGATGATAATATTAATAATAAGAAAAAAAATCCCAAATATTTTGGGAAGTACAAAGTATCCAAAAGGGGGAAAAAACAGGATCCAGCGCAGCAAGAAAAAATCCGTACCCAGAAGTACAAAATACACAACATGCACACAATATAATCCAGCGCTCATGGAACATACATTATTAACTATTGAAAACTCTTGAAGAATTGATAAAAAAGCTTAGTCCATTTATCACAATAAAGAGAGGGATCCAATCCCAAATGTGCAGGGGGCAAATGAATCTTAACTCTCCAGTTACCAGTGGTGACAAACTTGTTAAACTTGCAGTGACATCCGTGGAGCAAGGAGGGGTTAAAAAAGTCAAAACAAAGCCTGTGGCATGATCTCTGTGTGAGCACAGTACCTTGAATGATGGACAACAGGCAGACCAGCGTGTGGAGGGCCCTCCAACCCAAAGGGATGCAGAGCCAGGATCGCAGCAAGGCTGGGACAGAAGGAATCACACACAGAGTTTCAAGAGTTTTCAATAGTTAATAATGTATGTTCCATGAGCGCTGGATTATATTGTGTGTTTGTTGCACACTGACTTTGCAGTTAGAGAAAGGGTTTGCCTTTGCAATTTTGTTTGTTGATGCACTTTAATTAATATAATAAAAAAATCGAATCGAATCGTAAATCGAGTTTTTTTGGGGGAAAATCGCCCAGCCCTACCATGAGGACTGTCTGTCAGTTTTAAGGGCGGACCTGATCGAACCCTCGGACACATGTCCTTTGACACCCGCTGCCATCTGATCCTGTCTGCCAAAAACAGATGGGTGGTGGTCCTATTCCCCATGCCTCTGGCGGATCGGATGGAAACAGACATCCGATTGCCCCATAGAGGTGA